>CM060365.1:21235630-21835630 GCA_030545235.1 Helianthus tuberosus | reverse complement strand
TTGGTTATTCATATGTGCACCCGGTTAGGTGTTGATAATTCACTTGGTCTCGTTACAGAGATGGGAAACGTTACAGGGAGAACCGCCTGCTCTTGATGACTCAGAAGTTGATGATTGGCGTCAATACTTTGTTGTTCTACAAGGACTGGGCTTATACTTATACTTTGTGTCCACGGTAACTAACTTGGTCAATTCTTAGAAAGTATATAGAAAATGTATAGGTAATTTCCTAGAAAATGTATAGAGCTAATGATACTACTATAATCACACATTACACCTGATGTGATTAGCCAAACGTAATTTAGATTTCAGCATAGATAGGACTCTAGCAGCATAGAGCTAATATGCGGATCAGATTCTTTAAAGGAAAAAGCTTAGAAGAAATTCAGCTATCTATTAAATAAGTATTTCCTAAGCAATTTTAATAGTTGTTTAGTTAAAGGTTTTAACAAATGATATAGTTTTCCTTCATATATCACCAATGGCTTTGATTGTGAGTAAGAAAATAATATCAATTTAAAGAAAAAGGACAAAAATAATAGTTATGTCATTGGTGGTGCCACTAAAGATATGCATGGAAGTTTTTTTTTTTGGAAGGTGACTTTCTATGTACTGGACCAGTGGTCACCGGGTTCATGTCGAAGACAATCCCCCGTCAGCCCCGCACTCTCGGACGCGATGTTCGATCGGGCCCCGGCCGCCGCGCAAGCTGACTTCCGCCCGGAAACCATACTGCCCCCACACGAGAGACTCGCTGGGGTAACAGCTGGGTAAAACCGGGTTGCCCTCAAGACCGCACCATGCCTCGGTAGGATACGATCCATCATTGGGACGTCCCACCCCCCGTTTGCACCTCCCGGGAGTCGAACCGGCGACCTCCGAAGAGGAAGCCGGCCCAACCCAAACCACATGGGAATTGCCGGTTGGGCTAGGGGGCGGGATTAAAGATATGCATGGAAGTTAACATCATGGAAGTTAACATAATAAACAACATTTATACCATACTTAAATAGCAATAATAATATTTGAAATTTGTATATTGAGTCACATCACTACGCATATCAACAATAAACTTTCTAATCTTTGTTTTAATATACTTAAAGTCAGATTATCTTAGAGAGAAAGGGAAAAAAAGAAAAGAAAAACAGGTGTGTGTGTGTGTGTATAGTGAAGAATTTGTGCTTTCCCCATCTACAAAAGAAATTGGAAGCATATAAACCTCACTTGAAATATCATAATTATGTAAATTAATTAAATACTCAATATCCAATTTTATCATTTATAAAAACAGAAAAATAGTAGAAGGTAACATCAACGGAAGAAAAGGGCCGAGAGCAAGTAAACTACCTTTTTTTTCTTCTCTTTCGTCCCTTTTTTTAAGGGATGGGTTTTACGGAGAGAGGTAAGACGAGGTTAGCCTCCTGCTTGACTGATTTATTAGAGTCGGAGGAAGATCTCTCATCCAATTATCCTGAACGTGAAGGGTATAAATAGTGATGTTAAACAACTTTTTCTTTCTATTTTGACGTAATACATTATCGTTGTTAGAATAATTGAAGTTTTGCAACTACAGTTAAAATAGTTATAGTTCATTGCTAAAAAAAAAAGAAACGTAAAGGTAATAAAACCTTCTTCAATGAGACTATGTGTTAAAATATATACATATTAACAATTAACAATTTAATTATTTTTTGTTATGTCTCTTATTTTGTGGTATTGTGTTTTTCATGTAATTGGGCTGCTGATATGGGTTGTTGTTAAGTTTGTGGGCTTCTGGCAGTATTGGGTTTTAAAGATGCATGAATTGGATATGCAGTTGGGTTGCTCTGGATTACATGGGTTCAAGTCAAGACATGGTCTGTTATAAAAGGACATCAAATGTGCATTATTGAAGTCATCTAAGATATTTCTTGGTTTTTTCATTTTCTCTCTCTTGTGACGAATTAGCTCTGTTGGGATTTTTTTACCGATGACCCATGGAGGAAAAATAGGTGAAAGGTGGGATTGACATATGAAATATTTAAAGATGAGACCGGCAATGATCAATAACGTCTAGTTGAGATTATTAAAGTTCAATTCCCCATTTTTATATTTATTACATTCTTTTCATATGTTTTAAGACCGCCCGTGTCACACCCCGACCACGTAAAACGTCAAATCGTGGCGGAAACGTCGGGGAGTGTTGTAACAGAATTATTGTTTCACAACCATGGCATATAAAGTTATATTTTATTTATCAAACAAGCGAGTTACATTGTCTTTTAAACGAAGGAAACAAAGTACACAACATCAACTAAACTAATCTTGCTTCTTTTATTGTCACTAAGGCCCGAGTCCACCCTAGTGTATCCCGATCAAACCTATGCACTTGCTCCTGAAACACATGTGAAAATAGGTACGTCAGCATAAAAATGCCTGTGAGATACATAGGTTTTGTGAAAATAGGATTCATGACTTGGGTTTTAAAAGAAAGGTTTTAATAAAAATTAGTCATGAATCTTGTTAAGTGTTTTCTTTTATAAATCATATGAAAACTTGATAAGAAATCGGATTATATAAAAGAAAGGTGTATGGTTAATGAAATAACCAAGTAAAATGAGTTTATATAAAATAAACTGTTTTGTAAAACAATGTCTTGTGAAAAATATGTTATTTGTGTAAAATGTAATATGTCTATACTGAAATGATTTAAATAACGCTACGATATGTAATATTATACAAACACTTATATATAGGAAGTACCAGCGACGTATCCACCATGTTTGTATCATATTACACACGCCTCGTTACTCAAACCATTTACCCAAACCAACCACCAATGTAAATTGTCCATGTATAAATCAATTGTCAAGTGTTATTATGTAAACCATATCAAAATGTCCATGTCTAATGTAAATCACCAAATGTGTATATTAATGTCAAAATGTTTATGTTTAATGTAAATCATATAATGTGTATCCAAAAATATCATGTATGGCATGTGAAATATATCAACTAAACCATAGGTAAAATGCACAAAAACAGGGTATTGAATTAAACATAGTTTAAGTCAAAGTTATGTTTTGTGGAACAAATGCATGCTATACTGATACAAACATCTATGCGATATTGTTATAATGCATACATCCAAGCCTTGTGACTGTGGTGATAGACCTTTAAACAAATTAAAGGTTTATCTAAGTTATGTGTATCGAATTCGGTCATTCCTTCCATCCAAACATACCTAGGATGTCAGGAACGGGAGTTGTCAATTCCTATGGTACCACTACCTACTAACGAACGTCGTAGCTAATGTTAATGAATGTATATTGTCCCATTTGAACAAACCAAATGTCATACCAAAATGTTAGCATGTGAAAACAATGCACTAAGTATGTAATCAAATGAACATACATAGCGTGAAATGTAATGTAAACAATGTACTAAATATGCACACAATGGGCATACATAGCATGAAATGTAATGTAAAACAATGTACTAAATATGCACACAATGGGCATACATAGCATGAAATGTAATGTAAAACAATGTACTAAATATGCACACAATGGGCATACATAGCATAAACACAATGAAATCATGTACTATAAGTGTACTATTGAACATAACAAGCATATGATATGAAAACATGGAAAAGCATGAAAGTAACAAGTAGGCACATGTGTTTCACCCCAAAATGTTTGGAAAACAGTAAAAGAGGGGTCTATGTACTCACTTGAGATTGCTCAGAAGTCCTAAGATAACCACCAAGCAATGCTAGAGATCACGGAATCAAACGACACCTAATATAGGTAATTATGTTAATAAACTGGACCTATATCGGAGGATCGGATAGAATGAGGGCTCGTAAACCAAATGAGTATGGGAACTCATGTAGTATGGTTTAACAAAGCCTACATACTAAATGAAACCTAGCCTAAGTGCTTACGACCCATTACGGCCCGCTTAGGTAGCTTATGCTACTTTAACGCGTCGTTCGCGTAGAACGCGTTTGGAACGCCTAACTAGTCCTATGACATGTAAAATATGCCTTAACATATCTAATATTGTTACCAAATCAGTTTAGATACCAAAAGTTATGTTACACATGCTTAAAATGAATTTTGGAGTAAAAGGGGCATTTTGGTAATTTACCTAAGGCATATAAACTACCTATCATACAACTACTTAAACGAAGCGACCATAAGGTATAACCTCGGAAGGTTACTCCCTATATACTTGTAACACCTCAAAAATTTACGTCCTATAATGTCTTGACACGTGTCATAACCTTTAAACGTGTGAAAGAATACTTTCGAGGGACTAAAGTTGACAAACAATGAAACTATGTAAATATAAGGGTTCAAAGTGTCAACAATGAATAAATATACTTTACAATAACCCTACATGATGTTTATAACCTTAAACGAATGGATCATGGATCATACGAAGCGAATTGTGAAAGAAAGTGAGAGATTACAAACTATAGGGGTTAAATGTGTCAACATGTTAAGATATACCTCTGAGTGACCTTTTAGCAAACTCGAAGCCTTGTAACGATTATTTATGCTCACTAGAATGCACCATAAAAATTTCACCAAGTTTCGTTACCGTATGAGAAAGTTATGATAAAATTCGTGTGCGAGGGGTTAGAAGCGTCAACATGGAAATTTATGACTTTTCGGGTAAACACAAAGTGGCCAAGGACTTCACAAAGTGGGTATAAGTTTTGAAGCCCCTTTATGTCAATATTAAAGCCTCTTAATGCAAGAAACCAAGTGAAAATGACCTTTCGGGGGACCAAGGGCCAAAAGTGCAATTAAAGAAAAGTTTGTAACCTGAACACAAGGCCCATGCGGGCCGCGTAAGACTTGACAATATCTTACGCGGGCTGCGTGACAGGTACCAGCGACAGAAACAACAGGCAGCTGCCTGTTCAGCCCTTTAACCGACTCCAATTGCATTTGTGTGATACCATGGGCTTCCTAAACTGGTTTTGAGGCTATAGGGGGCACTTGTAAGTATCCATGAACATTTATAGACTTACATGTCAACAATCAAATGGGTTTTGATCAATTTATAAAGTCACACAAAGTAGCAACTTTGTGTTCATCCATTCCCTTCATCATCTGAGTTTTTCTGGAGCACAAGGATCATCTTCAAGCATTATAAATCATTCATTAGACTCTTGTAAGTATGTTTAACCCTTCTTAATTAAGTCTTGCTTAGTTAATAGCCTAGAAGTCAAACCGTCGTAATTACGGTTTGACTTAACAATTAATTGCTAATGGTCCAGCGATTAAGCAAACTTAAGGTAGTTATAAGTTGGTAATTATGTGGGCTTTAAACCCTTAAAATGGCACCCACTGATTCCCATCCTAACTAGGTCATTTGTCGAGTCAAAGATGTTTAGAAAAAGTCAACATAAATGTAATATTCGATTTAACGCATGATTAACGATGCAAAAGGCGTATCACCTATTTTATCATTCATATAACCTGATAATAAGCATAAGAACTTGTATAAGCTTGTTTGATTCGACAACTTTCTGTTTTGAACCGATTCGGAACCGAAAGACGCAAAAGTTTGACTTTTGCTTTGACCTCAGTTCTGACCCGGTTTAGATAGGTTTAGACATGCCTTAAAGTTCCATTAGGACCTAGTTACATGTTGGTATAACCCTCTGCGTTTATACCACTTAAATCCTTAATTGTCCGACGTTTCCGTTAAATTGCTTAAATATTGACCATAATGCCCTTATGACCAATAAACGAGAATTTTGGAAATATGAAAGTACAATCATCTTAGTTACTGATTATTAAACATGTCTGTAAATTTTTACATCAGTTGGACATATAGATTAGGAGTTATGCTCAATGACGTAATTAGAACGCTTCTTAATGATTAAACGGCGTCATTAGCATAAAGCTTATCTAAACCCAATCTTTGACACCAAAACTTTTACCCACTGATGTAATATAATATTTTGGGATTTTTTAAGATTTTTAATTATTTTTAAACTGATCATAAGCTAGGATTAGTACCTTGATTCGGTAAATACCGATTATACCCTTTTCGGCCATAAAATGAGTTTTACAAGTCCTATTGCTACCAATCCAATTGCTACTGATTTTAAATAATAAATGAAGTGTTTTGAACCTTATAAACTGGCATGGAAACTCAGAATACTATTTTAACCCGTAAATCGCTTAAAACGACATTATACGTGTATTAAGCGCATAGTAAGGGTTTAAAATCATTTTGCCACATGGGACTTAACACCAACTGATATACCAAGTTAAAATAAACTATTTTACTGATTTATTCAGACCCGGATCACAGAAGCTTAATTGATCCCTTTTATAATCTTTAAAATGACCAAAATACCCCTTCGGGGCTTAATATGAGATTAAACTCGTTTTGGGCATAATGGAAGGTATCATACTGATATCACAACATATTTAAGGCATGTTAACTTAGGAAACCTATTTAGGACTCTTATGGTTATCCGTTACGCTTCATGCGCGTTCGGTTCGGTTTATGTAACTAGTTTACATAAATTAGCCGAAACGGGTCAAACCTTATCGGTTTTATCTCAAAATCCAGAATGTGTATAATATACCCATATTAAGAAAATATTCAAACTTGTCGGGTCTAAATCACATTCTATCCGGTCTTCGCTTAATCGTGCGTACGAACCGTATCTTTAAAACTAACCGGTCTAAGCTTAAGCTTAACTAAAGACCCATTAGGATTCTAATAGGTTATTATAAACCTTCGTTCTAGATTAGGAGAACCAGTAAAAGATACTTGCACTCGCTGATTTTGATTTATACTTGCTCAGGTAAATACTTTTAACTTATTTTTCCTATACGGGCTTGGGGTACGGTATATAAAATACCGCTTGGTCGGGCATTGAATCTTTGATTGTATGATGGTTAAAGTATTGAGATGTCTCGTTTAAATTGTTTTGTTTGCTTAAAGCCTTTGGGGGGTTAATGACCATGTCCCGGATATCCCTGGCATCATTTTACGAAATGACCACGACCTAAGCACGGGGCGTAGGCGTACGCCCGTCGGTGTCTCATATACATAATGTGGTGTGTCTATTGATCTTTAACCCGGCTCGACCCGGGCTACTGAACGCATAAGAAACATGTAAATCCTTTACAAGTATTATATTCTAATAATTATCCCAAGTTATAAAATATTATTTGTGCCTTGTGCCTTAAATGCATTTTCTTAAACTCTTTTCAAAATGAGTCGGTTGATTGTATTTACCAGTGTAAACTGACGTATTTCTCAAAAAGGTTAAGTGCAGGTACTACGCGTAATAGGCTGGCTTTTCTCCTAGCATCCACAATAAGTCTCGCAAGCTTGGATGTCATAGACTGTTGAACATTGCTTCCTTTTATTTTGATCTACCTGTGGATTTATATTCGACTACTTGTGATACTTAATATTACAATATTGTCTGGTTGAAATGAATCAATACTTTGCTTCCGCTGTGCATTTAAATATTGTGTTGTTTGACTATTATGTTACCAACCACGTCACGATACTCCCCTACCGGTGTAACACCTGTGCCTCCACGGCCATCAAACAAATACCGAACCAATGAAATATTATATTTCATACTTGGGATTTGTAAAAATATGTGTATCATTTGCACATATCAATTTTTGTTCAATTCCAAACTCTAAATCGCTTTCTGGAAGGTTATACGCGCACCAATGCATAAATATAACCAGTTTAATGCAACAAACACTCCGGAATAGTGACATAGGCTTAACATACCTTAAATAACCTTTACATAACTTAGAAATAAGTTTTGAAGGCTTTGGTATGGCAAAAACAAGTTAATTCGCTTACAGGGACTAAACTTGACAAACTGCGAAAGTATGCCAATTTGAACTGTAAGAGACATTACGGAACATGACCATAAGTTAAAAATACCATAAATATCCTTTACATAGCTTAGAAATAGGCTTTGAGGGTTCGGTATGCTAAAATAAACTTTTGGGGTCATTCAGGGACAAAAAGCGTCAAAAAGTGCACAAGTTTGCATTTTCGCGCATAACTTACGTTCTGAATACATCCGGACATCCAAAAATTTATGTAAGCACTAAAATATTTTATTTTAGTGTTTGGCATAAGAAAAATCCATTCGTCACGCCATTTGGATCATTTTTCGCGCTTATGCGCATTCCGTCGTAATTAACCGAACAACGTAACCGTACGGCTAAACGAACCGACACCCGAGATATTTTTGAACACATTTTAAGTTCCCTACACTTTAACTTCATTTTAGAGCTTTGAAATGGGGTTAACGGGGCTTAAACGTGTCAAAAAAACGCATCGAAAACCAAGTTTTGAGGTTGCAGGGACTGAAACTGTAAATCTGCCAAACTAGGTCCGTAAACAGGGGCCAGATGCAGCAAAACATTTTTTTTTCAGCTTTTAACAGCCCTTAACACTCTCCAAAGGCCAAGTGCCAAGTGTCAAACTCTTATGGTGGATGGTAAATGAGTTACCACAACTTTCCAACAAATGTACGGCTTAGATCGTGCCCCCTTTTCCAAGAAATGATCCTAACGGTTGTCCATTTACTATAAATACCCACATACCCCAACTTCATTTCTCACTAGAATCTGAACATTTGTGCTCTAAGTTGAAACCTTTGTTTCATACCTGAGCTATTTTGATCTAGATTAGCATTCGGGGACCCTTCGTAAGTGTTCCTTCGTTCTTTTATTGCTTTTCGAGTCCGAAAGTCGAACTTTGTTTGACTTTCTGCATTGACCAGTTTATGGTCGATGCGAAGTTCGTTTGAACTTCATAACGTGAGCGTGATCACGATGGTTATAGTCCCTAGTGACTATACCTACTGATTACCACGTTATCTAGGCTCAGTGACGAGCCGTAGTTTCGGTCAGAATACGTATTCTTGCGTATTTTGTAACCAAACTACTTGTGGGTATCAAGACCATTTGTTTTGATACCAAACCTGTTTTCTAAACTTAGTTAAGCATGTTTTAACATGTTTAGCTCGTCACTTTTAGTTTAGTGCTTATTTAGGGTCGTAAAGTAAGCGATCTAAACAATCGCTTATACTTTCGAACCCGACCCGTTTGGTCGATCATTAGGATCCGACCAAGCACTTTAGGTGACCATAGTTTATAGGGAATAACCTTACGAGGTTATACCTTATGGTCGCTTCGTTTAAGTAGTTGTATGATATGTAGTTTATATGCCTTAGGTAAATTACCAAAATACCCCTTTGATGCCAAAATTCATTTTAAACATATGTAACATAACTTTTGACATCTAAACTGATTTGACAACAATATTAGACATGTTAAGGCATATGTTACTTGTCATAGGACTAGTTAGGCGGTCCGAACGCGTTTCACGCGAGCGACGCGTTAAAGTAGCATAAGCTACCTAAACGGGTCGTAATGGGTCATAAGCACTTATGTTAGGATTCATTTAGTATGTAGGCGTTGTTAAACCATATTACACGAGTTCCCATACTCATTTGGTTTACGAACCCTCATTCTATCCGATCTTCCGATTTAGGTCCGGTTTATTAATGTAGTTACCTATATTAGGTGCCGTTTGATATCCGTGATCTCTAGCATTGCATGGTGGTTGTCTTAGGACTTCTGAGCAATCTCAAGTGAGTACATAGACCCCTCTTTTACTGTTTTCAAACTGTTTTGGGGTGGAACACATGTGCCTACTTGTTACTTTCATGCTTTCCTGTTTTCACATCATATACTTCCTACGTTCATTAGTACATTATAGTACATGATTTCATTACATTTTATGCTATGTATGTCCATTGTGTGCATACTTAGTACATGGTTCTACATTACATTTCTGCTATGTATGTTAACTGATAGCATGCTAGCACATTGATTTACATGACTTTTCTGCTTTGTATGTTAACTTAGCATACTTAGTACATTTCTTATTCATCATATGCTTACATTTTGGTATGACATTTGGTTTGTTTAAACTATACTATACATTCATTAACACCGATCATGCCGCTCGGTAGTAGGTAGTGGTACCATAGGACTTGACAAATCCCATTCCTGTAATCTCGGGTTTGTTTGGATGGAAGGAATGACCGAATCCGAATACATATTTTGATAACCTTTACTAAAAGGGTTATCCGACTGTCACAAGGCTTGGATGTATGAATTTTCACAATACCGCATAAATGTCTATATCAGTATAGCATGCATTTCCACAAAACATTGCTTTGATTTAAACCGTGTTTTACTTCAATACTTTGTTTTTGTGCATATGGTTTAGTTGATATATTTCACTAGCCGTACATATCATTTTGGTTACACATTACATGATTTACATTTGCATTTGACACATAAACATTATTGACATTGGTTACACATTACATGATTTACATATTGACATAGACATTTTGACAAATTATTCAATACGTTTGGCAATTGGTTTAAACATAGACATCTTACATTGGTGGTTTGTTTGGGTAAGTGATTCGAGTAACGAGGCGTGTGTAATATGATACAAGCATGGTGGATACGCCGCTGGTACTTCCTATATATAAGTGATTGTATGGTATTACATATCGTAGCGTTATATGAACCATTTCAAATTGAGACATATAACATTTTATACAAATAACCTATTTTTCACAATACATTGTTTTACAAACAACTTAAATTATACAAACTCATTTTTATATGGTTATTCATTTAACCATACATTATTCTCTTATTTATACATATCATCTGATCATATCATTTTTCAAATGATTTACAAGACAAATCAAATTACAAGGTTCATGACTAAACATTTTCTTAAACAATAAGTCATGAATCCTATTTTCATAAACCTATGTATCTCACAGGCATTTTTATGCTGACGTACCTATTTTCACATGTGTTTCAGGATATGATGCATAGGATTTATCAAGATACACTTAGGCGGACTTGGGCCTTAGCGACAATAAAAGATGCAAGACTAGTTATTTATGTTATGTTTATTTGATTGTCATGACATTGTAACTACTTTAATCAATAAAACAATATTTCAATTTCCATGTGTTATGAAACAATGATTCTGTTACAACACTCCCCGACGTTTTCCGCCACGTATTGTTGTTCTACGTGGTCGGGGTGTGACAACCGGGCCCACCGGTAATACG
Organism: Helianthus tuberosus; assembly: GCA_030545235.1. Lineage (NCBI taxonomy): Eukaryota > Viridiplantae > Streptophyta > Magnoliopsida > Asterales > Asteraceae > Helianthus > Helianthus tuberosus. The sequence continues at coordinate 21,824,454 of CM060365.1, read as the reverse complement.
TGGAAATCCGGGGTGTGACAATACTATGGTCACCTAATGTGTTTGGTCGGATCCTAATGATCGACCAAATGGGTCGGGTTCGAAGGTATAAGCGATTTATTAGATCGCTTACCCTTACGACCCTAGACAACGTGGTAATCAGTAGGCATAGTCACAAGGGACTATAACCATCGTGATTACGCTCACGTTGCGAAGTTCAAACGAACTTTGCATTGACCATAAACTGGTCAATGCAGAAAGTCAAACAAAGTTTGACTTTCGGACTCGAAAGCAATAAAAGAACGAAGGAATACTTACAAAGGGTCCCCGAAAGCTAATCTTGATTCAAGTAGCTCAGGTATGAAACAATGGTTTCAACTTAGAGCTTCTCAAATCAGATTCTTGTGGGTTTTGCAATGAATGGGGTTGGGTATTTATAGATTTCTTCGAACCGTTAAGATCGTTTCTTGGAGAAGAGGGAATGATCACATCCTTACACTTGTTGGCAAGCTCACATACATCATATTGGCCCCCCATAAGCAGGAAACAACACTTGGAATTGGATTGGGAGTGCTAAACAACTGTTAATAGCTGTTAAAATTGGCTTTTGCTGATCAGAAGGGGCCTCGCGTGACGCCAAGGGGGCTAGGTGTCACGCTAAGGTCCCTCTGATCAGCAACCAGTTTCCAAAGTTTCCAATTCAGTCCCCGTTGTGTATTATAGCCATTTCCGACATGTTTAAGGCTCGTGAAGCCATTTTCAAGGCCCTAAAATGATGCCTAAACATTGTGGACATGAAACATGCTCAAAAATATCCCGGATGTCGGTTCGTTTGGTCGTACGATCGCGATGTTCGCTTAATTACGACGGAATGCGCATAAGCGCGAAAAACGATCCAAATTGCGCGACGAATGGATTTTTCTCAAGACAAACACTAAAATAAAATATTTTAGTGCTTACATAAATTTTTGGATGTCCGGATGTATTCAGAACGTAAGTTATGCGCGAAAATGCAAACTTGTGCACTTTTTGACGCTTTTAGTCCCTGAATGACCCAAGAGTTTATTTTAGCATACCGAACCCCTCAAAGCCTATTTCTAAGATATGTAAAGGATATTTATCGTATGTTTAACTTATGGTCATGTTCTGGAATGTTCGTTACAGTTCAAATTGGCATCCTTTCGCAGTTTGTCAAGTTTAGTCCCTGTAAGCGAATTAACTTGTTTTTGCCATACCAAAGCCTTCAAAACTTATTTCTAAGTTATGTAAGGGTTATTTAAGGTATTTTAAGCATATGTTGATGTTTCGGAGTATTTTTCGTGTTAAACTGAGTACGTTTATGCATCAGTTTGCTTATAACTCCCCAGAAAGTGACATAGAGTTTGAAATTACACAAAAGTCAAAACATGAAAAATGTCAAACATAAATAAACAAACATTGGGATCAAATAACTTTGTTTTATTGATAACCGAACTGTTCACAATGATTACAAGCACATATGTTACAGTCTCCCCTACTTGTGGAAATTTCGTCCCGAAATTTATTTAGAGGAAACTCGTGGGAAAAGATGCGGATATTTCGCCTTCATTTGATCTTCGCGTTCCCAAGTAAACTCGGGTCCACGTTTAGCTTCCCAGCGAACCTTGACCAAAGGAATGCGTTTGCGTTTGAGCCACTTGACTTCACATTCCATGATTTCCACTGGCTTCTCAACAAATTTCAGTGTTTTATCAACACGAATTTCGTCAAGCGGTATGTGGAGGTTCTCTTCAGCTAAACACCTCTTGAGATTGGACACGTGAAAGGTTGGATGTACATTTCCAAGTTCAGGAGGCAACTCAAGTCTGTAGGCTACCTTACCGATTCTTTCGACGATCTTGAATGGTCCAACGTATCTAGGTGCAAGTTTTCCGTTCTTTCCAAATCTGATCACACCTTTCCAAGGTGAGACCTTAAGTAATACTTGATCACCGACTTGAAATTCCAAGGGCTTGCATTTTGGGTCCGCGTAACTCTTTTGACGGCTTCTAGCTGTCTGAAGGTTATCACGAACTTTCTTAATCTTATCAGTTGTCTCTAAAATGAGGGCAGGTCCAGTAAGCTGAGCCTCGCCGATCTCATTCCAGCAGACTGGTGAACGACATTTTCGACCATAGAGAGCTTCGAAAGGAGCCATTTTGATGCTGGTGTGATAACTGTTGTTGTAGGAGAATTCAATTAATAGAAGATGTGAATCCCAACTACCACCAAAATCGATCACACAAGCTCTAAGCATATCCTCCAGAGTCTGGATTGTTCTTTCAGATTGACCATCCGTTTGCGGATGATAAGTTGTGCTCAGGTTAAGTTGGGTCCCCATAGCAGATTGCATGGTTCTCCAAAAATGAGAAGTGAAATGAGCATCTCTGTCAGAAATGATGTTCAAAGGAACACCATGTCGAGCTACAATTTCATCCACATAGATTTTAGCAAGCTTGTCAGCAGGAAAATCCTCACGGATTAGCAAGAAATGCGCTGACTTAGTAAGACGATCAACAACTACCCAGATGGCATCATGACCTTTCTTTGTGCGCGGAAGTTTGGTAATGAGATTCATAGTAATGTTTTCCCATTTCCAATCTGGGATCTCTGGTTGCACCAATAAACCAGAAGGACACTGATGTTTAGCCTTAACCTTAAGACAAGTAAGGCATTTTGATACATATAAGGCAATGTCTTTCTTCATACCAGGCCACCAATACTGAATACGAAGATCCTTATACATTTTATCTGAGCCAGGATGAACAGAATAACGAGACTTATGGGCTTCATCCATAAGCAAGGTGTGAAGGTTATCTTGGCTTGGGACCCACAAACGGTCCATGAAGTAATACGATCCATTGTCCTTCAGTTCCAGATCAGGTGTTATGTGATAAGGAAATTCCTTATCCATTAAACCTTGTGAAACACAAGATTGTTGAGCCTGAGAAATGCGTGCTTGGATATCGGATCGAGCTTGGATAACAGATTGAACATGAACACAATGAAGCTTAGTACGTTCCTTACGACTCAATGTATCGGCTACGACATTCGCCTTACCAGGATGGTAGCGAATTTCGCAGTCATAGTCGTTTAGAAGCTCGACCCAACGTCGTTGCCTCATGTTGAGTTCTTTCTGATTGAAGATATGTTGAAGACTTTTGTGGTCCGTGAAAACCACACATTTTGTTCCGTACAAATAGTGTCTCCAGATCTTAAGAGCGAGGACAGCTGTACCTAACTCAAGATCATGAGTGGTGTAGTTTTTTCTCATGTATTTTCAACTGCCTCGATGCATATGCTATAACTTTGTTCCTTTGCATCAGAACACAGCCAAGACCCAATTTAGATGCATCGCAATAAACGACGAAATCATCATTGCCCTCAGGCAGAGTCAGAACAGGCGCGTCACAAAGCTTTTGCTTCAAGTTTTGAAAAGCTTCCTCTTGTTTGAATCCCCAATCAAAGGGCTTGTTCTTCTGAGTTAGAGCAGTTAGAGGAACTGCAATCTTTGAGAAGTTCTCAATGAAGCGGCGGTAATAACCCACAAGACCCAGAAAAGAACGAACCTCAGTAGGAGTAGTAGGCGTATCCCAATCCTTAATCGCACTGATCTTGGAGGGATCTACATGAATACCTTGTTCATTGACAATATGTCCTAAGAATTGAACTTCTTTAAGCCAGAATTCACACTTGGAGAATTTGGCGAAAAGTTGCTCTTTCTTTAGGAGTTCCAGAGTAAGACGAAGATGTTGCTCGTGATCAGCTCGCATCCTAGAGTATATCAAGATGTCATCAATAAAAAACAATGACGAACTGATCCAAATAAGGCTTGCAGACCCTATTCATTAAGTCCATGAAAACAGCAGGGGCATTAGTCAAACCAAATGGCATGACTGTGAACTCATAATGCCCATAATGAGTGCGGAACGCTGTCTTGGGAATATCTTCTTCATGCACACGAAGTTGGTGATATCCAGATCGCAGATCGATCTTCGAAAAATAAGAAGCACCTTGTAACTGATCAAAGAGATCATCAATGCGAGGTAGGGGATATCGATTCTTGATGGTAAGCTTGTTAAGCTCACGATAATCGATACACATCCTAAAAGATCCATCCTTCTTCTTGACAAAAAGAACGGGAGCACCCCAAGGTGAAAAGCTAGGACGGATAAAACCTTTGTCAGAGAGTTCCTGAAGCTGCTTAGACAACTCTTGCATCTCAGACGGTGCAAGACGGTATGGAGCTCTGGCAATGGGATTTGCACCAGTTACGAGATCAATACGGAACTCGACTTGGCGTGCTGGGGGTAGACCAGGTAAATCTTCAGGGAATACTTCAGAATAATCCTGAACAACGGGAATATCTTGGATAGACTTACCTTTGCCTTTATCTGCTGTGACATGTGCCAAGAAGGCCACATAATTCTTTCGCAGATACTTCCGAGCTTTAAAACAAGACATGAGTTTGAGACCACTAGCAGGTTTCTCACCACGAACCTGTAGGATCTCTCCTGTAGAAAGTGGCACACGAACAATCTTCTCAATACAAACTACCTCTGCGCGATGCTTGGCTAACCAATCCATACCCACAATAACGTCGAAGCTTCCAAGTTGCATAGGCGTGAGGTTAATAGGAAAAAAATGATCGTTAAGGTTCAACTGGCAGTTGCGAAGAACAGAATCAAGAATAATGGGTTCACCACTAGCAACCTCTACTGTCAAAGGTTTACCTAGTTTCGTTCTAGACACGCGAAGTAATGGCTCAAAAGATAATGACACAAAACTCTTATCGGCACCCGAATCAAAAAGAACAGATGCAGGCTGATTATTAATAAAGAACGTACCGTTCACCACTTCATTGTCTGCTTGTGCCTCTTGAGCATTCATGTTGAAGACTCGACCTCGAGCCTGATTCTGATTTGGATTCGCATTCACCAATCTTGGACACTGATTACGGTAGTGGGTCAGATCCCCACAGTTGTAACAAGCACCTGGCGGGTAGTGTGGTCGTGCAGCTTGACCTTGTTGCTGAGCAGGAGGCTGAGCAACTCATTGAGCCGGGTTCTGAACTGCCCGATTCTGAGCAAACCGACAAACATCGGCAAGATGACCTGACTTCCCACAGTTAGTACAGAAACGGCACGGATGTTGCGGCTGATGATGACTGTTGCATCTATTGCACAAAGGTGCATTCCCTGTATAGGGTTTCTTCGCTGGAGGTTGTGCGGGTTGGTTGGGAGCTGCCTGGTTAACTTGGGCAGTGACAACAAAATTTTGGGAAGCCTTACGCTTCCTTGACCTTTTCGAAGAACCAGAATCCTTACCCTTCTTGTTTTGACCTTTCTTGCTATCTTCTTTGTCGGACGCCTGCTTCTTACCATTGTCACCCTTTTTATGCAGCTTTCCCTTTCGAACCTGCGACTCAGTCAATGTCGCTGCTAACTCGATCGCCTGACGGAGTGTGGTAGGGTTACTACCAGTAATGATGTCTTGTACCGAGTCAGGTAGACCATCAATGTACCTTTCGATAGCCTTGTCGAGTGGGGTAACCATTGTTGGGCATAGCAGACTCAACTCCTCAAACCTATCAGTATACGCTCGATGCTCACCACTGTCTTGTTTCAAGTCATCGAACTCTCTCTCCAAAGCTCGCTGTTCATGATGAGGACAAAACTCCCTCATCATAAGGGCCCTAAGTTCGGCCCAAGTTTGTGCTAGAGCAACTTCTGCACCACGGTCTCTCATAACCCCGTTCCACCATGTGAGAGCCCTCTTCTGAAACACACTCGAAGAAAACTCAACCTTGCGATTATCCGGACACTGAACATGACAAAATGTGCTCTCCGTGCTCTCGAACCACTGTAGGAGCCCAGTTGCTCCTTCCGTACCACTTAACTTGAGTGGTTTAGCCGAGTTAAAACTCTTGAAATTGCAAGGAGCATTGTTGTTGTTGTTGGCTTGGTTCCATTGAGAAAAGAGGTTCGGGAATTGAGCAGCCATTTGCTGCGCAATGATTTCAGCCAGTTCGGCAGTCGCTATCTGATTTTCACGTCGAGGAGGCATTCTAAAAGAGGAAACATGAAAGCAAATGATTGAGACGTTTGGGTGAAAAGAATGAGATGATGCAAAAATTGATAATGGCAAAGATGGTGGTCATTTGTTTGTTACCACAAGGTAAACAAACGACACATTGTGACTAATCAAAGTAAATGGGTGAAAAATAATGTATCACGAAGACATGCTCGCCTATAAGTGAACACTCACCCCAAGAGTTCCCAGGTAAGAGTGACTGGTCCGATTATGTGGATTTGTACGAACACTCTAGCCTTAGACAGAAAACCCAGGGTACAGGCATTCACTCTTCTAGTTTGCACGTGTTCACACTATTTAGAACCCAAAACTTTGATGAGATTTTGAAAATTTGAAAGGCACAAGGCCAAAAATCAACTGGAAGGGTTCAAAACCTTACAACAGAGGGTTCAAAACCTAGTAATCAATCATCCTAGAATAGATGATTAGTTTTCAAAGCGGATTCGAACTTGATGTTCCTGTTGTGGTTATCACCTAAGGATATGTGAAGTGCATGTTTTAAAATCTAAACACAAGATAACCTGTGTTGGGGTCCTAGAAAGGTTATAGTCTAGGTAAAAGCATTACTAATAACCTAATTCCCTATAACCATTGGCTCTGATACCAACTTTTATGTCACACCCCGACCACGTAAAACATCAAATCATGGCGGAAACGTCGGGGAGTGTTGTAACAGAATTATTGTTTCACAACCATGGCATACAAAGTTATATTTTATTTATCAAACAAGCGAGTTACATTGTCTTTTAAATGAAGGAAACAAAGTACACAACATCAACTAAACTAATCTTGCTTCTTTTATTGTCACTAAGGCCCGAGTCCACCCTAGTGTATCCCGATCAAACCTATGCACCTGCTCCTGAAACACATGTGAAAATAGGTACGTCAGCATAAAAATGCCTGTGAGATACATAGGTTTTGTGAAAATAGGATTCATGACTTGGGTTTTAAAAGAAAGGTTTTAATAAAAATTAGTCATGAATCTTGTTAAGTGTTTTCTTTTATAAATCATATGAAAACTTGATAAGAAATCGGATTATATAAAAGAAAGGTGTATGGTTAATGAAATAACCAAGTAAAATGAGTTTATATAAAATAAACTGTTTTGTAAAACAATGTCTTGTGAAAAATATGTTATTTGTGTAAAATGTAATATGTCTATACTGAAATGATTTAAATAACGCTACGATATGTAATATTATACAAACACTTATATATAGGAAGTACCAGCGGCGTATCCACCATGTTTGTATCATATTACACATGCCTCGTTACTCAAACCATTTACCTAAACCAACCATCAATGTAAATTGTTCATGTATAAATCAATTGTCAAGTGTTATTATGTAAACCATATCAAAATGTCCATGTCTAATGTAAATCACCAAATGTGTATATTAATGTCAAAATGTTTATGTTTAATGTAAATCATATAATGTGTATCCAAAAATATCATGTATGGCATGTGAAATATATCAACTAAACCATAGGTAAAATGCACAAAAACAGGGTATTGAATTAAACATAGTTTAAGTCAAAGTTATGTTTTGTGGAACAAATGCATGCTATACTGATACAAACATCTATGCGATATTGTTATAATGCATACATCCAAGCCTTGTGACTGTGGTGATAGACCTTTAAACAAATTAAAGGTTTATCTAAGTTATGTGTATCGAATTCGGTCATTCCTTCCATCCAAACATACCTAGGATGTCAGGAACGGGAGTTGTCAATTCCTATGGTACCACTACCTACTAACGAACGGCGTAGCTAATGTTAATGAATGTATATTGTCCCATTTGAACAAACCAAATGTCATACCAAAATGTAAGCATGTGAAAACAATGCACTAAGTATGTAATCAAATGAACATACATAGCGTGAAATGTAATGTAAACAATGTACTAAATATGCACACAATGGGCATACATAGCATGAAATGTAATGTAAAACAATGTACTAAATATGCACACAATGGGCATACATAACATGAAATGTAATGTAAAACAATGTACTAAATATGCACACAATGGGCATACATAGCATAAACACAATGAAATCATGTACTATAAGTGTACTATTGAACAAAACAAGCATATGATATGAAAACATGGAAAAGCATGAAAGTAACAAGTAGGCACATGTGTTTCACCCCAAAATGTTTGGAAAACAGTAAAAGAGGGGTCTATGTACTCACTTGAGATTGCTCAGAAGTCCTAAGATAACCACCAAGCAATGCTAGAGATCACGGAATCAAACGACACCTAATATAGGTAACTATGTTAATAAACCGGACCTATATCGGAGGATCGGATAGAATGAGGGCTCGTAAACCAAATGAGTATGGGAACTCATGTAGTATGGTTTAACAAAGCCTACATACTAAATGAAACCTAGCCTAAGTGCTTACGACCCATTACGGCCCGCTTAGGTAGCTTATGCTACTTTAACGCGTCGTTCGCGTAGAACACGTTTGGAATGCCTAACTAGTCCTATGACATGTAAAATATGCCTTAACATATCTAAAATTGTTACTAAATCAGTTTAGATACCAAAAGTTATGTTACACATGCTTAAAATGAATTTTGGCGTAAAAAGGGCATTTTGGTAATTTACCTAAGGCATATAAACTACCTATCATACAACTACTTAAACGAAGCGACCATAAGGTATAACCTCAGAAGGTTATTCCCTATATATTATGGTCACCTAATGTGTTTGGTCGGATCCTAATGATCGACCAAATGGGTCGGGTTCAAAGGTATAAGCGATTTATTAGATCGCTTACCCTTACGACCCTAGACAACGTGGTAATCAGTAGGCATAGTCACAAGGGACTATAACCATCGTGATTACGCTCACGTTGCGAAGTTCAAACGAACTTTGCATTGACCATAAACTGGTCAATGCAGAAATTCAAACAAAGTTTGACTTTCGGACTCGAAAGCAATAAAAGAACGAAGGAATACTTACAAAGGGTCCCCGAAAGCTAATCTTGATTCAAGTAGCTCAGGTATGAAACAATGGTTTCAACTTAGAGCTTCTCAAATCAGATTCTTGTGGGTTTTGCAATGAATGGGGTTGAGTATTTATAGATTTCTTTGAACCGTTAAGATCGTTTCTTGGAGAAGAGGGAATGATCACATCCCTACACTTGTTGGCAAGCTCACATACATCATATTGGCCCCCCATAAGCAGGAAACAACACTTGGAATTGGATTGGGAGTGCTAAACAGCTGTTAATAGCTGTTAAAAATGGCTTTTGCTGATCAGAAGGGGCCTCGCGTGACGCCAGGGGGCTAGGTGTCACGCTAAGGTCCCTCTGATCAGCAACCAGTTTCCAAAGTTTCCAATTCAGTCCCCGTTGTGTATTATAGCCATTTCCGACATGTTTAAGGCTCGTGAAGCCATTTTAAAGGCCCTAAAATGATGCCTAAACATTGTGGACATGAAACATGCTCAAAAATATCCCGGATGTCGGTTCGTTTGGTCGTACGATCGCGATGTTCGCTTAATTACGACGGAATGCGCATAAGCGCGAAAAACGATCCAAATTGCGCGACGAATGGATTTTTCTCAAGCCAAACACTAAAATAAAATATTTTAGTGCTTACATAAATTTTTGGATGTCCGGATGTATTCAGAATGTAAGTTATGCGCGAAAATGCAAATTTGTGCACTTTTTGACGCTTTTAGTCCCTGAATGACCCAAGAGTTTATTTTAGCATACCGAACCCATCAAAGCCTATTTCTAAGCTATGTAAAGGATATTTATCGTATGTTTAACTTATGGTCATGTTCCGGAATGTTCGTTACAGTTCAAATTGGCATCCTTTCGCAGTTTGTCAAGTTTAGTCCCTGTAAGCGAATTAACTTGTTTTTGCCATACCAAAGCCTTCAAAACTTATTTCTAAGTTATGTAAGGGTTATTTAAGGTATGTTAAGCATATGTTGATATTCCAGAGTATTTTTCGCGTTAAACTGAGTACGTTTACGCATCAGTTTGCTTATAACTCCCCAGAAAGTGATATAGAGTTTGAAATTACACAAAAGTCAAAACATGAAAAATGTCAAACATAAATAAACAAACATTGGGATCAAATAACTTTGTTTTATTGATAACCGAACTGTTCACAATGATTACAAGCACAGATGTTATAGCCCGTAATGGGGCGTTTGTTTAAAAAAAAAAATCAAAAAAACGCCCGAAAACACCCCAAACCCATTACACCCTGTCTTGATGTAGCGTTTTTCGACAAAAAAATTTGCCCGGCGTGTTTCAAAAAACGCCTAAAATTGAATTGGGAAAAGAGTTGACCGTTGGCAACGGTCATTTGTTTATTTATTTATTTTTTTTAATTCCAATATAAACACACTATATATATTACCCACTTGTTCATCATTTTTTATAAAAACCCCACTTGTTCTCTCTACTACTTCTACAATTTATAAAAAGATGCATCCATTCCGACCACCATTTGGTGTCCCCTCAAGACCCATGAACCCGAACACAACCCAACCGCAACAACCCTTTAAACTTCATGACTGTAACACCTCGAAAATTCACGTCCTATAATGTGTAGACACGTGTCATATGTTTGAACGTGTGAAAGAATGTTATAAAGGGACTAAAGTTGACAAACTTGAAAAGTATATGAAAATACGAGTTCTAAATGTCAGCAGTGAATAAATATATCGTACATTAACCCTACATGATGTTGACACCATCAGACGAATAAATCATGGATCATACGAGGCTAAAAGTGAGAGATTACAAACTACGGGGATTAAATGTGTCAACATGTTTAAGTTATACCTCAGAGTGACCTTTTAACAAACCCGAAGCCTTGTAACTGTTAATTATGCTCACTAGAATGCACGATATAAATTTCGTAAAGTTTCGTTATCGTATGAGAAAGTTATGATCAAATTCGTGTACAAGGGGTTAAAGCGTCAACGTTGAAAGTTAGGACTTTTCGGGTAACAATAAAGTTAACCGGGGGCCTAACAAAGTGGGTATATGTCTTGAAGCCCTTATACGTAAATTATGAGGGTTCATAATGCAAGAAACAAGTGCCTAATCGAATTTTGAAGAGCCAAGGATCAAATCGCAAAAATCAAAAATTTTGATTTGATCAGAGTAGGCCTAGCGCGACGCGAGGCCCTGGGGGGGGGGGGGGGGCTTAGCGTCATGCGAGGGGTCTCCAGCTACGACTTCTTTGGGTTTTTGCCTGCTGAGTGCAATCTGATCAATTTTATCCGATTTTCCACATTAAGGGCGACCCCTAGACACCCCCTAAGCACTAGGAACATGTGTTGATCAGTTGTGGTGGGTTGTAGACTCATGTGTCAAAGAATTGAGGTGGATTAAACACTATATAAAGGCCATGATATGCACCATTGTTCTTCACACCTTCCTCTTGCAATCTGATCATTTCTGGAGCTCCAAGGCACTCTCAAGTGATCACTAATCAAGCTTAGGACTTCAGTAAGTTTGCTAATCCTTTCTTAGTTAAGTTTAAGCTTAAAAGTCAAACCGTCGTAATTAACGGTTGACTTTAAGATTAATCACTAATGGTCCAGTGATTAGTCGAATCAAAAGTAGTTATAAGTTGGTAATTATGTGGGTAATAAACCCTTAAAAGGGTTCCCCCTGATTCCCACTCTAACTAGGTCAAATGTCGGGTCAAACTTGTTAAGAAAAAGTCAACAGAATGTGTAAATTACAATTTATGCATAATTAGCAATGTAGAACACATACAACCTGTTTGATCATTTATATAACTTGGTAATTAGTGTAAGGACATGTCTAAACATGTTCAACCCGACAATTTCCTGTTTAGACCCAGTTCGGAACCGAAAATCGCATAGTTTGACTTATAATTTGACTTTCAGTTCTGACCCGTTATGGTATGTTTTAGAAATGCCATAGAGCTTTATTTGGACCAGGTTACATGCTAGTATAACCCTCTGTGATTATACACCTCGGATCATTAGTTATCCAATTAATACGCATGATTCCGTTAATTGCTCATATGATGACCATTATGCCCTTATTACCATAAAACGTGATTTTTGGAAATGTAAAATAGTAGAAACCTTAATTACTAATATATAGACTTGTATGCAAAGTTTGACATCAGTTTGAGTTGTAGAATAAGAGTTATGCTCGTTAGCGTAAAATTAAAGCTTTATGTTAATAAAACGGCGTAATTAGCGTATAGCCTAGTTAAGCCTACTTTTTGATATCAAATATTTTACCCACTGATGTAATATATTATTTTGGGATTTTTAAAGATTTTTAATAAATTTTAGGCTGAGCATAACTTATAGTCGTAGGCTTAATCCGGTAATTGTCGGTTTTGCCCTTACGGGCCATAAAATGAGTTTTACATATCCAAACGACTCCAAACCTTTTGCTACTGATCACATATGATAAAAAAATTATTTTAAGCCTTCTGGAAATATAAAAATATCAGATTTATGTATCGAACCCGGAAATGGCTTCTAATCGCCTTTTTAAGCGTTTTTAACGCATAGTATGTGCTATAATTATTTTAAACATACAAGGGTTGATACCTACTGATATTTGAGGCAAATTATAATGTTTTAACAGTAAGCAAAGGTTGATAAACTCAGACTTCAGTTTTAAGCTTATCGGCTTATGTGAAATTACCAAAATACCCCTACGGGGCATAGTTTGGTTACACTTGATAAATTTCACATATATACTCTATCCTACTGTTATAACTAAGTAAAATAAGTATTTTTGCTGATTACATCAGACCTGTAACTCAGGTAAATACTTAAACTCTTTTATAACCTTTTAAATGACCAAACTACCCCTACGGGGCATAGTTTGTGTTTAAATAAGTTTCGGGCATAATAAAAGGCATCCTACTGATGTCACAACATATATGAAGCATATTAACTTAGGAAACCTGTAAATGGCTCATATGTATACCCGTCACGCTTATTACGCGTTCGGTTCGGTTTACGTAACTAGTTTACATAAACTAGCCTAAACTGGTTAAACCTTATCGGTTTCATCTCAAAATCCAGAGTGTGTATAATATACCCATATTAAGCAAGTCTCAAAACTTGTCGGGTCTAAATCACATTCTATCCGGTCTTCGCCTAATCGTGCGTTTGAACCGTATATTTCTCTAAGACTAACCGATCTAAGCTTAGGCTTAATTAAAGACCCGTTAGCATTCTAATTGGTTATTTATACCATCATTCCAGACTAGAGCCTTCCGGTAAATTGTACCTATGCTTACTTAAGCGAATACGGCCGAGTTATTAATTCTTGCTAATTAAGACAGGAGCTAGCTCAGGTAAATACTCTTAACTTATTTTCCCTATACGGGCTTGGGATACGGCACTATAAAAGTACCGCTTGGTCAGGTGTATGTAGTCATTTAAATCGGATTGTGATTGATGTATTTACATAACCTGTTTAATATGTATTATTTGGTGTATGGCTTTTGGGGGTTAATGACCATGTCCCGGATATCCTTGGCATCATTTTAAGAAATGGCCACGACCTAAGCACGGGGTGTAGGCATACACCTGACAGATGCCTTATGTAAAAACTGGTAATCCACTCCGAGGTATCATCCTTGTGGGCACTATGCCGGAACTGGTAATCCACTTAGAGGATGATAGCCTGTGGGCATTATACCTGTGGCGTGTCAGTTAATCTGTCCGGCTCTTCTAACCGGCCTTAATGGACGACAAATAAGTAAAACTGTATACAAGATTATATACAAATAATTTTCCCAAGTTATAAAAGATTAATTTTGTCTCTGTGCATTTTAATCAAAGTGTCAAAATATTTGTGCCTGGTGCATTTAAATCAATTTTCTTAAACTCTTTTCAAATGAGTCAGTTGAGTGTATTTACCAGTGAAAACTGACGTATTTTCCAAAAAGGTTAAGTGGCAGGTACTGAACGTAATTGGCTGGGAGCTCAGGGTGCTAATAAGGAATCTTGCAAGTTCTAGGCGTCTAAAGTCTGTTGAACAAATGTTTATATTTTAAGATCCGCCTGTGGATCCTTTACTTTCCGTTGTAATACTTGGATATTACTTTATATTCGGATTGTAATATATTTATCTTTTGCTTCCGCTGTGCATTTATATATTGTGTTGTTTGACTATGATGATATCAACTACGTCACGATACTCCCCACCGGGCCCACAGGTGCCACGTGGAAAGTCGGGGTGTGACAGGTTGGTATCAGAGCCAACACTGAGTGAATTAAACGCTAGCCTTTTGCGTTTAATCTCAGTTACACAGTTGCACATTTTTGAGTCTAGACAAGAACATAGGACAAATTCCAATTCGTTTCATTGTCTTTTAATTACTTCCTTGATTATTTTTCTGATTAGCCTTTGCATGGGCAAGTAATTTTTATTAGAAGTCCCGTTTAGGGCAACTATATACTTGCTTAAATTTTAAAGGAACGATTATGTTTAAAATATCATTCCTATATTATAAGATCTACCATTATAATAAAATGGCAACATCTAAAAAGGGACAAGACCTAGCCTGGTGTCATTATTAAGACGCGGCCAAGATGGCAGTTCCTCAATTTAGGTTCAGATCCCTATTAACATCCCGAGTTAGGGTTGTTCTGCGTTTATTATTAAAAAGGAATCTCAAAGGTAAACCTAGCCTATAAGATGAGGCCAAGACGGTAGGACCTATTCAAGGGATTCAAATCCTTGTTAGCACCTTAGAACGTGTTAGCACTCTTGACAGATGTGATTCGAGAAGATCACAACAGTCATTTTTATATTGGATTCTTCCAATTTCCTTATCTATTCTATTGATTTAGAAATCATGGCTTATATCATCCTATAAGATGATCGTATTATAAACATCCCTCAGAAGGGAAATGCCTACGGGCTATAGTTTATGTCCTCTGAGACTAAGGACAGTGGTAGCCTACAACTCCCTGTCAAGAAAAAGTAATGAACTTTGATTCACACCTAAATGCCTCGATCCCAAACGATCATGGCTTATAAATTAAACTTGTCCACGTGACTAGGCCTTTTGTGCTACTACTAAATTTGCCTCGATTCTCTGAAATCATGGCTTATAAATTAAACTTGTCCACGTGACTAGGCCTTTTGTGCTACTACTAAATTTGCCTCGATTCTCTGAAATCATGGCTTATAAATTAAACTTGTCTACGCGACTAGGCCATTTGTGCTATTATTAAAACCTTAATGCCTCGATTCTCTGAAATCATAGCTTATGAATTAAACTTGTCTACGCGACTAGGCCATTTGTGCTATTATTAACTTATAAATTAGGATTTATGATAAAAATCCTGAATAAAATAAATATCATTCCTTTCCTGCCAGTATAAATATTAAAAGAGAATCTTAAAAGGTTTGACCTAGCGTGAATGTCATTGAAAGACCTAGCTAAGATGGTAAAACCTGTTTAAAAAGAGATTCAGACCCTTGTTAACATCTGAAAAGGTGTTAACACTCCCGACAACTGTGATGCAATAAAATCACACTTGTCATCCTTATATTAGGAATTTTTCCAAATCCCTTATTTAGAGTAAATGATCGATAGGAATCATGGCTAGTAAACGTCGAACATGATGTACGCATCAAAACATCCAATTGGGATGTATACCTACGGGAAAAGGTGTATACATGAAAAGATAGTTTTTATTTCATAAATTCTTGACAAAACAATGAATTATGAAATTTTCCGATCCAAAGGAATCATCGAGTATGTTTTAGATTTTTCCTAGTGACAAGGCCCTGTGCCATCAAGAGTCCTTGGGAACAAACTCTTGTGCTATATAAAATGTCAGTACGACATTGACAGTCGTGATTTATATCCCCTGTCTAAATGAATATGAAGGATTATATTCTGTTTACACGCCAAGGATGGTTTATTTAAAAATCTAGGCAGAACAGAATCAAATAACTTAAATACTATCTTTTGGCCTATATGGTTTATTTACACCATAGCTATTTAATCAGCAAATTCGACAATTCACCATATAATTAAATCAATTATTACTAATTGGTTTGTAGCCTTCAAAGCTTCACCATGGTTAACTCCTCTGAAGCTCACAACCATCCAGCTAATCAGAATGATGATACAAGACTGAATTTAACGGGCGTCGAGTTACAGGCTATGTTAGATACAGCTGTAAACAAGGCCGTGAACCGAGCGTTAAGGGATCATAAGCGAAAGTACGATAATACCCCGAATAAAGGTTATAAAAAGGGTAGGACAAGTTCGAGCTATAACCAGTCCAAGCCAAAGAAGGCAAAACCCGAATGTGGAACCTGCGGGAAAAAGCACTTTGGAAAATGTTTCTATGATCAGACCAGGGGATGTGTCATCTGTATGGAGATGGATCACAAGACCCATGAATGCAAGGACCTGAAGAACAACCAGCGGTCAGGTGAAAAGACCAGATGCAAGACCTGTAGGAAATACCACCTCGGGAAATGCAGATTGGAATCTCAGCCTCTACCCTGTGGAATCTTCAAGTCCAAGGAACATAAGACCTTGGATTGCAAGAGATTGGGAGACGCAACCTGCTATGGTTGCAATGAAATAGGTCACATCAAGACAAATTGCCCAAATAAAACCAAGAAGCCTGGGGAGACTAAGAAGATCGAAGCTGGAAGCTCTCAAATGGGCGCTCAGGAGGCTATTCAGGATGACAATATTACAACATGTATTTTCTTTATCAATAACGCTCATGCTAGAGTATTAATTGATTCAGGCTCAGATAAGTCTTCCGTAGACAATAAATTTTGTAAATCATTAAATCTGCCTGCTAAAACTCTAAGCGTTAAATGTAAAGTAAAATTGACCGATGGTACCTCAGAGACTGCTTCAGCAATATTAGACGGATGTTTTATATCCATTAGGAATCATTCTTTTCTGCTGTCCTCGTTTCCATTTATATAATAAAGGACTCGATATAGTGATAAGAATGGGTTGGTCGTCTAGTAGCCAAACCCATATTGTGGATGATAAGAAACAAGTAGTTATCAAAACTCCTTATGGTGAGCCTTTGACCACTCAAGGAGATACGTTTGGGTTAAGATGCTGCTAAGTCTCTCATAAGATCTTAAGCTTAGCAATCTTTTAGAAATTTTCCCATACAAACCCCAGATATTAAGTGTAAGGTAAAACTTACAGACGAAATCGGAAGAATCATTTCTTTTGTTCCTATCAGAAACCGTCAGTTGTAGAGTTCTCGAAATATCCTCACTCTAAGAGGAAGTGCGTCAGCATATATAGTTGATATCTCTTTAATCTCTATCGATTCCGAATCCCAGATGGTATGATAAAAGCGCCATATGAGGATTGGTGTATCTTAATAAGTTCCATAGATTACTTCCATGCCTGATCAGTATGGAGGTTTAATACATGGGACCACGAAGATATTCTGAGAGGTCATATGGTACTAAAGTCAACTAATGGTATTCAAAGGAGATGTCCAGAATGGAATTGTTCAAGTAAATGTTCCCGATTGAGGAAATTCGTGGAATTGTAACATACAAGTGTCACTTATTTGACACAAGCAATGATGGGTGAACTGGAGCCTGAGATATGGAGATCTCTGTAACCTCCTTGTATCTTGATTATCTTCTCCTAAGATTACCCTGTTTACCCCTGAAAGGCAGGTAGAATTAAGATTTATATCCCATTTAAGGCTGTATTATTATGAAATCTCCATGACGGCTAGTACCATCATTGGAAGAATCGAAACCCTGATTAACTAAGCTTTTAAATAGAGGGCTCATATAGCCTGACTCAATATTCTGAGGGTTTTATGTTATTGAATAAGAAAGACGGTTCATATTGCTTATGTATTAATTGCCGCAACCCTAATTAGGCAACGATTAAGAATTGCCATCAGCTACCCAGGATCGTCGAATTGTTCGACTAACAACAAGGATTTGCTATTCCTTAAAATTAGTTAAGTAGTGGTTGGAATAACCATCTCACCTTAAATAAGCTTTTATATAATAGTTGATATGTAAGCATCAAGGCTGCTCCCTTGGAGACCTTGTAAAGATGGAATGTTAAAACATCTATTATTAGGACAATAGATTGGTAAGTCCACTTATCAGGATCTGAAAGTTGCATTAGAAACAACGGATAAAGATTATACCAACCCTTAATTATCTATAAGTTGCCATTATTCGGCAGAAAATCAAGGATTAATGGAAAGTAGTAACCTTCCTAAATTCTTGTTAAGAAATAAGGCTCAACAAGGGATATCACCCAGGAAAGGTTTGCCCAATTGTTAAATTTTCAGGTTAGTTAAGATTGGAATATATAGAATCATTCGAAGGATTTGAATATATCAAGATTAAATAGCTTACAAGCTAAGACCTAATTAAGGAGCTCGGTGGAACGCGCAATACACCCCACACTAATGAGTTAAGGACGTGTTTCGCCAATAAGTCAAGAAACACTATCACATAATGATATGCAGATTTATGATGTGATGAGCATCCTGTATCGATGGAGGATCGACATGTTAAGGAGCTCCAAAAGAAAGTATGCACCTCTTGTATAGGTCAACTGGGATACCCTTGGAGGCCCAAATATACTATGGAAATTAAATCCATGATACGACAGAAAATACTTCCTTTACTTTAACAAATCTCGAGGTCGAGATTTCTTTTAAGGGGGTGAGGATGTAACACCTCGAAAATTCACGTCCTATAATGTGTAGACACGTGTCATATGTTTGAACGTGTGAAAGAATGTTATAAAGGGACTAAAGTTGACAAACTTGAAAAGTATATGAAAATACGAGTTCTAAATGTCAGCAGTGAATAAATATATCGTACATTAACCCTACATGATGTTGATACCATCAGACGAATAAATCATGGATCATACGAGGCTAAAAGTGAGAGATTACAAACTACGGGGATTAAATGTGTCAACATGTTTAAGTTATACCTCAGAGTGACCTTTTGACAAACCCGAAGCCTTGTAACTGTTAATTATGCTCACTAGAATGCACGATATAAATTTCGTAAAGTTTCGTTATCGTATGAGAAAGTTATGATCAAATTCGTGTACAAGGGGTTAAAGCGTCAACGTTGAAAGTTAGGACTTTTCGGGTAACAATAAAGTTAACCGGGGGCCTAACAAAGTGGGTATATGTCTTGAAGCCCTTATACGTAAATTATGAGGGTTCATAATGCAAGAAACAAGTGCCTAATCGAATTTTGAAGAGCCAAGGATCAAATCGCAAAAATCAAAAATTTTGATTTGATCAGAGTAGGCCTAGCGCGACGCGAGGCCCTGGGGGGGGGGGGGGCTTTGCGTCACGCGAGGGGTCCCCAGCTCTGACTTCTTTGGGTTTTTGCCTGCTGAGTGCAATCTGATCGATTTTATCCGATTTTCCACATTAAGGGCGACCCCTAGACACCCCCTAAGCACTAGGAACATGTGTTGATCAGTTGTGGTGGGTTGTAGACTCATGTGTCAAAGAATTGTGGTGGATTAAACACTATATAAAGGCCATGATATGCACCATTGTTCTTCACACCTTCCTCTTGCAATCTGATCATTTCTGGAGCTCCAAGGCACTCTCAAGTGATCACTAATCAAGCTTAGGACTTCAGTAAGTTTACTAATCCTTTCTTAGTTAAGTTTTAGCTTAGTTTTAGCTTAAAAGTCAAACCGTCGTAATTAACGGTTGACTTTAAGATTAATCACTAATGGTCCAGTGATTAGTCGAATCAAAAGTAGTTATAAGTTGGTAATTATGTGGGTAATAAACCCTTAAAAGGGTTCCCCCTGATTCCCACTCTAACTAGGTCAAATGTCGGGTCAAACTTGTTAAGAAAAAGTCAACAGAATGTGTAAATTACAATTTATGCATAATTAGCAATGTAGAACACATACAACCTGTTTGATCATTTATATAACTTGGTAATTAGTGTAAGGACATGCCTAAACATGTTCAACCCGACAATTTCCTGTTTAGACCCAGTTCGGAACCGAAAGTCGCATAGTTTGACTTATACTTTGACTTTCAGTTCTGACCCGTTATGGTATGTTTTAGAAATGCCATAGAGCTTTATTTGGACCAGGTTACATGCTAGTATAACCCTCTGTGATTATACACCTCGGATCATTAGTTATCTAATTAATATGCATGATTCCGTTAATTGCTCATATGTTGACCATTATGCCCTTATTACCATAAAACGTGATTTTTGGAAATGTAAAATAGTAGAAACTTAATTACTGATATATAGACTTGTATGCAAAGTTTGACATCAGTTTGAGGTGTAGAATAAGAGTTATGCTCGTTAGCGTAAAATTAAAGCTTTTTGTTAATAAAACGGCGTAATTAGCGTATAGCCTAGTTAAGCCTACTTTTTGATATCAAATATTTTACCCACTGATGTAATATATTATTTTGGGATTTTTAAAGATTTTTAATAAATTTTAGGCTGAGCATAACTTATAGTCGTAGGCTTAATCCGGTAATTGTCGGTTTTGCCCTTACGGGCCATAAAATGAGTTTTACATATCCAAACGACTCCAAACCTTTTGATACTGATCACATATGATAAACAAATTATTTTAAGCCTTCTGGAAATATAAAAATATCAGATTTATGTATCGAACCCGGAAATGGCTTCGAATCGCCTTTTTAAGCGTTTTTAACGCATAGTATGTGCTATAATTATTTTAAACATACAAGGGTTGATACCTACTGATATTTGAGGCAAATTATAATGTTTTAACAGTAAGCAAAGGTTGATAAACTCAGACTTCAGTTTTAAGCTTATCGGCTTATGTGAAATTACCAAAATACCCCTACGAGGCATAGTTTGGTTACACTTGATAAATTTCACATATATACTCTATCCTACTGTTATAACTAAGTAAAATAAGTATTTTTGCTGATTACATCAGACCTGTAACTCAGGTAAATACTTAAACTCTTTTATAACCTTTTAAATGACCAAACTACCCCTACGGGGCATAGTTTGTGTTTAAATAAGTTTCGGGCATAATAAAAGGCATCCTACTGATGTCACAACATATATGAAGCATATTAACTTAGGAAATCTGTAAATGGCTCATATGTATACCCGTTACGCTTATTACGCGTTCGGTTCGGTTTATGTAACTAGTTTACATAAACTAGCCTAAACGGGTTAAACCTTATCGGTTTCATCTCAAAATCCAGAGTGTGTTTAATATACCCATATTAAGAAAGTCTCCGAACTTGTCGGGTCTAAATCACATTCTATCCGGTCTTCGCCTAATCGTGCGTTTGAACCGTATATTTCTCTAAGACTAACCGGTCTAAGCTTAGGCTTAATTAAAGACCCGTTAGCATTCTAATTGGTTATTTATACCATCATTCCAGACTAGAGCCTTCCGGTAAATTGTACCTACGCTTACTTAAGCGAATACGGCTGAGTTATTAATTCTTGCTAATTAAGACAGGAGCTAGCTCAGGTAAATACTCTTAACTTATTTTCCCTATACGGGCTTGGGATACGACACTATAAAAGTACCTCTTGGTCAGGTGTATGTAGTCATTTAAATCGGATTGTGATTGATGTATTTACATAACCTGTTTAATATGTATTATTTGGTGTATGGATTTTGGGGGTTAATGACCATGTCCCGGATATCCTTGGCATAATTTTAAGAAATGGCCACGACCTAAGCAAGGGGTGTAGGCATACACCTGACAGATGCCTTATGTAAAAACTGGTAATCCACTCCGAGGTATCATCCTTGTGGGCACTATACCGGAACTGGTAATCCACTTAGAGGATGATAGCCTGTGGGCATTATACCTGTGGCGTGTCGGTTAATCTGTCCGGCTCTTCTAACCGGACCTAATGGACGACAAATAAGTAAAACTGTATACAAGATTATATACAAATAATTTTTCCAAGTTATAAAAGATTAATTTTGCCTCTGTGCATTTTAATCAAAGTGTCAAAATATTTGTGCCTGGTGCATTTAAATCAATTTTCTTAAACTCTTTTCAAATGAGTCAGTTGAGTGTATTTACCAGTGAAAACTGACGTATTTTCCAAAAAGGTTAAGTGACAGGTACTGAACGTAATTGGCTGGGAGCTCAGGGTGCTAATAAGGAATCTTGCAAGTTCTAGGCGTCTAAAGTCTGTTGAACAAATGTTTATATTTTAAGATCCGCCTGTGGATCCTTTACTTTCCGTTGTAATACTTGGATATTACTTTATATTCGGATTGTAATATATTTATCTTTTGCTTCCGCTGTGCATTTATATATTGTGTTGTTTGACTATGATGATATCAACTACGTCACGATACTCCCCACCGGGCCCACCGGTGCCACGTGGAAAGTCGGGGTGTGACAATGACATGGACCGAACATGTTATCGTACGCGGTTTACTTGAGTGGCGCTACTCCATTTGTGCAACCCACTTTCGGATTTGGTCAAGTCGGCGGGTCGCAACCTTCACAACAACAAGCCGAACCCGATGTGGATATCGTGCCGGAGACGCAACCCGAACCAGAGCGAGAGACATCCAAACGCGGCAGAAGGTCGTATAAGAAGAAGGAAGCGAACGAACCTCGACGTAAGCATTCTTACCTTAATTGGACGAAGGAGGAGGAATACACGTTGGTTCGGGCGTGGGTCGATGTTTCGGAGGACCCCGATATTGGTAACTTTTATATATTTTTTTTACTTTTTTTTTCGTACACGTCTATTTTGTTTTATTTTTAACCTACAACTTTGTATTTCAATTTGTAGCAAACTTTCAAACGGGCCCCGAACTTTGGAATAGGATTCGTGCACTCTTTTATAGTACGTGGGGTAAGGGCGAGCATCGTGACAAAGATTCAATTTCTAGCAAATGGACTGACATCAACAACAAGTGTCACTCCTTCCAAGAAGTGTATCAACGTAACTACGATAATCGCCCGAGCGGAGAAGGTGACGTCGGGGTTTTAACGAAGGCTTTGGAAGAGTACGAGAGAACGAAAAGCGCTTTCCCGTACTATAAGTGTTTGGAACTACTACGAAAAAGTCCAAAGTGGGCGGGCGTAGTGACCATGACGTCGAGCTAAACGGTCAAAAACATCATCCTCCGTTGACCCTGAAACACCGACTTCCGATGCCCGCAATGTCGATCTAAATGAAATTGTGGACGTTGACGAGCAACTTGAGCCCGACCGCCCGGTAGAAGAAAGGATTAGCGAACCAGGAAAAAATCGGTGGAGTCGTCTTCCGATCTCGAGTTGAAGGAAGATTTCGAGGATATGAACTGTCGTCTCCAAGACATTCGAGACCTCGGCCACCAACGTTAGGAGACTATGAAAGAACGCGTCGCCGAAACCAAAAAGTTTAACGAGATGCAAGAGGCGAGGCAAATGGAAAAGGACATTGAGTTTTTGTCCAAACCGATCGACCACCTCCAAGGCGACGCGTTGATCCTTGCGCAAATGCATCGCCAAAAAATTTGGGAAAAATACGGACTCTAGATCTTCATCTTTTTTTTTAACTTTATTTTTTTTTATTTCCGTTTTTTTTTTGTTTTTTTTTAATTTCTAGTAGTATATTTTATTTAAATTAATGAAGTATTTTTAGTTTTAAATTTAAAAAAATAAATAATTTTTTAATGATTACATGGGCGTTATTGGGCATTATTCCCACTACGACATTTTTGCAATAACGCCCAATAATACCCCCATGCTGACCGGACTGCCACATGGCAGAAAACGCCCCATGGTGGGGGCATTATTGAGCTAACCACTACACATGGTTTAAAGAGCGAAAGGTTAATCTTTATCTTCATCAAATGTTGCTAACATCAATGATGATTCGAAACACCTAATATTGTATAGAAAGAAATTTTTAGAAATTTAAAGTTTTTTTTACGTTTGTAAATTAAATGTAATTTAGTGTCCTTATTTAATGTAATACACAATTTTGTTTATAACTCTATGAATCATATCATTTAAATTTTCCAATCCGTGTAGTAAACTATGTACACGAATACCTGACCCTAGTTTAGAATATAGCTATATTTTGTACATTACGAAAAATATGAACTATATACACAAAGAGGGTACATTTTGAATTTTTGATGAGTTCTGAGATGGGAATAGATGGATGTGAAAGAAAGGAAGGGAAATAGAGCAGCACTAGACAAAAATAATGATGGAGGGAGGGAGGGAGGTGAGACAGATGAAAGGAGCAGGTTGTAGTGGTGGGGGTTAAGGGTTGAGACCATACATTCAGCCTTTGGTTTTTGAATTTTAACAGTAGAGTCTTGTGACATTTAAAATGGTTTCAAACACAGTAGATTCTATAATCTGTTGTGATCATCTTAACTTACCCTACGTCTGTTTTCCTCGTTTTCATCATAATCATCACAACTGTATGTGCTCTTTACCAATCTTTTTAAATGCATATGTACTTCTATAAGGCTGGACGGTATGGTCCGTCCTCAGCCCCGTCCTCCCTCGGCGACGCCCGGCACACCACGCCGCCCCCCCTCCGTCCCGTCCCCATCGTCCGAATTGAGACGTTTGCGACGGAGCAAACAGGTGGGCCCCCTTTCTTTCTTCTCGACGTCTTCTCCGTCACCCCATCCCCCCCATACCGTCCAGCCTAATCTATTGCGATCATCTTAAGTTACCAATCCTGTGATGTACTTCACAACTGTTTTCCTCGTTTTCATCATAATGTATATTTGTTTTGCATATTATTCTTGGTATGAAATTGTTTGTTTGCATTAAAAATAACTTGATAATAAAGATTAATCATATAATTTGCACATGATATAGTCATATATATTAGTTAATATTATGATTACAACAGAAATTAATTGAAGATAAAGTCAAATCATCAATCACTACTTTAGTCATATATGTTTCTCAACACATCAATGATAAAGGATGATAATGTCGAGTAAGGATCAATGCATTTAAACATAACCATGTTTATATTGTTAAAGAGGATATGATGATTGCTTGTGGTTTTCAAACAACCAAGTATTGCATAACATTGTTCACGAGCTACATACTTATTCCAACTTTAAACTCCACCGTTTTAATCCTCCAATGCTATATTATTTGTAAGAACTGAAAGGTTTGTAAGAACTGAAAGGTGATATTGATGGATGTGTTGTATATAAAACTTAATTATTATCAGTTTTTATAATAACTCAAGGGAATATTTATTGACAAAGTAAATAAGCATGATAAACTTATTTCGTCAGGGCTTAGACGATAGATGTCAGGGTTGGACTGTGGATACACCGTTCATGATTTTTTTTTTTTTTTTTGAAACGTGAACTTCATTAAAAAACGCCGAACCCGAAAACCGGGCCGAACAACAACAAAAACAACCTACATATTAACAAATTTACACCAATCTGTCCAATCTATCGAACCTTTCTTGGACCTATGTTTATACCAAAGGAAACTAACCGCTCTAACTTCACTAAAAACCTCTTCAACGTTGCTCGATTTACCGTTAAACCGGAGGTCGTTCCTAGCCTTCCACAAAAACCAACAAGCAGTGATCACAATCCCTTGCAACGCTATTCTCTCCGAAGGTCTTCTACTTCCGAGGTTGTGGATTTCAAGTAAATCTCTGAAAGAAAAAACAAAGAAGTTCATGACCCGACACCAAAAGCTAATTTTTTCCCAAACTCCCGAGTGCCAAAGGACAAGCCGTGAACAAATGAGACACAGAGTCAGGACCGCTATTACAAAAACGACAATCGGTATCCGACACTGAAACACCTCTTCTGGCAAGGGCCTCTAACGTCGGAATCCTATCCATATCCGCACGCCAAACAAAGATATTGCATTTGAACCCAATTACACCAATCAAAAACATACCGATTGCTAAAATCTTTCATCGAAATGATTTTCTTTTTAACCGCCGCAACCGAAAACTTGTTCATGATTTATTATCTCTCAAAAGTTTATCTTTTGCAATAATTCAAATTTAATTTCTCCAAGTGTAAAACTATATATTATGTGGCTAGTTAAAAGGAGAATATAACCAACAAAAAAGCCATTTTTTTGCGTGTTTCCTTTTCGGTACCCATTTGAATAAGCCATCATTTTTTACTATGTTTTGAATCTAAAAATATTTTCTTGTAAAAGATTCAATCCGGATTTCTTTGCACTCAACTTTTATATAACAGTACATTTAGAAAATTATACGTGTCATTATAAAAGCTTCGAAGATTGATTATTATGGTCTTCAGTATACTTTAACTTCATTGAAGGCATGAGTATCTTCATACCGTTATTGAACCTTGATCAGTGTTCTTCATACTTGTTCAATCCTGAAATTATATCCAGAGGTTGGACAACACATGGTTATCGACTATGGGTCTATGTCTTTTTACTTGAACTCCTTCGTCAAAGTCCAACAAATTAAATGGATTATGTTTGGCCATTAATCCCATCATATGTTGGAAATTTTAAAGGATAACATACAAGTTGGTATGTTTCCTTCATCCCACATTGGTGGAGGGAATGAAGTTTGAGTGGTTTATAAGGGATTACTCCTTATGGGCCACCAAAGTGATAAATGGGTTGAGAAGTGGATGAAGCCCACATGCATGCCAAGCCGTGAGCTCGCGAATGGGTGCGTTTGAGTTGCACTTGCGAGGAGCTGAGGAACTTTTATTTTTAGCTAAGGTCCGGTTCAGATGGGTCAGATCTGTGGACCGAATGAGATAAGAAGGAGATCAAGGTGAATTCGAAACAGTGGGGGTTATCCCATTATCTCTAGTAATTCGAATTCGTGTGGGATATCTCCAGCAACCGAATTTGGTTCTGGATGGTTATCCCACTCCCCGTTTTTCTCATTCTCTGGTATGATCACAGACTATAAATAAAAGCCTCCTGCTACTCATTCACATACACATAATTTCGCAGCCCCCTCCCATCTTTGTGTGCTCCTGTTTCGTTTCCAACTTCTGCGTTTTCTGGTCTCCATTGCTGTTGGAATACCAGATCAGTTCTGCATTAAATCCTGGGAGTTTACGCTGCAGCTCACAGCAATACGAGCGCGTAAAATCCTTTAAGGACAGGAATTATCCGTGCAGTTCGAAGATTGTTCTTTCTCAATCGCCAGGTTGGTTTTTATTTTTTGCGTGTTCTTTAAATTCGTCCGATAACGGGACAGTCTCCTTCTACCTTTCTTTAATCAGTTTGCTCAAGTTGGAACAATCTGGTTTAGGTGATAACTCGGTAATTAATAAAGTTTATATTAATTTACTGTTTGATTGAAATATTTTCAACAATCTTAAAGGATTTTATTTTTGTGTTTAATCAACAGTACTAATGGACTCTGAACTACCAACAGCCAATCTGAGATTCATGAATCAAGAGTTTGTCAAGAAGGAGATAGAGGTGAATTCGAAACAGTGGGGGTTATCCCATTATCTCTAGTAATTCGAATTCGTGTGGATATCTCCAGCAACCGAATTTGGTTCTGGATGGTTATCCCACTCCCCGTTTTTCTCATTCTCTGGTATGATCACAGACTATAAATAAAAGCCTCCTGCTACTCATTCACATACACATAATTTCGCAGCCTCCTCCCATCTTTGTGTGCTCCTGTTTCGTTTCCAACTTCTGCGTTTTCTGGTCTCCATTGCTGTTGGAATACCAGATCCGTTCTGCATTAAATCCCGGGAGTTTACGCTGCAGCTCACAGCAATACGAGCGCGTAAAATCCTTTAAGGACAAAAATTATCCGTGCAGTTCGAAGATTGTTCTTTCTCAATCGCCAGGTTGGTTTTTATTTTTTGCGTGTTCTTTAAATTCGTCCGATAACGGGACAGTCTCCTTCTACCTTTCTTTAATCAGTTTGCTCAAGTTGGAACAATCTGGTTTGGGTGATAACTCGGTAATTAATAAAGTTTATATTAATTTACTGTTTGATTGAAATATTTTCAACAATCTTAAAGGATTTTATTTTTGTGTTTAATCAACAGTACTAATGGACTCTGAACTACCAACAGGCAATCTGAGATTCATGAATCAAGAGTTTGTCAAGTTGGACAGATTCGATGGTCAGAACTATACCCGCTTGGCGGACAAGGTTAAGTTCATGCTAGTTGCGCTGAAACTCTACTATATCCTTGATCCAGACTTGCCTGAAATCCCTGAAGACCCTCCTCTTGAGCCAGGAGAGGTCCCGAATCAAGATTTGGCAAAGCAAAGACTTGTCCGTAAGGAAGCTGAAGATCTTTGCTTGGGCCACATCAAAAATTCTCTTTCGGATTGTCTCTATGACTTATACGCGTCGGTAAAAAGTGCTAGAGAATTGTGGAAAGCTTTAGAAGATAAGTACAAGGCTCATGAAGAAGGTACTAACAAATACCTTATTTCCAAGTACTTAGACTTTCAAATGGTCGATGACAGGTCAATCCTGGATCAAGTGCATGAACTCCAAGTTATTGTTAACAAATTGACCGCACTTTCAATTCCGCTACCATAAATATTTCAAGTAGGGGTCATTATTGCAAAACTGCCTCCTAATTAGAAAGATTTCTCAAAGAGAATGATGCACAAGTCTGAGGACTACTCTTTGGACGAACTGTTGAAGCACCTCCGAATTGAGGAGGAAACGTGCAACAGGGAAAAAAGAAGTAAAGTCGGATCGAGTGTGAATCATGTTGCTGGAGGATCTGGTCAAAAGGGAAAGGGGCATCATCAAAGAATAAGAAGTTTACAGCACCAAAGAAAAAGGAATTCAAGAAGTCACAATACACTAACAACCATCAACCAAAGAGGTCTGGTAAATGTCATGTTTGTGGAGCCAATGTAGTAGCCAACAGGGAAAAAGAATAAGAAGTTTACAGCACCAAAGAGTGCTCTCAAAGGAAATCTGGATCTACGGTTGGTTCTACAAGTGCTATTGATGTTGAGAAAGTCACCAATCTAGTAGCCAATGTGGGTCTTGGAGAGGTGAACATGCTTTCTCAATATACACGCATTGTGGCATGTAGAGGATGGTTTTTGGATTCTGGAGCCACTGTTCATGTTTGTGGGAATCGTGGCTCGTTTCTTACTTATGCTGCTGTTCCTCAAGGAACAGTGGTGGTATGTGCTGATGGACATCGTGTAGAAGTTCGTGGTAAAGGCACGGTGTGACTAAACTTTAAAGATGGTCAAGTGGTTACCCTTCAGGACGTGTTGCATGTTCCTGGTATCACCAAGGGTCTTGTTTCTGCTGATAAGTTCGATCGGAATGGTTACAAGCTGGTTATCAAGAATCTCCGTGTGAAGTTTTCTCTAAATGACATCTATGTGGGTCAAGCAAAGAACACGGGTGGAATGTATCGTCTTGACTTAGCTGAAGATGGGATTGATGAAGAAGTAGACTCGGATGAAGGGGGCGTTTCTGTGATTGATGGGTTTGGGAATGAAAGTGATAGTGATAGTGGTAGTGATAGTTCTAGTTTTGGTGAATGTAATGCAATTGGTTTTGATTTGAATGAAATTATGTCTTCTGATTATATCGCTTGTTCAATTTCTTTATGGCATAAACGTTTAGCTCATACAAATATTAAAAACATTGAAAAAAATGCAAACTAAAGGTTTATTAAAATTAAAAGATAAAGACTTTGAAAAATGCGAAACTTGTGTAAAATCAAAATTCACAAAGAAACCTTTTCCAAGTGTCCATAAACGCAATACATCACTACTAGAACTAATTCATTCAGATATTTGTGAACTGAATGGAGTTCTTACTCGTGGGGGTAAGAGATATTTTATCACTTTCTGCGATGACTAGAGCCGATACTTATATGTTTATTTATTACATTCAAAAGACGAAGCTTTTGAGGCATTTAAAATATATAAGGCTGAGGTTGAAAAACAACTAGAGAAACGCATTAAAATTCTTCGCTCGGACAGAGGCGGAGAATACTTTAACCGAAAGTTTGATGCATTCTGCGAAGAGGAAGGCATCATACATGAGAGAACTGCACCATATACTCCCCAACAAAATGGTTTCGCTGAGAGAAAGAACCGAACTTTGGTAGAGATGGCTAACTGTATGTTAAATCAATCGGGTCTACCTCGTAATATGTGGGGGGTAGGGATGACAATGGGTCGGGTTTGGGTCGGGTATTGGTAATCCCATACCCATACCCGGTTGTAAAATTGTGTCCCATACCCGGCCCAATACCCATCGGGTATTTGGCGGGTAATTACCCGTCGGGTATCGGGTATACCCATTAGTTTGTTAAAAGAAATACGTTGGGATTTCCAAATACATTTATTTACTATTTTAATTATTATATAATTTTATTTATACAACTATTATAAACAAAAAATTACATTACATGCATATAAGTTATATTATAAATTAATAATAATTTTATAATACTTATACACTTACATGTATATACTTCACAACATATATAAAATATAAATACTATTATGAATTATCAAATACATATTCAAATTTTTTTTTCACATTATGAACATGCTAAAATAAATCACTAATAGACAAAGGTTAATGAAAAATAAAAATATAAATTTAAAAATTCGGGTATATGATCGGGTATATAGTTCGGGTAAACGGGTATGTGGTTTCGGGTAATCGGGTCGGGTATCACCTAATCCCATACCCGACCCATACCCGCGAAAATTTTTAGAACTAATCCCATACCCGGCCCAATACCCGTCGGGTATCGGGTATACCCGTCCCATTTGTGTCGGGTTTCGGGTATACCCGTCGGGCTCGGGTATTTTTGCCATCCCTAGTGGGGGGAAGCTGTGTTAACCGCATGTTATGTTCACAATAGGATCACTAGTCGTGTGATACCTACGAGCCCATATGAGTTGTGGAAAGGAAGAAAACCAAACCTAGAGCATTTGAAGGTGTCTTGCCTACTATCGCGTACCTGATCCAAAGACACTCAAATTGGGAGAACGAGCTTTCAAGAGTGTATTCATTGGATATGCTTCGCATAGTAAATCTTACCGATTGTTGGATGACGAATCAGGTATAGTTGTAGAATCCAGAGATGTGGAATTCTTTGAGAACAAGTTTTCTGGAGATGCTGAAAACTCAAATAACACCACAGCTTCTAGTACTTCTGGAAAAAGAGTCCAACCTTCACCGATAGTTGAAGAACCGAGAAAAAGTACTAGAGTTAGAAAAGAGAAAAGTTATGGAGATGATTTCTTTTCTTACGTGGTTGAGGGAACTCAAAAGAAAGTGACGAGAGAGTTCATTTTCGCTATAAATTTGGATGATGATCCTAAAACTTTTAGCGAAGCAATGTCATCAAGAGATGCTCCTTTGTGGAAGGAGGCAGTCAATGATGAAATGGATTCCATTATGGGAAATGGAACTTGGGAGTTAGCTGATTTACCCAAGGGAAAGAAACCTATTGGATCCAAATGGATTTTCAAAAAGAAGTATCATCCAGATGGATCCATCTCTGCCTATAAAGCGAGATTAGTTGCTAAAGGGTATAGGCAGAGAGAAGGGATCGACTATTTTGATACCTATGCACTTGTGGCTAGAATAAGTTCTATTAGAACTCTAATAGCGGTGTCTGCTTTGAAAGGGCTGTATATCCATCAAATGGATGTAAAGACAGCATTTCTAAATGGGTATCTAAATGAGGAGATTTATTTGGAGCAACCAGAAGGGTTTGTGATGCCCGGACAAGAGAACAAAGTGTGTAGACTTATTAAATCTCTATATGGTTTGAAGCAAGCTCCTAAAAAGTGGCATGAGAGATTTGATACCACTGTGACTGCTTTCAGGTTTCGACACAATAGTGCTGACAAATGTATTTATACTAAGTGCGAACCCGGTTATACAGTCGTGATTTGTCTCTATGTTGATGATATATTGATAATTGGCACTCACCTTGAAGGTATTTCTGAAACTAAGAAATATTTGTCCTCGAACTTTAAGATGAAAGATCTAGGAGAAGTTGATACCATTCTTGGGATCAAGGTGAAAAGAACTGGAAGTCAGATTTCTCTAAGTCAATCTCATTACATAGAGAAAATTCTGACTAAGTTGCAACACTTAAATATTAAAGAGTTTAATTGTAACACCCCGAAAACGGGTTTGATAATCAAACTCCATTAATACTGAAAGACGGGTAAAGTACCGTTAGTGGCAAAATTTACCCGGTAAATATTAGGATTTAAATAATTAATCCTAATATTAAATAAAAAGTGAACAAAAGCTTTTAAGGAAATAAAATGGATAAAAGGCCCGGGTTAACGAGACCTAAAATAAACTTAGTCATAATTTCCCCCGAACCCACTAAGTTAACTAGGAATGTCTAACCTAGTTAATAAATGGGAATATTGATATTAGAAATAAGTAGGTTGTGATCTACTTAATAACGAACCAAACACGAGGGGTTAAAGTTGTATAACTTGAAAGGTTATTTATTAATAACTAAACAAAACACACACACACAAGTGTGTGCTCTGGATCGATCTCAGGGGAGCTCCCATGGAGCCAAACCCTAACTTTCAACAAATCCATCAAATTGAAGGATCAAATGAAGCCCAAATTCACAACCGAGCATGAATTAATGATCACCCGAACAAGAGGATCGTAAGGTATGTAAAATCTTGATGATTCGTGAAGTTGTAAAAATTGGATAAACATCCTAATCGTGAATTAGGCATGGATTAGAGAAGCTATGGCTTGATTAGTGATGTATACTTGCTTAGGAACGAAACCCTAAGTGAAAATCATACATAACATGCTATGAATTGAAGGATTTGATGAATTAACACACTTAGACAAGTGGGTCTTAATGTTATGATGATTTTGATGATATAACCATGCTTAGAATCAACATGCATGAAAACAAATAGAAGGTGTTCGATTTAACCATGAATTTGGGTACTTGTTCATATATGGTTGAAGTGGGTTTTGTTAGATATGATGAAATTATGAAGAACTTGAAGTAATATCACTTGTATGTGATTAACAAGTAAACTAGGAAGTAGGTTTTGATATAATAGTAAGGATGATGATAAGTTTATGTTTAAAATCATCATATTGGATAATAGAAACAAGGCACTCAAACAAATTTAGTGATTTGGGAACTTGTTCATACATGATTGAAATGGATTTTGAATGTTGTGATGAAATTTGGTAGCCATGTTCATGTAACTACGTGTATAAGATCATGTTAGCTACTAATTGATAGATAGAGCTTGAATGTGCATTTATATGCTAAGGGGTGTTTGACTTTTAGTAGTCAAACCAACCATTAGTAAGATCGAATGATAAATTTGATAGAAACATACGTAAGATGGAATAGTTATGATTAACAAGGACTAAATTAACCATCTTATGAAATATGATGATAGTTTGACGCCTAACAAGCTAGGTGGAAGCTTGTGGATGAAGCGGGTCAAACGGAGCGCGTACGGAAAGAAAAGCGTGGCATGGATGCAAGGTAAGTATAGCTTACACTAGTCATATAGTTTAGAATGTCCTTTTGTTGTTTTGATTTTCGAACAAGACAAATGGGAAATTGAGATATGGCGTTTCCGGCGTGTAGTCGTACGGAACAAGATAACCAATAAGGGTAAAAATTGAAATTTGGACACTTGTTGACAATAATTATCGGTTTTTGAAAGATACATATTTCGTAAGCCTTAATAGGCCAAAAAGCGTTAAGAGGTGAATTATAGTTAAAACGACCGTGCGGTGTAAATTGGAACGAGTCGTGTAGACGAGATGGCAATAAGCTTTATCTCGCCAATATCATCGGTCATTTAGACCAACGGGTCAAAAGGTGAAAATATCACTTTTTGACAATATCGACTAATGGTTTGATGAGTTGTTTGATTTCAGAAATAAATATCGAGTGGATATTTACATCGCTATTACTTAGTAGATATCGAGGCAAGGTACTTAAAATGGGTCAATGTAATGATCCGAGCCAGGTACGCATAATAAGATAACTCTCATTTAAATGTAAGACTAATGAGAGTTAAACGAAGTCTAGAATAAGTTTTTGATTACCCTAATAGGTAAACCAAATGTTACGGACGATGGTCATTATATTTGAAAGGCCTAGTGCCCTTTCAAATAAAATCATAGTTAAAAGATCGGAGTTTGGGTTAAACAAGTAACTAAAAGTCATTCGTCGTAAATGAAGGACTAATGTTGACCAAAACGCCCTTGTAGGCTAAATTGAACAAACAACCCTTAAAGGTTGTTTGGAAACGAGTTTTACAATTAGATAATTTCTTAGGATGAGTATAGAAGTTGAAGGATGTAAAACGTTAGTCAAATGGCTCTATTTGAGTCTTTGCCGTAAAATAACGATTTGAAGGGTAAATTTTGATATATATAAGTCACCACATTGAATCCACCACAAATATAGTTGTGGTGGAAGATCCTTTGATAAGAAATGTGGACATATGTATTTGGAAATTAATGAAAGCAATTGGTGCTTAAAATATGCTTAAATACCTCAAACGGGTCAAAATAAGCATATGGGTGAAAATGGGTTAAAGAAGATATATAATTCTATAATTGGAACCTAATATGTTAGACATCATTGAATTTAATAGATTTATGAGAATTAAGGGTCAAACAAACTTGTATGTTTGATAAAATCACGAACGGGTCAAATTTTGGTAAAAGAGTAATAAGCCGAAGACTTAAAAGTCTTAAATTTTATCAAGCCGGATGTCGGATTTTAACTCCATATGATGGAGAATTAAATTACAACCATGTAGGAAGAAACGGTAGGTCAAACGGATAAGCGGTTTGAAAGATACGAAAGATTTCGTGCCAATTACGGCAAAAAGGATACTGGGCTGCACAGAGGCCACCGTAACTTACGGTGCCACCGTAAGTTACGGTGGAGATGAAAAAGCTACGGTAGATTCCCCCTGTTTTACGGTGGGGGAATTAACATTCAGAGGCCACCGTAACTTACGGTGCTACCGTAAGTTACGGTGGAGGCCATGTTGAAATTTTTGTTTTTGTTATCAATTGTTTCTCGGACTCGTTTAGAAACGTTTTAAGCCTTGTATGACTAAAGCATTTCATGTTTATGAAATGTAGGTACACCTTGGATGCCGGAAGACGATCAAGCTCAACGAAGAACCGAACACGATACAGTTACATGCTTCCGCACTTTGCCACGTTGTAAATTTTAAACAACGAATTTCGATCACGTTATGTAGAATAAATTATAATTTGCAAAAGTTTTAATAAACCCGTATTTTATAATATGTGTTGTCTTAACTACACATCTAATTGTTGGTAATTACATACAAAATCGTTAATTAGTAACTAGGGTGTTACAAGCTGGTATCAGAGCCTTGGTTTAAGAGATTCAAGTATGGTGGGGAAAACCATGCTTGGACTTAAACCTTACGCTCTTGATAAAGAATAGTGTTCGGTTCGAGGCTTGATCGCAAATCCGGTAAGTACACGTATGTTAATAGTTTAGTATGCTAAATTGTTGTAAATAACACATAGGGCTATCGTGTAACACACGTTACCCCAATTAAACGATTGATGTAGTTGACGAAAATACGCGCGTTGACGCGTATAGTAGAAAAAGCCTTGTATTATAATACGGACGATTATTAAAGTTGACGTTACTAACTTTTGTGAATGTTTTAATTGAAGGACACTCGCGTTTGAAGACGACGAGAGTCAAACAAATTGTGGATATGATGATGGAACGGTCCGAAGTATAACAAGAGGAGCATGCTCACCGAGGACTAAATCGCGTAACGACCGCGAACAAGGTTAATGGCAAGGAACGCCCGTCGGGGCAAACATTACCAGGTGCACATTTTAAATAATTGCACAAATAGCAATATGCAACAAATGAGTAGAAATTGAAAGTTGCATATGTAGATTAAAAACTTGGAAAAACCCGAATAGAAAATGTATTCGGGATATTGTTTCCAAGAGAAACAAATAGAGGCGTTACTTACATAGGGCGTGATGTGAAAACTATAAAAAGGTCATGTGTGTCATATGTTAATCGCTTACTCTGGCCAAGTAAGTAGTGGCATATGATACCATGAACTTCTTATGGCGGACACGTTTACATCCGATGTAGTAAGGGCAGGGTGAATGGGACTAATTAAAAAGTACCCAAATGAATCAGATAAGCAAAATATTTGATAATAATGTAAACACACAACCAAGTGACGGGAGCGTATTACATTAGGATAATGAGCCCGGGTGAAGGGACAAAGAAGCATGTAAAATGATTTAGACGAGTATTGGGAAGGAGTGTACTTACACTCGAACCCAGAAAACGCAAGCATGTAAAATGATTTAGACAAGTATTGGGAAGGAGTGTACTTACACTCGAACCCAGAAAACACAAGCATATAAAATGATTTAGACAAGTATTGGGAGGGAGTGTACTTACACTCGAACCCGGAGAATGTAAACATGTAAAATGATTTAGATATGCATTAGGAGGGGGTGTACATACACTCGAACCCGGAAAATGCAAATATGTCCCTTAACGGGTCATTTTTTTGTAAAACGTCAAACTTAAGGACAAAGTCGGAATATAAAAATGAAACCTTAGACTATGGTCAAGGTCAATTGAAGTTCAAGAGCGAAAATAAACGATTCCAAACATAATAAGAGATGCCTTGAAGCTATATATGTATATATACATTTGAATATAGACAAGAATAAAAGATGATCTACGGGATCATCATAACCTACGGGATTAAACACAGTGTTAAGGTCTACGGGACCAAAAAGACCCTCGGGTCATAAAGAGAAGGGAACGAGTTGTTAATGTCCCACCTTAAATTTTTTTTTTTTTTAAAGAAATAGCCTATGAGGCTAAGTGAAAGAACCTACGGGTCAATAGTGTAAGGGAACAAGTTATGATTCCCCGCGTAAAATGAGAACGGAATAGAATAAATTATGGGTTGTCAATTTCCTTAAAATGAGTAATTGACATAGTTAAAAAGGAAAAACGTTAAACTAAAATTCAGTTTTAGTAAGAAACAACGTTTTAACAAACATGAATACTATAAGACGAATTTGGAAATAACAAATATCAAAGAGTATGGGTCTTAACATCGATAGGTGCAAGACGCTATATTCGAAAAAGTGGTATTTTCAAAAATGAAAGGTTGATATAAGTTAAACATGACGTGACACGATCACGGTCAAGAAATGCAATGTGAAGTGTAATCACATTATCACCAAGCGAGCGGTAAAAAGCAACTGGACTAATAAGTCTAGTTAGTGAGACTGGTTAAGGTCATTTAAATAAATTTGATTTACTTGTAAGCAGTGGATTCGGTATAACTAAACCGAATGAATAAAATTGAAAACAAAAGAAATTGTTGCTAAAAGTAACAGATTTCATTAAAGACCTTTAAACGGGCCAAAGTAACGGATTCATAAAGAATTCGAGAGTATATGAGAGCGATGGAAAAATTGCTAAGTTAACTAAACTAGTGGAATTAACGAGATTACGTTATTTCGAGTTGCACTATGTTGTATGAGATACGTAGACAGTTAGTAACCAGAAAGCTGTTACCATACTTTTCAGGTAATACTAACAATTGGTTAAAAGTATAAGTGATGTTTAAAAGATTTCTTGGATCAAATACATTGAGTTTAAACTCAACGAATTAAGTAAGAAAAGGTTTCGAGGACGAAATCTCTTTAAGGGGGGGTAGACTTGTAACACCCCGAAAACGGGTTTGATAATCAAACTCCGTTAATACTGAAAGACGGGTAAAGTACCGTTAGTGGCAAAATTTACCCGGTAAATATTAGGATTTAAATAATTAATCCTAATATTAAATAAAAAGTGAACAAAAGCTTTTAAGGAAATAAAATGGATAAAAGGCCCGGGTTAACGGGACCTAAAATAAACTTAGTCATAATTTCCCCCAAACCCACTAAGTTAACTAGGAATGTCTAACCTAGTTAATAAATTGGAATATTGATATTAGAAATAAGTAGGTTGTGATCTACTTAATAACGAACCAAACACGAGGGGTTAAAGTTGTATAACTTGAAAGGTTATTTATTAATAACTAAACAAAACACACACACACAAGTGTGTGCTCTGGATCGATCTCAGGGGAGCTCCCATGGAGCCAAACCCTAACTTTCAACAAATCCATCAAATTGAAGGATCAAATGAAGCCCAAATTCACAACCGAGCATGAATTAATGATCACCCGAACAAGAGGATCGTAAGGTATGTAAAATCTTGATGATTCGTGAAGTTGTAAAAATTGGATAAACATCCTAATCGTGAATTAGGCATGGATTAGAGAAGCTATGGCTTGATTAGTGATGTATACTTGCTTAGGAACGAAACCCTAAGTGAAAATCATACATAACATGCTATGAATTGAAGGATTTGATGAATTAACACACTTAGACAAGTGGGTCTTAATGTTATGATGATTTTGATGATATAACCATGCTTAGAATCAACATGCATGAAAACAAATAGAAGGTGTTCGATTTAACCATGAATTTGGGTACTTGTTCATATATGGTTGAAGTGGGTTTTGTTAGATATGATGAAATTATGAAGAACTTGAAGTAATATCACTTGTATGTGATTAACAAGTAAACTAGGAAGTAGGTTTTGATATAATAGTAAGGATGATGATAAGTTTATGTTTAAAATCATCATATTGGATAATAGAAACAAGGCACTCAAACAAATTTAGTGATTTGGGAACTTGTTCATACATGATTGAAATGGATTTTGAATGTTGTGATGAAATTTGGTAGCCATGTTCATGTAACTACGTGTATAAGATCATGTTAGCTACTAATTGATAGATAGAGCTTGAATGTGCATTTATATGCTAAGGGGCGTTTGACTTTTAGTAGTCAAACCAACCATTAGTAAGATCGAATGATAAATTTGATAGAAACATACGTAAGATGCAATAGTTATGATTAACAAGGACTAAATTAACCATCTTATGAAATATGATGATAGTTTGACGCCTAACAAGCTAGGTGGAAGCTTGTGGATGAAGCGGGTCAAACGGAGCGTGTACGGAAAGAAAAGCGTGGCATGGATGCAAGGTAAGTATAGCTTACACTAGTCATATAGTTTAGAATGTCCTTTTGTTGTTTTGATTTTCGAACAAGACAAATGGGAAATTGAGATATGGTGTTTCCGGCGTGTAGTCGTACGGAACAAGATAACCAATAAGGGTAAAAATTGAAATTTGGACACTTGTTGACAATAATTATCGGTTTTTGAAAGATACATATTTCGTAAGCCTTAATAGGCCAAAAAGCGTTAAGAGGTGAATTATAGTTAAAACGACCGTGCGGTGTAAATTGGAACGAGTCGTGTAGACGAGATGGCAATAAGCTTTATCTCGCCAATATCATCGGTCATTTAGACCAACGGGTCAAAAGGTGAAAATATCACTTTTTGACAATATCGACTAATGGTTTGATGAGTTGTTTGATTTCAGAAATAAATATCGAGTGGATATTTACATCGCTATTACTTAGTAGATATCGAGGCAAGGTACTTAAAATGGGTCAATGTAATGATCCGAGCCAGGTACGCATAATAAGATAACTCTCATTTAAATGTAAGACTAATGAGAGTTAAACGAAGTCTAGAATAAGTTTTTGATTACCCTAATAGGTAAACCAAATGTTACGGACGATGGTCATTATATTTGAAAGGCCTAGTGCCCTTTCAAATAAAATCATAGTTAAAAGATCGGAGTTTGGGTTAAACAAGTAACTAAAGGTCATTCGTCGTAAATGAAGGACTAATGTTGACCAAAACGCCCTTGTAGGCTAAATTGAACAAACAACCCTTAAAGGTTGTTTGGAAACGAGTTTTACAATTAGATAATTTCTTAGGATGAGTATAGAAGTTGAAGGATGTAAAACGTTAGTCAAATGGCTCTATTTGAGTCTTTGCCGTAAAATAACGATTTGAAGGGTAAATTTTGATATATATAAGTCACCACATTGAATCCACCACAAATATAGTTGTGGTGGAAGATCCTTTGATAAGAAATGTGGACATATGTATTTGGAAATTAATGAAAGCAATTGGTGCTTAAAATATGCTTAAATACCTCAAACGGGTCAAAATAAGCATATGGGTGAAAATGGGTTAAAGAAGATATATAATTCTATAATTGGAACCTAATATGTTAGACATCATTGAATTTAATAGATTTATGAGAATTAAGGGTCAAACAAACTTGTATGTTTGATAAAATCACGAACGGGTCAAATTTTGGTAAAAGAGTAATAAGCCGAAGACTTAAAAGTCTTAAATTTTATCAAGCCGGATGTCGGATTTTAACTCCATATGATGGAGAATTAAATTACAACCATGTAGGAAGAAACGGTAGGTCAAACAGATAAGCGGTTTGAAAGATACGAAAGATTTCGTGCCAATTACGGCAAAAAGGATACTGGGCTGCACAGAGGCCACCGTAACTTACGGTGCCACCGTAAGTTACGGTGGAGATGAAAAAGCTACGGTAGATCCCCCCTGTTTTACGGTGGGGGAATTAACATTCAGAGGCCACCGTAACTTACGGTGCCACCGTAAGTTACGGTGGAGGCCAGGTTGAAATTTTTGTTTTTGTTATCAATTGTTTCTCGGACTCGTTTAGAAACATTTTAAGCCCTGTTTCATGTTTATGAAATGTAGGTACACCTTGGATGCCGGAAGACGATCAAGCTCAACGAAGAACCGAACACGATACAGTTACATGCTTCCGCACTTTGCCACGTTGTAAATTTTAAACAACGAATTTCGATCACGTTATGTAGAATAAATTATAATTTGTAAAAGTTTTAATAAACCCGTATTTTATAATATGTGTTGTCTTAACTACACATCTAATTGTTGGTAATTACATACAAAATCATTAATTAGTAACTAGGGTGTTACATTAATACCCCGTTTGATCCAAGTGTGAAACTTAAAGTGAACTCTGGAAGAGCAGTGGCTCAACTGGAGTATGCGAGTGCTATTGGAAGTATGATGTATGCAACGCATTGCACTCATCCTGACATTGCTTTTGCTGTAAGCAAACTGAGTCAGTATACTGTCAATCCAGGGACAGAACACTGGAAGGCAGTGGGTAGAGTACTTGGATACCTGAAAAGGACCAGTAACTTAGAACTGACATACACGTCTTCTTCCAGAATACTCGAAGGTTATTCTGATGCAAGCTGGATTGATCACACCAGTGATTCAAAATCTACATGTGGGTGGATTTACACTCTAGCAGGAGGAGAAATTTCTTGGGCGAGCAAGAAACAGACGTGTATTGCCCACTCAACTATGGAAGCTGAGTTCATAGCGCTAGCTGCGGCTGGTAAGGAAGCAGAGTGGATTAGAGATCTACTTACTGACACCCGTCTGTGGGATGTTCCAATGCCGTCCATTCCCATGTATTGTGATAGTGAGGCCACACTATCTAAAGTATACAACGCAGTGTATAATGGGAGGTCAAGACACATAGGTCTTCGGCACAATTATGTGAGACAACTGCTTGAAAGTGGTACCATCAAGGTTGTCTATGTCAAGACGAGTAAGAACTTGGCAGATCCGTTTACTAAACCTCTGACACCTAGTGACATCATCAGTCTAAGTGAAAGGAAAGATTCCAACTTGGTGGGGGATTGTTGGAAATTTTAAAGGATAACATACAAGTTGGTATGTTTCCTTCTTCCCACATTGGTGGAGGGAATGAAGTTTGAGTGGTTTATAAGGGATTACTCCTTATGGGCCACCAAAGTGATAAATGAGTTGAGAAGTGGATGAAGCCCACACGCGCGCCGAGCCGAGCCGCGAGCTCACGAATGGTCGCATTTGAGGCGCGAATGGGCGCGTTTGAGGCGCACTTTGCACTTCGCACGTACGCATCGTCGCGATGAGCTTTTATTTTTAGCTAAGGTCTGGTTCAGGAGGGTCAGATCTGTGGACCGAATGAGATAAGAAAGAGATAGAGGTGAATTCGAAACAGTGGGGGTTATCCCATTATCTCTAGTAATTCGAATTCGCATGGGATATCTCCAGCAACCGAATTTGGTTCTGGATGGTTATCCCACTCCCCCTTTTTCTCATTCTCTGGTATGATCAAAGACTATAAATAAAAACCTCTTGCTACTCAGTCACATAACATAATTTTGCAACCTCCTCCCATCTTTGTGTGCTCCTGTTTCGTTTCCAGCTTCTGCGTTTTCTGGTCTCCATTGCTGTTGGAATACCAAATCAGTTCTGCATTAAATCATGGGAGTTTACGCTGCAGCTCACATCAATACGAGCGCGTAAAATCCTTTAAGGACATGAATTATCCGTGCAGTTCGAAGATTGTTCTTTCTCAATCGCCAGGTTGGTTTTTATTTTTTGCGTGTTCTTTAAATTCGTCCGATAACGGGACAGTCTCCTTCTACCTTTCTTTAATCAGTTTGCTCAAGTTAGAACAAACTGGTTTGGCTGATAACTCGGTAATTAATAAAGTTTATATTAATTAACTGTTTGATTGAAATATTTTCTAACATCATCTTTGTTCAGTATATATATGATGTGGTTGTTAGTTCATTAAAGATGGCCATGTGAATTCAAACCACCAAATAATAGTAAATGAGGCACATTATATACATGTAGCTATAATATATTGCATGACGTAATCTTGCTCTCATCTTTTGATAAGTGAATACGTTGCACAACATCATTTACATAAGTAGTCATGTTCCATACATTAACGACCAATCACTAACTGTTGGGATTCCGTGGTGATCGGTTAAAATTTTATTTATCAAAAACCCTGTTCAATAAATATTAGGTAATTAATTAAACTAGTTAATTAATAAAACGCAGCGGAAATAAACTAATGATCAACAAGACGAAACTCGAAAGGATCCGGTTACATGCAAATACGAGCACAGTGAAATATATTTAACTACCGATGAGAAAAATTATACCTCGGTTAATGACTAACCGGTCGAGATACCGAGGTTCAACGAACAAGTACTAGTAAACGAAACAACGAAACGCGACGAAGGAGGCGGCGGCAAACAGCGGCGGCAGGTGGCGGCTGGTAGTGCCGGAGACGGGGCGGCGGGGCGGCGACGGCGGCGGCGGGGCGGCGACGGTGGCGGCCCGTAGGAATAGAGAGGCTACTTCCAGTGAGACTCCAACTCGAAGTGATTAAATAAAGCATATAGTTAAGTGATTAAATGTCATATAATAAAGCATATTGTTAAGTGATTAAATATTTCATTTCCCCAAAGAAAGTTGGGTTCGGTATCAATGTATTTTATATTATATTCCTAACGATGTATGTATACATGAGAACACTTTGATAACCTACTATGTCTGTCGCAAGTTAATTGATATCTAATGCTAATTTTTAATAACACAACTAATTAACGGGGGAGAAGGATCGACCCGTCCAGTAAGATTCCAAAAAAAGATTGTTGGCAACCGGTGTAGAACCCTTAAAAACGAAAGGCTAGAATTGTAACTTATTAGCTTTCACTCATAAACAAGAATAAAACTCCATATGAAATGCAGCGCTTTGGTCGGTCCTTCAACCTAGTACGTTGATCATGATGCTTTACAGCCGAGTTCCCTACCTTTTCGCAAGACATGGATCTTGCCACATAGTACATATATATGTTATGATATTGTATGCAAGTGTTTCCTGCCTTTATCATATTTTACTACAAGTCTACAACCTTTACTATCCTCTAATTATAAAAAAAAAACAATAAAATAAATTATTGGAACACTACTTTGCCTTTGGTTTGTGAACGTTCGCCTTTATGTATC
The DNA here is from genome assembly GCA_030545235.1 of Helianthus tuberosus. Classification (NCBI taxonomy): domain Eukaryota; kingdom Viridiplantae; phylum Streptophyta; class Magnoliopsida; order Asterales; family Asteraceae; genus Helianthus; species Helianthus tuberosus. Next base: position 21,780,511 of record CM060365.1, on the reverse strand, counting down.
GAATAAAACAGTTAGATGCATTCTACAAATAAACTTTTTTCTATATATATGTACCTATGTATGTACATGTGCACACAGGATGATTGATACAATATATTATCTTCAATTGACTCGATAAAAATCACAATTTGTTAGGGTAATAGAAGTTCATACTACAAGATTCGCAAAAACGATATATTTGTAAAATGAGTGGGCTCGTTTTTTATTTTATTTTTTTGTTGTTGTAAATCTATTAAACTAATAAGACGATGTTTCAAAGCACAAATTCTTATCTACATGCAAATCATTGATTCTCTCTCCTCAATCTATTTAATTTTTATTTTATATATAAGTTAAATTTTCCGTAATTATTTAATACTCGGAAAAATCTAAATATATGTTCCATAAAGATTGAGATTTTTATGGTTTTTATTTTGGGAGATTAAGGTAAAAGAATATATCTCTTTTCAGAAAAAAAAAAAAAAAAGGTAAAAGAATATATGTAATAAACCGATGGATTCGCTTGGGATATAAATAGAAAAACACCCATTTTTACAAACATACTTTTTCAAAGAATGCTAAAAATACTTTATTTCGTATACAATTTATTTTTCAATAAAAAATTATATCAAAATCTAGAAGAAAAAACCATGTATTTGAACTTTTTAAAACATTAAAAGAATATATGTTATAAACCGATGGGATCCAAATAGAAAAACACCCATTTTTACAAATATACTTTTTCAAAGAATACTATGTATATCAAATATAAAAAATTACGTTCATAAATTGTAGCATTCCTGTTAGGGGGGACGGGGCGCCACGTGATGGCACTTCCACCACGCGTGGATCCATCACGCACACCATCGCCGGTGGTGTTGAAAACGCGTCAATCTTAAAAGTCGTCATCTTTTTCACCCGTTATATTTTGACAAACCCTGAACAAAACTCAATCCTGAGTCAGGATTCCTGACTGATGTTCGACGAACGTGATGTTGACCGGAGGTGATTGACGGAGATGAAGAATGGTGATGTAGTTGCTACGGAGGAGCGGTGAGATGGTTAACGGTGGTGAGTGACAGTGGTTGTAGATAGTGATGAACGGTGAGGATGGTGATGTTGTGGTGGACGTCGGAGGTACGGTGGTCGGAAGTGGTGATGAACGGAGATCACAGGTTGATGATGAAGATCGTCGGAGATGTTTGGTGGATGGAGTATTATCGACGTAAAGTTGTTGGTGATTCGGAACGGTGAAACCTTTTGTGTTCGAAGTGTAGTAGCAGTTTAAACATGGAGGATTAACGGTAGTATTTTTATTGTTAAAGTAATTTAAAAACAAAAAAAAAAAGGTTGCGAATGATGGAATTCCATCACTACTGATGTACATTTTCACTAAAATTCATCACTACTGATGGAATAATGCTTGATGACATAGCGGGACTTGATTAAAAGTTGTAAATGATGAGTGAGTGATAAATGATGATCACCCCTACCCCTTACTATTCCATGGAATAATAATAATAATAATAATAATAATAATAATAATAATAATAATAATAATAATATAAGATGCATAACTTAAATGCAAAAAAAAAAAAAAAATAATAATAATAAAATTACATAACTAAAAAAAGATGCATAACTTAATCACCACCGCTTGCACTCCCGCTTGCACCCCAAGCCATCTTTTCATAAGTTTGTCTCTCATCTTTAGCACCACCTCCGCTCTCTAGATGAGAGAATATTAATGTCTATAGTCATGATGCTAGACTCTTCTAATTCTTATCATTTACGTTCCAACCGAAGTCTCTCCATTCTAATTTTGGCTGCTCGATCGTTGCTTTGCTAAACGCTTCATCAAAAATCATCCCCATTTCCCTCTCATCCGCTACTTGCGTTTCTTGTTTCTTCAACCAAAGCTTCTCCACTTGTAAATCATGAAATTCGGATAACCTACTCATTAACTTATCTAATTTCAATTCATCGAGTTATTGGTCTTTTGGAGATGATTCCCTTTTTTCTTTGTCCCTCCCGATGGGCCGTTGCGCTTCTCGAGTTGGAATATCAATGGCGAACTCGAGATCATCTTTAATATTGATGTTGCAATGTGCATGTGATGAAACAATGGTTAACCGAGGCGGTTAATTCACTGGTCTCATCAAGTAGGGTTAATCCCTTCTTTCCGAGGATCACTGGCTGGATCGTCTGCTGGTTGATCTACTACATAAGGAAACAAACCGTGACTCGTAACAAGGAGAATGGGGTGGGGGGTGCTCCTTGTTACCACTCTCCGGCGTGAGAATCAGTAATTTGCTTGGGAAGCAAATTGTGATTGTAGTAGTAGTGAGAGAGTTGTGAAGAGATACCTCAAACCTGGTTTGGGATGGGTATTTATAGCCGAGGAGTGAAGGAGGGTAGTTGAGTGGCTAGTCTGACACCGCACAGCCTTCTGCAGGTGTGTCAGGCCTGTCGGTTACGGTGGTGATGCCACGTCCTGCTGTGGTGTCAGTCTGTTGCTTACATGTGGGCTGACAGGTGACTGTCTTCAGTGCCACTTGCACTGTGGTGTCAGACCCACTTGCCTTGTAGGCAGGATGCGGTGCCGGGCCGCATCGCTGCTTGCGGTAACTGATGTTGTTCCTGCGCTCTTGTTCTGGCCAAGATGCATGCGGGATGCGGTGGAGTGCCGCATCGCCGCTTGGTGACTGTTACTGTTGTCCAGATCCCTTGTCGTGACAAAAATGTTCATAGGATGCGGTGCCAGGCCGCATCGCTATGCGTAACATCCGTTTTCGTACTTAAGGTAAGTCTTCTCATCCCTTGACCGATTGGATTCGACCGCTGTGTTTGTGCGTGCCCGCATGGACACAGATGAGTTCTGGCTGGTGGGGGTTTTTGGCAAGGGTAATGGTCACTCGCGGTCGTGCTGACGCGAGATCTGGGACCATACCCCTTCAAGACCCCCAGTCTAGTGTTGCTTCCTTATGCAAGTTGCATGTGGGAGGGATACTGGACTATGGTGTCTAGAAGGTAGAATATGGACCAGATTCAAGGCCATGCAGATGGCTCCTGCTTCAAGTAAATCAAGCTGGGGGTTCCGTAGAGTCGTGTGACGTCTCTTCCTTACCGGTGAGCAAGTTCCGTCTGATGCGGAATTCTCAGCCAAGTATTTGATCCGGTAATATGGTCTACCTTTTTCTGATGTCATCAGCCACCTGTTCGTGTTTCAAACCAACCTTTGAGACGGTGACTGAAGATGTTAGGAGGGTTCGAACCAACCTTTGAGATAGTGACGGAAGATATCCGTGATCACAACTGTAACATCCCGAAAATACAAATTCTTAAATTTGCAATTAAGTTGAAAATAAATTAGTAAAATAAACTAACTAGTAATGACACTAACCTAGTTAGTTTATTACTTATGAATAGTTAAAGACATAGAAATAAAATAAAAGGAACTAGAGGGACCAAAAGTGTTAAACTTGAAAATAGTTTTAATAAAAACATTTTAATAAAACACAAACACCCCTTGTGAGGGTGCTGAGATCGATCAAACAGGGGGAAGGGCGACCAAGCTTGTCAAAACCCTAACATCCACAAAACACCTAAATTGAAGGTTCAAATTTGACCCAAAACGAAATCCAAGCTGAGATTAATGATCCTCATAGCAAGGGGGTTATAAGGTATGTGAAATTTGATGAAAATTCCCTACTTGAAATTCTCATGAATTTGGAAAATCTGAAATTTGATGATGCATGTTAGTTATTTGGTTAAGATAGGGATGATATAGTATCTAGGAGTAAAACCTAGACAACAACATGTGAAATCATGTCTAAATTCAGGAAATTTCATGATTGAAGGTGGTTCATGGGTTTTGTGAGAAAACGATGAACACTAGGGTTTAGAAGGCTATTCTAGTGTAAATTGATTCATAGAAACTGAATTCTGAAAAATATGATGTTTAATTCTATATGTGATAGCTCAATTTATGTTAATCTAGGCTAAGAGACAAGCCATGAACTAGAATATAAATGATATAAAATTCTGCCCTATAAGTGTTTGTAGAAATGCCTCAAAGAAGGCTCGAAACTGCAAATTAAGTTAAAAACGCGTATTGTGATGTTTGGGCGGATTATGTAATGTATAATTAAAAAGGAGTTCTAAACATACTATGGTTGAACTCTATAGGAAAGGATACCGGAGCGTCGAGCGGACAGGCCGGTGGTGACTTGCGTTTGAAAGGCGTGCATTGAAGGTATGTAACTTGATTCGTTACATTGGGTAATTTTGATAATTAGCATATGTGTAGTTGAATTGTAGAATAAAGATTGTGTTGATTTAAAGCGATAATGTTCGCTATATTGAATAATAGGTCAAGAATTGGTTAGATCTCGTCGGTAGTCATCGTAATGGAGGATTCCGTAGATGAGCCAAATGGGTCGAATAATCAATTAATGCGTGGCTAATGCTTCGTCATATGGTTAATTGGTCTTTTGTTAATATTAATAAAGGACATATTAGAATACGAGAAATTTAGCGTGTTGGTTTGTTAGAATAATGAAGTCCGTACGGGTAAACTAAACGGGTCATTAAGAGAGAGTATGAATATTTCCCGATTTAACAGCGGGACAGAAATCTCGTGGTATTTAATTAACAGCGGAAGTTTTCTTCAGGATCTTTTTAAAACTGAAATATTTCCCGATTATTTTATTTCACAACTCGGGATAAAACCCGGTAATTTACAATCATATGATTTCACTGGGAAATCTTTATTTTACAAAACATGTTTCTTTATTTTATACTGAGCCACTTCCTTAAGCTTGTAGTACTTCACGGCACTTTTTCCTTGATCACAACAGATCACCTGAAACATGTTTGAAAAAGGTTTTGTCAGCGGGAAATACTGAGTGAATCATTCATTTTGCTAAAATGACTCGTTTGTTATAATTTACAGTATTAAGAGAGATTACAATGTTTCAGATATCAACCAACTACCCACAGTATTTGTCATCGACTCGTTTCGGTGACTGTGGTCATATCACTATTGAGTCCTGTCACCCAATAGTGAAGAGTATCACTAATTAGGTTCGCCCACCTAAAGTGATAAAAACAATAGTAATGTGCACAATACCCCACATACCGGCTGTAATTTGGTGACTACATAAACTTAATCACTGTAATTATAACTTTGAAATAAACTTGTTTGTGTAAATAGATTTGATAAAAAGAGAATGACTCACATTGCAGATTTAATTTGAGCAGAGCCTAGCCTACTGATTAGCCTTTTAACCTAAATTTAATAACAGGCACACAATTCGGTTAGTAACTTAATTCAGCATTTATGATAACTCACGAGATTAAAACCCTCACAACGAATGACAAAGTGCGATACTTAAACATCCATCGATTTAACGACGAATGACAAAGCATAACCCTAATGTGGGCAGCACTTAAACATCCATTGGATAATTTAATCGATCGGACATTGAATCGTATCAGCGATCGAGTTATTACCCTATATTGCGGCAACAATTAGTGATCCGTGTGTGCTTTGATAGTGAACAGAACGTAACTCAGTGCCTATAACGAATTTCTTCGTCGTTTCAATTCCAGAATGCAAGTCCCAAAGTCCGCTATTTATACACAATTTTGACCCCTCCTTACGGACCGTAAGACTCATCCCTTACGGTCCGTAAGGGACACCTATTTATCATAGGGTAGCCACGTCCTGGACTAGCCTAGCTGAGTTGACAGATTCGTAAATTTCAATTTTGACAGCGAGATTTTTAAGATACTCGTAACTAGGGTTTACCCCCCCTGAGTTTTAGGGGCCCTGATCCTGATTCTGATTGTTCTGAAAATTTTAAGGTTTGTGCAGAATCACTTGGGTGTCTCAATTAGGGTTTCCTATTGAACTAAATATAATAATAAATAATAGTTTTGGTGAGAGTTGTTACATTCTCCCCACCTTAATAAAATCTCGTCCTCGAGATTTACTGGAATAATTGAGGATGCTTTCGCTTCATTTCTGATTCCAACTCCCAAGTGTATTCAGGTCCTCTATTTGAATCCCACTTGACTTTAACTAGAACTAGTCGCTTGTGCTTGAGAAATTTTACCTTGCGATCTTCTATCTGAAGAGGTTTGTCAACAAATTTTAACTTTTCGTTTACCTCTATATCTTGGAGAGGTACTACCAAAGATTCGTCTGATATACATTTCTTGAGATTGGATACACGAAATACATCATGTACTCCAGCTAACTCTTCTGGTAGTTGTAAACAATAAGCAACTGGTCCTATACGTTGGATCACTGGAAATGGCCCTACGTATCTTGGACTTAGCTTTCCTTTCTTACCGAATCTAACAACTCCTCTCCAAGGGGAAACTTTCAACATTACTCTGTCTCCAACTTGGAATTCTAATGGCTTGCATCTATTGTCTGCATAACTCTTCTGGCGATCTCTGGCCATCTTCAGCCTTTCCTTGATTTGTGTAATCTTGTCGGTCGTTTCTTGCACTATCTCTGGACCTGACAATTGACTTTCTCCTATTTCTGCCCAACAAACTGGAGTTCTGCACTTTCTTCCAAATAGTGCCTCGAATGGGGCAGTTTCAATACTTGAATGATAACTATTGTTATAGGAGAATTCAATTAATGGTAAGTGGTCGTCCCAGTTTCCACCAAAATCTATCACACATGCTCGGAGCATGTCTTCTAGAGTTTGGATCGTCCTTTCACTTTGCCCGTCTGTTTGGGGATGATATGCAGTGCTTAAGATTAGTCGAGTTCCCATTGCTTTCTGGAAACTTGTCCAGAAATGAGAAGTGAAACGACTATCTCTATCTGATACAATGGAGAGTGGAACTCCATGTAGAGATACGACTTCATCTACATACAACTTTGCCAATCTTTCCATGCTAAAGGTTTCTTTCATTGGTAGAAAGTGAGCTGATTTGGTTAATCGATCCACAATTACCCAAATCGCATCATTACCTTTTCTGGTTTTGGGTAACTTAGTAACAAAATCCATTGTTATGAGTTTCCATTTCCATACTGACATTTCTAGTTGTTGTAGTAGACCTGAAGGTTTCTGATGTTCTGCCTTAACTTGTGAACAAGTCAGACACTTAGAAACATATCTAGCTATATCCTTCTTCATGCCTATCCACCAGAAATTATTTCTTAAATCTTGGTACATCTTATTATTTCCAGGGTGTATGGTATACCTAGATTTATGAGCTTCCTCTAAGATCTTATTTCTTAATTCTCCCTGCTTCGGTACCCAAATCCTTTTCTTATGGAATCTCCAAATTCCATCAGTTCCTTGTTCTAACTCTTTTATTCTTCCTTTCATTCCTTCAGCATCTTCCTTGATTGCTGGTTTCTGAATATTCTTCAATTGTTCCATTAAATCTAACTGTAGATTTAACCTAAGAGCACAAACTCGTCGTTGTTTCTCATGGTAGTTACGACTTAAGGCATCTGCAACTACATTTGCCTTTCCTTCATGATATTGAATATCACAGTCGTAGTCACTTAGGATTTCCATCCATCTTCTTTGTCTCATATTTAACTCTTTTTGCCCAAATATATATCTTAAACTTTTATGATCTGTATAGACAGTAAACTTACTTCCGTACAGATAATGTCTCCAAATTTTCAGGGCAAAAATTACGGCTCCTAATTCTAAATCATGAGTTGGATAGTTTTCTTCGTGCGTTTTCAATTGCCTTGATGCATACGCAATTACATTCTTGCGTTGCATAAGCACACATCCTAATCCTAGTTTTGAAGCATCACAGTATACTTCAAAATCTTCAGTTCCTTCTGGTAAACCTAGGATTGGAGCATTGGTTAATTTCTGTTTCAAGATCTTAAAGGCTTCTTCTTGTTTAGGTCCCCATTAAAACTTAACTGTTTTACAGGTTAGCTTAGTTAATGGTACAACTATCTTGAAAAAATCCTTAATAAACCGTCTATAATATCCAGCTAAACCTATAAAACTTCTAATTTCCATTGCGGATTGTGGAACCTTCCATTTGGTAATTGCTTCTATCTTAGCAGGATCTACATGAATATCTTCGTGATTTACCATGTGTCCTAAGAATTTCACTTCTTGCAACCAAAATTCACACTTCGAGAATTTGGTGTACAACTTTTCTTTTCTTAACAAAGTTAAGAGTACATTCAAGTGCTCATAATGCTCGTTCTGACTTTTGGAATAAATAAGTATATCGTCGATAAAAACAATTACAAATTTATCCAAATACGGTTTACAGATCCTATTCATCATGTCCATGAATGCTGCAGGTGCATTCGTTAATCCGAAGGGCATGACTGTAAACTCGTAATGACCATACCTAGTTCTGAAAGCAGTTTTAGGTATGTCTTCCTCTTGTACTTTCAATTGATGATATCCGGAACGTAAGTCAATCTTAGAGAAATATCTAGCTCCTTGAAGTTGATCGAAAAGATCATAAATCCTAGGTAATGGATATCGATTCTTAATTATAACCTTATTCAATTCTCTATAATCGATACACATTCTCATGGAACCATCCTTCTTCTATACAAACAATACTGGTGCTCCCCACGGGGATGAACTAGGTTGTATGAAACCTTTACTTAGTAATTCATCTAATTGCTTTTTCAATTCTAACATTTCTGTGGGTGCTAACCGATAGGGTGCCTTGGCTATCGGTATAGTTCCTGGAATTAGATGAATTTTAAATTCTACCTCCCTATCTGGTGGTAATCCTGGTAACTCTTCTGGAAATACATCTGGGTATTCTGAGACTACGGGTATTTCCTTAAGTTCCTTACCCTTATTACTAATGATTACCGAAATCATATACACTATGCCTTGCTTTCGTTCATAACTAGCAACTTTCATTACTGATATGAACTTCATGGGCTTACGTGGTTTATCTCCTGTAATCGTGATTACTTCTCCATTAGGTGTTTGAATCTCTATGGAATTCTGATCACAAAGAATTCGAGCATGGTTGGCTACTAACCAATCCATTCCTAACACAACATCGAATTCAGCTAATTTCATAGGCAATAGGGTTGCAGAAAATTTATGACTTAAAAGTTCTATTTCTACATTTTGCAGAACTTTATCTATTTTAACCGAATTCCCATCAGCCGTTTCGACTGTAAAAATCTGCCTAAGGTTGGTTAATGGTAAATTAAGAGCTTGGCAGAATGAAGTATTTATAAAACTTTGGTTTGCACCAGAGTCAAATAATACTTTTGCATACACGTTGTGAACTAAGAACATACCAGCTATCACATCTGGAATGAGTTCTGCCTCCTGAGTAGTTAATTGGAAAGCACAAACATTCTTCTTGGTAGCTCCGTCAGCTGTCTTGGCTTTGTTGTCTGCTGGTTTAACCAATTTAGGACATTCTGTTTTGAAATGTCCTGCTTCACCACAGTTAAAGCAGACTATGGTTTTCCTTCTGCAGTTTTCTTCACGATGTCCTATGGTTTTGCAAAAATTGCAGGTTACATTACATCTTCCATAATGTTTCTTTTTGCAATTCTTGCAGAATGGCGAAGTTGAAGATTGCCCTGTTCCTCTTCTTTTGAAGCTGCTACTATTACCCATACGAACTCCTTGGGTAATTTTCTGAGCCAATTCCTTCTTCCTGTTTTCATCTCTCGTACGTACCAGCTCGTTAGTGAGGGTATTAGCTAATTCCACAGCATCGTCAATAGTACGAGGTCTAGCAGCTTTAACGATGTTACGGATTTCACTAATCAATCCCCAAATATAACGAGAAATGAGTACCGGTTCTGGCGAAGCCAGTGTTGGTACTACTCTAGCATATTCAAAGAATGTCGAAGTATAACCGCGACAATCTACACCAATCATTCTATGGTTTAGAAACTTATTTGCCATTTGATCTCTTTCATATTCGGGACATAATTTTCTTTCTACAAGACTCTTAAATTCTTCCCAATTCATAGCGTACGCCATCATTCTTCCTTTTGCTTGTAACACCGTGTTCCACCATTCTAGCGTCCCTTCTTTAAAAAGATTTGACGCGTACATGACCTGATCATCTTTGTCACATTTGCTTATTGTAATCACTGTCTCGGTTTTCTCTAACCAACGCAGTGTCGCAGTCGCTCCTTCATTGCCTGCAAATTCAGTGGGTTTGCAAGCAAGAAATTCTTTGTAAGTGCAACCAGGTGTTACAACTTTAATTTTCTTAGGGAGCGGAGCTTGTCGTGGTTCATTATCGTGATTAATATGATCATTGCCTCCGTTTACGCTATTACTGAAGTTATCTTTAGAAATACGTTTACTGGGAATGATTTGTTGAGGTTCAGCAGGTTTCTGGACAGCAGCGACTATTGTAGGAATAGCATTGGCTATTCCTTGAGCAACGATATTTTCTATATCTTGCCTAGTCATATATTGATCCCCCGGATGTTGCTCAGATTGATTACCCTCATTAACTGGTTCGTTATTAACGTTTTCCATCTGATAATATATATAACTTTATTAGTATTGAATAAATAATAATTATACACAAAACAATCATATAAATTTCACAAAGCATATATATAGCCAAAACTATCGATTTCTCGATTCCCATTTTATATATTTTATAATATGCCTCATTACACATCTTTATCTTACAAGTTTTATTTTAGTTATTTTACAAACTATATTATTATTGCTATTATACAACCACAATCTCATAACCCACTACCCTTTGTTAGTTGGTATTTCAGTAACTACGTTCCCTCTCATCGTACTTCCAGGAGATCTGTTCTCCTACTTCCCTGATCCTATTTCCTGCATCCATTAACTCCTCGCCAAAGTGGCGGTGTTCAGCTAATTTCTCATTGCTCATAGGTGGATTAGGTATAGGTTCTGGGATTGCTTGGTCCAAGTTTATTGGTAGTTAGGTTTCAATAAGATGAGTAAAAACATTTTCATTAACAGGCTTAATAGTATCATAGCTTGCCAATATAAAATCTAGCTCTTCTTGAGATGGTAACCCCTCAATTTGCCTAGAGCTTTCCCCAACTTCCATTTTCTTAGGCTTGGGTTTCTCGAGAGGTGAAGCGTTGAATTCTATAGGTTCTTCTATGTCTGGTATATACCTATTGAAATCTCTGGAAACCTCTATTTTTACTGGATAGAGATTTAGGTTTTGAAGGGCTTCAGACAAGTCATTCATCTGTTTAGCACATATGCAAAATACACAAATTACTAAGTCAAAATTTTCATAAATAACCTTTAAAATTTATTGCATACCATGTGACTAATTTACTACAAAGAACAACTAACAATTTAAAATATATTTTATTGGAATTTATTTATTTACCGGATGAGGTTTCTAGCTTGTAAGTGATGAGGGTGCTAAAACTGAAACAAGTTATTTACAGATTTTCATTTACTGCTACGGTGGTTAGCATATAAAGATCTGCCCATTTTTCATCTAAATTGTCTTCCCATGGTGATTTACTGGTTAATTCCTGGGTTTCCTGTTTAACTTTCTTTTCTTGAGATTTCTTTATTTTCTCTTTACTTTTCCTAATAATCAGACTTCTTTTACTAGGAGAAAGTGGTTCCTCAGATTGTGCCCTTCGCACAAATATTCCTTCATCAGGAATTACAGACTGATTTGAGGATTTGGTTTGGGATGAACTTCCTTTCTCGTTGGATGACCTATCTAATTTAAGATAGATGCTTGACAACTTTTATTTACCCATACTGTACACAAATATTCAAATAAGGAAACACATAATCACATAATGACAAGTAGAAAAATTAAGTATTTTCTAAATACTTAATTGGCTTAAATCAGTGGCTCTGATACCACCTTTTTCTGTCACGGCCCCGACCCGGTTTGACCCGTTTCAGGAGCCGCGGGACAGAAATCCCGTGGTATTTAGTTAACAGCGGAAGTTTTCTTCAGGATCTTTTTAAAACTGAAATATTTCCCGATTATTTTATTTCACAACTCGGGATAAAACCCGGTAATTTACAATCATATGATTTCACTGGGAAATCTTTATTTTACAAAACATGTTTCTTTATTTTATACTGAGCCACTTCCTTAAGCTTGTAGTGCTTCACGGCACTTTTTCCTTGATCACAACAGATCACCTGAAACATGTTTGAAAAAGGTTTTGTCAGGGGGAAATACTGAGTGAATCATTCATTTTGCTAAAATGACTCGTTTGTTATAATTTACAGTATTAAGAGAGATTACAATGTTTCAGATATCAACCAACTACCCACAGTATTTGTCATCGACTCGTTTCGGTGACTGTGGTCATATCACTATTGATTCCTGTCACCCAATAGTGAAGAGTATCACTAATTAGGTTCGCCCACCTAAAGTGATAAAAACAATAGTAATGTGCACAATACCCCACATACCGGCTGTAATTTGGTGACTACATAAACTTAATCACTGTAATTATAACTTTGAAATAAACTTGTTTATGTAAATAGATTTGATAAAAAGAGAATGACTCACATTGCAGATTTAATTTGAGCAGAGCCTAGCCTACTGATTAGCCTTTTAACCTAAATTTAATAACAGGCACACAATTCAGTTAGTAACTTAATTCAGCATTTACGATAACTCACGAGATTAAAACCCTCACAACGAATGACAAAGTGCGATACTTAAACATCCATCGATTTAACGACGAATGACAAAGCATAACCCTAATGTGGGCAGCACTTAAACATCCATTGGATAATTTAATCGATCGGACATTGAATCGTATCAGCGATCGAGTTATTACCCTGTATTGCAGCGACGATTAGTGATCTGTGTGTGTTTTGATAGTGAACAGAACGTAACTCAGTGCCTATAACGAATTTCTTCGTCGTTTCAATTCCAGAATGCAAGTCCCAAAGTCCGCTATTTATACACAATTTTGACCCCTGCTTACGGACCGTAAGACTCATCCCTTACGGTCCGTAAGGGACACCTATTTATCATAGGGTAGCCACGTCCTGGACTAGCCTAGCTGAGTTGACAGATTCGTAAATTTCAATTTTGACAGCGAGATTTTTAAGATACTCGTAACTAGGGTTTACCCCCCTGAGTTTTAGGGGCCCTGATCCTGATTCTGATTGTTCTGAAAAATTTTAGGGTTTGTGCAGAATCACTTGGGTGTCTCAATTAGGGTTTCCTATTGAACTAAATATAATAATAAATAATAGTTTTGGTGAGAGTTGTTACAAATAGAATAACGGTAGTACCGTACTTGTAGATTTTGAGCCCGAGTGACGCGTAGCGAATTACTAAACACGCAAACCGGTAATGGAAGCGTGGGTGTTGAAAATGAGAAATTCGAGATTTGAGTTTGGGTGAGATAAACAAATCAGTCAAAACATAACATTCCAGAGACTACCGTAAGTTACGGTAGATACCGTAACTTACGGTAGTGGCTAAACTGTTACGGCAGATTCCTACTGTCTTACGGTAGGACAGTGTTGTCCAGGAGCTACCATAACTTACGGTGGCTACCATAAGTTACGGTAGAGCCCTGCCATGAATGTTGAATATTTGTATAACTTAGATAATCGAATCCGTTTTTGAGCGTAGTTCGATTTTACAAATTTTCTAAGATTTCTAATACTAATATTTGTCAAAATTTCCAGCTTCTAGGTATTGCAAGTATGTGGATGACGATCAAGTTGATGCTTCAAGAACCGAACACGAAATTTTTGGACGCTTCCGCACTAATCTGATCTAGTTAAATTATGTAGTTTTGTAAACACTACTGAATGATTTATGTTTGAAACTAGTTAATTGACTATGTTAATTTCTATGGTGAAGTGTAACTTAGTTTACCTACTAAGTTTTGTTAGTCAATATTTTTTTTTGGTTATTAATTCCACATTTCATACGATTAATTAATGAAATAAATGGACGGGTGTTACAAGTTGGTAATCAGAGCCTAAGGTTGTCAACAAAGTGTTCGGTTCAAGCTTGATCGATCGTCCGGTAAGAATTAACTTATTATTTTAATAGATTATATCTTATGTAAGAGATGAGAAGTGAATTGATGTGCATGGGAAGAGTGTGTTAATTCACTCAAACCCGGAAAGTGAACCAAATGTGAATGGTAAAAGCAAGTCACACACTTGGCTAAACCGAAGCAAATAAAGCTATGCTATAAATGAAATGTTTAGTGTAAACATTTCAGTTTCAAGATGTCGAAAGAAAACGATGATGATCTGGTGCCGACAAGCACCGAACAAATGAAAGAGATAATTGCCGAAGAAGTGGGAAAGGTAATTGAAGGTAGTCTATCCGGGTTTATAGACAAAATTCAAAACACGGTGTTGTCACTTGTCGAAGGACGAGTCAAAAGGTTGGAAGATAGTGTCAACCTTATGGAAGATAAATCGGGAGAACGTAAGGGATGTTCGTACAAAGAGTTTATGACGTGTAAACCGCCAATCTACAACAGGGAGGTTGACCCGATAATATGCCAGATATGGTTAAGCGATGTTGAAGGAGTGTTTGAAAGGACCCATTGTGACGAATGTGACTTTGTTGCTTACGGAACGGGTCAGCTGAGGGGTCAAGCCAAAGATTGGTGGGACAATAAAAGAAGGAAATAGGAGTCGAAGCGGCGAGGGCCATGACATGGGAGGAGTTTAAGACGCCGTTTCTTAAACATCATAGTCCCAAGGCGGTCATTAATAAAATCAAAGAAGAGTTCATGCAACTTAGACACAAGGGCGAGACCATAGACAAGATCACGGCGAAGTTTATGGATAAGATGAAATTTTGCAACGAATTGGTGACGAATGAAGAACAAAAGATCTACTACTACTATAACATGTTGAGCGCTGAGTATAGGGAGTTTATGACTCCTTCAAAATACGAGACCCTTACCGAGATCATAAACATTGTTCGGGAACGGGAAATCAAATTGAAGAAACAAGTTGAAAGGGGTGAACGAAGAGCACAGGATGTGAATCCAAGCCCTACAAAGAAAGCTCGAACTATGGAATCAGGAAAGAAAGTGGATGCTAAAGGCGGGTCGCCAAGTTGCAAGGTGTGTGGAAAGATGCACAAGGGTGAGTGCCGCTTCAAAGACAAGCCGTGTCCGGTATGTGGGAAGACGGGACACACCGCATCGTTATGTCCCGGAAAGGTTTCTGTTTGCTATAAATGTTATCAGCCCGGCCACAAAAAGTCTAAATGCCCAGAATTGGTTGGAAAGAGAGACACTAAAGAATCTCCAACGGAAGCCCCAAAGGCGAAAGCTAGGTCCTTCCAACTTACAGCAGTTGAAGCAAAAACAGAACCTGATGTGGTCTCAGGTACATTCACAATAAACTCAATTCCTGCACGTGTATTGTTTGATACGGGTGCGAATAAATCCTTCATTTCACTTGGATTTATTCGACATCCTTCATTTGTATTGACGAAATTATCTGTGCCCTTAGAAGTTGAAATAGGGGACAACAAAAGTTTTATAGTTTGTGATATTTTTCGGGGCTGCAAATTAAGCATCGATGATGAAGAATACTTGATAGACCTAATCCCGATGTCAATGGGGGAATTTCAAGTAGTTGTTGGGATAGATTGGCTATCTCAGCACCACACAAAGGTTGTGTGTTTCCTTAAGGAGATAAAGCTAACATCTCCGAGCGGAAAACACGTCACTATCTATGGCGAAAAAGGAGGTAACCCCTTAATATGCTCGATGTTGAAAGCACACAAGCTTATGAAGCAAGGATGTAAGGCGTTTATGATATACGCGAATGAGCCCGAGAAAGAATCACTGAAGATTTGAGACGTACCGGTAGTACGGGACTTCGAAGATGTATTTCCGGAAGATTTACCGGGGATACCGCCCTAACGAGAAGTAGAGTTCGGAATCGAATTGATTCCGGGCGCAAAACCCGTAGCTAGAGAACCGTACCGACTCGCGCCGTCGGAATTACAAGAGTTGATGTCCCAGATTCAAGACCTGCTTGACAAAGGATTCATAAGGCCGAGTGTGTCTCCTTGGGGTGCACCGGTACTGTTCGTGAAAAAGAAAGACGGAAGCATGCGCATGTGTATCGATTACCGGGAGTTAAACAAACTCACGGTAAAGAACCGATACCCGCTTCCGAGGATAGATGATCTATTCGACTAATTACAAGGTGCGAAATGGTTTTTAAAATTGACCTTAGATCGGGGTATCACCAACTAAAGGTCAAGGAGGAAGATGTGCCGAAGACGGCTTTCCGCACGCGATACGGACATTACGAGTTCCTCATGATGTCGTTTGGGCTAACAAATGCACCCGCGGCTTTCATGGACCTCATGAACCGGGTTTGCAAGCCAATGTTGGATAAATCGGTCATCGTGTTCATCGATGATATTTTAGTGTATTCGAAAAGAGAAGCTGAGCATGCATACCAGTTATAAGAGGTGTTAGAGAAACTTAGACGAGAAAGGTTGTATGCGAAATTCTCTAAGTGTGCCTTTTGGTTACGAGAAGTGCATTTTCTCGGCCACATCATAAGTGCCGATGGAGTATTGGTAGATCCGTCAAAGATCGAGGCCGTGTCGAAATGGAATCCCCCGAAGAACCCTTCGGAAATTAGAAGCTTCTTAGGGCTTGCGGGGTACTACAGGAGATTCATTCAAGATTTCTCCAAGATTGCATCGCCACTAACAAAGCTAACCCGGAAGGAGGAGAAGTTCATTTGGGGTGTTGAACAAGAGAGGGCGTTTCAAACGCTAAAAGAAAAATTAACTCAAGCTCCGGTATTAACGCTGCCTGACGGAGTCGAGGACTTGATAGTTTATTCGGATGCCTCATTATCAGGGCTTGGATGTGTTCTGATGCAATGGGGCAAGGTTATAGCTTATGCCTCGAGGCAATTGAAGATACACGAGAAGAAATATCCCACGCACGATCTTGAATTGGCTGCGGTGGTATTTGCATTAAAAATATGGAGGCACTATTTATATGGGGTAAAGTGCACCATATTCACCGGTCACAAAAGCTTAAAATACTTCTTCGATCAGAAGGAGTTAAATATTCGCCAGAGACGATGGTTAGAAACGGTGAAGGATTTCGACTGCGAAATACACTACCACCCCGGAAAAGCAAATGTGGTGGCGGATGCTCTGAGCAGAAAGGTGGACTATGTCCCAATACGAGTAAGGTCAATGCAGCTTGTGGTGACCTCGGGTATACTTGAACGTATCCGAGGGGTACAAGTAGAAGCAGTAAAAGAGGAGAACTGGAAGAAGGAAAGAATAATCGGCCAGTTAAAAGATTTGTCGGATGGAAAGAACGGGTTGAAGACTCGATCCGGAAGAATATGGGTTCCAAACACTTGTGGGGTGAAGGCGCTACTACTTGATGAAGCCCATACATCCCGATATTCTATGCATCCGGGTGCGACCAAGATGTATAACGATCTAAAACAAAATTATTGGTGGCCCGGAATGAAGAGGGATGTGGTGAAATACGTGGAGAAATGCTTGACTTGTTTACAAGTCAAAGCGGAACACTAGAAACCATATGGGAAACTGCAACCCTCGGAGATCCCGGTTTGGAAATGGGAACACATCACTATGGACCTATTAACCAAACTACCTAAAACGATTCAGGGGTTTGACGCTATTTGGGTGATTGTGGATAGATTGACGAAGTGTGCACATTTTATTCCTATACGCGAAACATATACTTCGGAAAAGATGTCCAAAGTGTATACAAATGAAATAGTGGCACGTCACGGAGTACCGGTATCCATCGTATCGGATAGAGATACCCGGTTTACTTCAAAATTTTGGCGAGATTTTCAAGAACAAATGGGAACAAAACTCTTCATTAGCACCGCCTACCATCCTCAGACGGATGGGCAGAGTGAAAGAACAATACAAACGCTAGAGGATATGTTGCGGGCGTGTATCATCGACTTTGGTGGAAGTTGGGATGTTTATCTACCATTAGCCGAATTTTCGTATAACAATAGTTATCATTCGAGTATCGGCATGGCACCTTACGAGATGCTATGCGGTAGGAAATGCAGAACCCCGGTGTGTTGGGGTGAAGTGGGTCCGCGGGAACTGGCACATAAAGACATAGTTCAGGCCACTAATGAGAAAATTGAAGTGGTGCGAGCCCATTTGAAAGCAGCCCAAGATAGGCAAAAGTCTTATGCCGACAAAAGACGAAGACCGATAGAATTTCAGGTAGGCGACATGGTTATGTTAAAGGTTTCCCCATGGAAGGGAGTGATCAGATTCAGAAAAAGGCGGAAACTAAGCCCGAGGTTTATCGGGCCATTTAAAATTATCGAACGGGTTGGCAAGGTGGCTTATCGCCTCGAACTACCGGAAGAGTTGAGTGGGATACATGGCACATTTCATGTGTCGCAACTGCGGAAATGTCTAGCGGAGGAAACATCTTACATCCATTACGACGATATCGAAGTGGATGATAGCCTGAATTATGTGGTAAGGCCGTTGGAGATTTTTGATCGAAAGATTAAGCACTTGCGAAACAAACAAATCGATCAAGTTGAGATCAAGTGGGAGCATAGGAAAGGTTCGGACACTACGTGGGAGTCCGAAGAGGAGATGCGACGTCTCTACCCTACATTATTCGGTACGTGCTCTGGTTTCGGGGACGAAACCCTTTTTAAGGGGGGTGGACTTGTAACATCCCGAAAATACAAATTCTTAAATTTGCAATTAAGTTGCAAATAAATTAGTAAAATAAACTAACTAGTAATGACACTAACCTAGTTAGTTTATTACATATGAGTAGTTAAAGACATAGAAATAAAATAAAAGGAACTAGAGGGACCAAAAGTGTTAAACTTGAAAATAGTTTTAATAAAAACATTTTAATAAAACACAAACACCCCTTGTGAGGGTGCTGGGATCGATCAAACAGGGGGAAGGGCGACCAAGCTTGTCAAAACCCTAACATCCACAAAACACCTAAATTGAAGGTTCAAATCTGACCCAAAACAAAATCCAAGCTGAGATTAATGATCCTCATAGCAAGGGGGTTATAAGGTATGTGAAATTTGATGAAAATTCCCTACTTGAAATTCCTATGAATTTGGAAAATCTGAAATTTGATGATGCATGTTAGTTATTTGGTTAAGATAGGGATGATATAGTATCTTGGAGTAAAACCTAGACAACAACATGTGAAATCATGTCTAAATTCAGGAAATTTCATGAACACATTGAAGGTGGTTCATGGGTTTTGTGAGAAAATGATGAACACTAGGGTTTAGAAGTCTATTCTAGTGTAAATTGATTCATAGAAACTGAATTCTGAAAAATATGATGTTTAATTCTATATGTGATAGCTCAATTTATGTTAATCTAGGCTAAGAGACAAGCCATGAACTAGAATATAAATGATATAAAATCCTGCCCTATAAGTGTTTGTAGAAATGCCTCAAAGAAGGCTCGAAACTGCAAATTAAGTTAAAAACGCGTATTGTGATGTTTGGGCGGATTATGTAATGTATAATTAAAAAGGAGTTCTAAACATACTATGGTTGAACTCTATAGGAAAGGATACCGGAGCGTCGAGCGGACAGGCCGGTGGTGACTTGCGTTTGAAAGGCGTGCATTGAAGGTATGTAACTTGATTCGTTACATTGGGTAATTTTGATAATTAGCATATATGTAGTTGAATTGTAGAATAAAGATTGTGTTGATTTAAAGCGATAATGTTCGCTATATTGAATAATAGGTCAAGAATTGGTTAGATCTCGTTGGTAGTCATTGTAATGGAGGATTCCGTAGATCAGCCAAACGGGTCGAATAATCAATTAATGTGTGGCTAATGCTTCGTCATATTGTTAATTGGTCTTTTGTTAATATTAATAAATGACATATTAGAATACGAGAAATTTAGCGTGTTGGTTTGTTAGAATAATGAAGTCCGTACGGGTAAACTAAATGGGTCATTAAGAGAGAGTATGAATAGAATAACGGTAGTACCGTACTTGTAGATTTTGAGCCCGAGTGACGGGTAGCGAATTACTAAACACGCAAACAGGTAATGGAAGCGTGGGTGTTGAAAATGAGAAATCCGAGATTTGAGTTTGGGTGAGATAAACAAATCTGTCAAAACATAACATTCCAGAGACTACCGTAAGTTACGGTAGATACCGTAACTTACGGTAGTGGCTAAACTGTTACGGCAGATTCCTACTGTCTTACGGTAGGACAGTGTTGTCCAGGAGCTACCGTAACTTACGGTGGTTACCGTAAGTTACGGTAGAGCCCTGCCATGAATGTTGAATATTTGTATAACTTAGATAATCGAATCCGTTTTTTAGCGTAGTTCGATTTTACAAATTTTCTAAGATTTCTAATACTAATATTTGTCAAAATTTCCAGCTTCTAGGTATTGCAAGTATGTGGATGACGATCAAGTTGATGCTTCAAGAACCGAACACGAAATTTTTGGACGCTTCCGCACTAATCTGATCTAGTTAAATTATGTAGTTTTGTAAACACTACTGAATGATTTTTGTTTGAATTAGTTAATTGACTATGTTAATTTCTATGGTGAAGTGTAACTTAGTTTACCTACTAAGTTTTGTTAGTCAATTTTTTTTTTGGTTATTAATTCCACATTTCATACGATTAATTAATGAAATAAATGGACGGGTGTTACAGCAACTCTTGTTGTAACCTCTGCGTCAGCTGATGCAATGTTGTAAGTGCTTTGCTCAAGCTCTATGTTTATCAACTGGACATTCATCGATGATCCTTGCTTTGTGGGGTGTTCGTGTTCTCTAGTTTAGCTCTCAAGTAACCGCACGTCCTTTACGGTTACCTCGTTGCCGCACGTCGTTGGCCATGTGTGGTCGAACAACGTGGGGTACTTGCGTCATTGTTGGCCGTGTTTGGTCGAACAATGTGAATCTGTACTATGGGCAAATAAACATGGTCATAGGCATGGTAGTGCCCACCATTGTTTATTCTATGCGGTCCATAGGTGGGCAAACAGAGTCATAAGCAGACTTGTTACCACTGTTCCTTAGCTACTTTCCTTCACGCTTAGGTGGAAAGTAGTTTTCCTTGAAGTAGTTTTGCTTCAGCCGTGTGATGGCTTAGTCGTGGCTCTTCCGTAGCTACCGTCTGCGTACTTGTATTTCGCCCCAGCTACTCGTGAGTGTCTGCGGTTTGTCACAGAAAACTCGCTTTAAAAGAGCTTGAAGCTTGGATGTGGCTCTTAAAGGATCAGGAGTCAGGGTTGCTGATGTGCGGTTGCCCAGCATACTCGTCCTTTTTCCTAAGGAGAAGTTGTTTGCGTCCCCTCTATGGTTGTGAACCGGACATGAGGGATTTGAAGCTTGAAGAAGGTTGCATGGAATGCGGTTTACAGCATCCTAAGAAGCGGTTTTCGCAGTCCAAAGAACAACGCTGGTTCTGGGTATCTGACACACCTGTACGGGCTCGTGTGTGTCATATCCGCATATTCCATGTGTGCTCGTGGGTATATGCGGATATTGGTTATACCCCTTACATAATGTAGAGATATTTATTTTGCCTTTTTTGAGGGGTATGTAAAAAACGACATGCGGTATGGGTTATGGTGCGGTATACCAGAGAAACTGCATGCCGCTTATGTTTGGATAATGTTGTCGCTTTTGTGCTGCATACGCACGTGTGAGTTGGTGAAAGTTGGTAGGATTTCCTGGCATGTGCTGAAATGAAAGGACGTTTGCACAGCCCGATGTCATAAATGCACTGTAGCAGGAGTGTAAAAGTCTCTTTTGTCAGGCGCGTGGTAACCGTCAGCGAAACCCTCGCTGAACACGTGGCGTCGTATAACTCGCTCCTTTCAAACGTGATGATTCGGTTACTGCCTCGCATTAATTGCGATGGGTATATAATGGGAAACCGTTTGATTTCCCCTCACTTGTTCAAAATTTCAAAAATTTTCCGGTGAGAGAAAGAGAGCGTTCTTCGTCTTCTCCGATAAGCTTTGTTGATATTCCGGTGAGGTGCTTGAGTTTCTGAACTCATCTTTTAGATTTTGTCTTTGTTATCTCAATGGTTGAACCATCAAATCCTCATAATGCTGAGGGTGAAAACCCAGATCCTTCTTCGCCGGCGGCGGCGGAAGAGGAAGAAGAAGGTGGTGCTGCCCCCGGCGCGGGCTTACCAGTGTTGAAGTGGTCGAAGGGTCAGTTTGATACCCTGATGACCAGTATTCAAATGCCCCAAGAGTATGGGGCTATCCACCCCCATGAAGGTGAGACCGGTGCCGATGCTCCAGCCGGTTATGTCACCATGTGGGCCGATTTCTTCGGTGATGGTAATCTCCGGTTACCATTGACTGTGTTTGTTGCTGAGATTTTGGAGTTTTACAAGCTCCATATCTCCCAACTGAGTCCGTTTGGTATGATCCGGATTCAGAATTTTGAGTATACCTTTCGTGCTCTCGGAATAGAGCCTACTGTTGAAAACTTCCGGCGGTTCTACCAGTTGACAGTGAATACTGGTTTCTTTTCATTTGGTCAGCGTTATGGTAGCCCCAAGCTGATGACCCCTCCCAAGGGTATCACGAAGTGGAAAACCAGATTCTTTTACGTTAAGGCTGCCACGATCGTTGCCAGGATGACCTTTCGCAATGTGAACGAGATGATCTTAGCAGAAAGTATTAAGGTTCCTAATGCGAAGACGGTGGAGTGGTTCCCCAGGTTGCAGACCATTGAGTTCAAGTAGTTGGACAACTCGCAGTTGTGGGTGCTGCGGATGATGTTGACCAGGCCTGATAGGAAAGCAAGGCCCGTTGTGCGGGAGAAGAGTGGTGGTAAGTATTTTTACTCTTGTGCGGTTTGCTAACTTCCTTGTGTGTTACTGATTTGTAAGTGTACTATCAGAGGACGCTGCCCTGTGGAGGATATTTGATCCTAACTTTATGGGCAAGGTTGAGATACTTCGGTGTGCGGAAGGTGAAGAAGGTTTTAATTTGACCATTCGCAACAACTTCCGCATTCCTGACCGTGAGGGGCTGAAGGCACCCCTGCCGCAAGGCAAAGGTATAGTCTATAATCTTCTTACTTGCTTTGTAAAGAAGTTCACCTTTCTGAGTTGCTTGTTTGATGATTTAAACGCAGGTACTCTTGGGGCCCTGGGCGATTTTGAGGTGAAGGGTGCTCCCAAGAAGCATGTGGAGAAAACTGTGCGGGGTCGCCACAAGAAAAAACCTGAACCCACAGTTGTTCCTCCTTTGGTTCTGCACGCAGCAGGTATCTCTTGTTCTCGTTTCCGCAGATATACCGATTACGTGGTATTGTCTGACACCCTTGAGGGTTTGGGTGTTCCAGGTGGTTGTGCGGCAGCAGGTGGATCCTCTGCGGGTTCCAAGCCTGTTGATGAGAAGAAGAAAAGGAAGGCATAGGACAAGGCTGCTGGTGCCGGTGAGAAAAAACGTCCGAGGTTGCAAACGAAACGGACAACTGTTATTTCTCAGGCGAAGCCTGTGGTTGTGTCTGGTAAGTGAATCATCATCTTACAATTGTTTGTCATTGTACTTGTAATTGATAGTTATTTTTGCTTTGTTCGCAGAACCGCAAGATGAAGGTTTCTCTTTGTTTGATGCTCCTCTTTCTCCCCCGCATGACACGGCTGCGGATGCGGGGTTAATAAAGAATTTAAAAGAAGCCCTTCCATCGAAGTGGTGACTGAGCCCTCTGCGCATGCAGAGGATACTGGGAAGAAAACCGCGGCTCAGATCTTTGATACGGTGGATTCCCATGATAATCTGATCTCCCCGCAGGATACTGATGATCTGAACCTGAAGTTTGCTGATGCTGAAAAGAAAAAATATCCTGCTGCTGAGAAGGCTTCCGGTTCCGCTTCTGGGGGTGCGGGTTTTGAAGGACCTCCTATTCAGCCTGAAGAGTCTGAATTGGAGTTCTACTACCGTACCTATACGGAAGACCAGGCTGTGAACTATCATCGTCCCCCTTGGAGCATTATGTAAGGGGATGATATTTCAAGTGATCCTGCTGCTTGTAAGGAAATTTTGGGTGGTTTGGGCACCCCGTTCGAAGTTAATCGGGCCCGCGCTTTGCCCCGCGAGCTCCAGATCAACCAACTCTCCTCCATGCTTGTTGGGAGTTCCATAATGGAGAATGCCATTATGGAAGACTACAAGGTGTTGGGGCGCAAGGAGGAGGAAAGTGCTCGCTTGCGGGCTGAGGCTGAAGTGTTGGTGAAAGCTGCTCGTGAGGGTGCGGAGTAGCTCAAAAGGGAGAAGGCTGCCTTTGAGCAGTATAAGCAGACTGAGGAGTGGGCTGCAACTGCTGGGCTTAAACAGGTTCGTACTCTCGCCAAATTGCTTTCTGATGAGCGCAAGAGTTGGAAAGAAACACTTTCTAATGAGCGCAAGACTTAGAAAGAATCTTGGGCCAAAGAAAATGAAACGCTGTTTCGTGTTCGTCAGGAGCTGACTAATGTCAAGGCAGCGAATGCTGCTTTGGCCAAGGAGAAAACCGCAGCTGAGGCGGTTGCCAAAGAGGCCAAGGAGGTGGGGGCCCGCACTGCCAAGGCTCTTGAAGAGGCAAATGCTGACCGCACTAATTTAAACAAGACTGTTAAGGGCCTCCAGGTATGAGTTTCTTTTGCTCTTGAATTTGTATATTTGTTCCACAAGTATGATTGACTATCTTTATATACTTGTGTTTTCCTTGTTGAAAGGTTGAAGTGCAGAGCCGGGTGACCATTATTGAGGAGGTCACTGCCAGCGCTGCTGAAGCTGAAGTACTGGCAAGGGAGGCTGCTGAGGCTAGAGACAGCCTGACCTCTTCCTTTGAGCAGTTGAAGGCTGATCGTGATTGGATGCGTTATCACGGTATCGGGCATCTAAGTACCCGTTTCCTTTGCTATCTTTTTAGGTTTGCCTTTGCTAACCTTATTGCTTGTATTTTGCAGATTGTTAGTGCTATCCTCGACGCACCTGAGAACGCAGCTGCTGTAGATGAGATTAAGCTGCGCGCGCGGGAGGCTGGTTTTAAAGCTGGCTACAACCGATGCATCAGTCATATGAACCTTTTATCCCAAGGCAAATTTACTGATGAAAGGTCTGGGTTCCATGGCGTGGATACTGAAGCGCGTCTTGCTGCCGCTATCGCAGCGTACAACGACATGTCCATTTCTGCCCTTGAGGAAGTTGATAAATGCTTGGACACGGAAGACTATGTGGACCTCTTGCGGTTGTTGTACGGTGATGAGGAAGAGGAGGAAGAGACCGCTGGTGATGGCAAGGGTGGTGCGGGTTCCAGCGGTACAAAGAAGGACTAGGTTGGCCTGTGTGCCCTTTTTTGTTTCCTCGAAGTAAATGTTAGAAACTTTATGTAAATCTCTTGTGCACCGCGTGGGTGTAGAAATTTTTTGAATATAAAGTTTTAACCATTTTGTTCAAGTTATACAAGTGTTTTTACTACTTGCACGTTTGAACTTGTATGAGTTAATGTTATTGTGAATAGCACTAAGTCTGAATTTGCCTTTTGCATATCTAGGTGATATGCAAGTATGGGGAACTCTACTGGCTGTGAAGCGTGGTTGAGTATGCTCTATACCTTTGTCGTATGAGCATTAGTCAATTCTTGTTTTTATCCCGTTAGGGTTTGGGAATTGTGTAGGCTTTGTGAAAACCGTATGTGAGTATCCAGCCGGATAGACATTTAGCGTTTTGCCTTTGCTGGCCTATTACAATATTTGTGTGTGGTTACCACTTGTGTGGGTATCGCGAATGAAGATTTTGCCAATCTTTTTTTGCAGATACCGCAAAGTGGAACACGCATTTGTAATAGTAGGAAATAAACAATATTGCATTGAATCGTTCATTTATTTATTTGCAAATGGCCTGCGGCCCGATATGTTACATGGTAAATGTAAAAACATGGCTTACATGTAACAGCGTCGAAGCTGTTGTGCATTCCATGTGCGTGCGATAGGTTCGCCTTCTAACGTTTGTAGTTTATACGCGCCTTTGCCCAGGACCTCTTGGATGAGGTAGGGTCCTTCCCATTTGGGGGCAAGTTTCCCTGGGCGTTCAGCGTTAGATGCTTCGTTATCGCGAAGGACGTAGTCTCCCGGGTTAAAAGTACAAACGTGGACGCGTGAATTGTAGTACTTTTCAAGCTTGGTCTTGAACTTGGCCTCGTTGATGGCAGCGTTTTCACACCTTTCTTCTAGGAGGTCCAAATCATACCTGCGCTCCTCATTGTTGTCTATTTTGTCGATAGCCAACATTCGGGGTGAGGGGAGACCTACTTCCGCGGGGATCACCGCTTCCGAGCCGTAGACAAGGCTGAAGGGTGTCTCACCGTGACTTGTTTTTGGGCTTGTCCTGTGGGCCCATAAGATACTCGGGAGTTCATCGACCCAGCCACGTCTGGCTATTCCCAACCGTGCTTTGATGCCTTCGACTAAACTTTTATTGATACTCTCGACTTGGCCATTCCCTTGCGGATGCGCTACTGAGGAGAATATGTGTTCAATGTTTAGTTCCTTTAGCCATTTTTGAAAGTCATCAGCAGCGAAGTTGGTGCCGTTGTTGGTAACGATGCACATCGGTAGACCGAAACGGCAAATGATATGTTCCCAGACGAATTTCCTTGTTATCATAGCGGTGGTTGAGGCGAGCGGTTTTGCCTCTACCCATTTTGTGAAGTAATCAAAATCCACTATGATAAATTTCACTGCCCCTGGTGCGCCCGGAAATGGTCCCATCACATCGATTGCCCATTTTTGGAATGGCCATGCGGTGGTGACGGGGATGAGGTTGTTCTTGGGGCGCAAGGTCTTGGGGGCATGCCGCTGACAATTGAAACACTTGCGCAATACTTTGACCGCATCCAGGTGCATACCGGGCCAGTAGTACCCGACGTTCATAATTTTGGCCACCACCATGCGTGGGCCCGTGTGTATGCCACAGATTCCCTCGTGTATCTCTCTGATAAGGTACATGGCATCTGGGGGGTCAACGCATCGTAGGAGTGGCCCTAGGTATGATTTACGGTATAAGATACTGTCTCCCATTTGATAATGACACGCTTTGTATTGCAACTTGCAAGTATGCAATGATTGGTGTCATCCAGGATGTTGTACTGTACTGAATGACATTGACTTGGCGCATGGGTACTGAGGGATTTTGAAGAACCTCGATGCGTATCTCCTTTGCCAGATGTTGGAAGCTAGTGGATGCGAGTTTTGACAGTGTATCCGCGGGTTTGTTTTCACTTCTGTTAATATGGTGAATATTGAAGGAAGTGAATTTTGATTTCAGTTGCAAGGCTTGTTCGAGGTAGAGTATCATGATGTCCCCTTTTGCGGCATAGTCGCCGCGCACCTGACCTGCAACCAATAATGAGTCGACGTGTGCTTCCAAATGTTGAACGCCGAGTTTGACTGCCAGTCGTAGCCCTGCCAGTAGAGCCTCATACTCTGCCTCGTTATTTGTGCTTCTGAAATCGAGGTGGATTGCATAGGTAAGCTCTTGGCCATCGGGGCTGACGAGTCGCAGACCCGCACCTGCACCATCCTCGTTAGATGCACCTTCGGTATATAGTCCCAGGTTTCTGAGGAGGATGGTGGTGGTGTAGGGTTTTGTTCTTCTTCGCATTCCTGAATGCGATTTGCCGGTACTTCGGCAACGAAATCAGCTAGAACTTGGCCTTTGATTGCGGGGCGCGGCTTATAGATCAGCGTGTGCGCGCCTAGTTCAATGGCCCATTTTGCTAATCTCCCAGAAATGTCGGGTTTCGATAGGATCGGCCCGATCTTGTAGTTGGTTAACACCGTGATGACATGATTTGCGAAATAACGTCGTAATCGTCTTGATGCGTGTACTAGTGCTAGTACCAACTTCTCCATGATGGAGTATCTTGTCTCTGGGTCGTTGAGCATTTTGCTGATATAATAGATGGGTGTTTGAACTTCCTCTCGTTCCACTATGTGTACCGAGCCTACCGCGTTATCTGCGGCGGATAGGTACAAGATAAGTGGCTCTTTCTTACGTGGTGCGGTTTGTGAAAACCCTCATAATTACATGTATCCGTACGATTAATTAATATTAAATTGTGCTTAATGATTGTGCAGAAATTTGACTAAATGGTCCTGAATGTTTTCCTAAGTGTTGGGAATTAAAAGTGTTACAAAAAGTTACACAAAAGACACTATACGGAACAACTTAGCACTTTAACGAACCGGTATCCAACCGAACAACCGAACATTACCTGGGACACCAAAATATTGCAAGAAACTTTGTCTAATTATTTCTTGGCTAGTTATGATCCCCGTATACCATAACACCCACTAGAACATCTAGTAACTAACACTAGCAACCATATACTTGGATTTTAATTATTAACTAACTAGTTACCATTCAAGTTACACATAACCCCCCCCCCCTTTTGATTTATGGTTTTGGAATGGCCCCACATCAATCTTTGCTAGATTTCACTAAAATCCTATGAGATCTTATATGATATGATTTGATTTTATTAGATATTACTTGGATTTCATAAGATTTGCTTAGATTTTTATTTAGATATTCAAGTAACCTTCATGTTCATCTTCACAACACACCACTCTTTCTTCCTCTCTCCGTACACCACTCGGCCGAACACCCCTACAAGCACCACCATTGTTTTCATTTCATGATTATGCAGTCCAAGCTCATTTCCAAGTACTAGAAGGTGATTAAAGAAGCTTAGAGCTTGTGGATCATCAAGGATCTTTCTCATTTGCTTTCACCCACCAATTTCATCATCTTTTTCCCTTGTGTTCTTCCCTAGCTTAAAGCTAGTTGTAAGTTCTTGATTAACCCTTGTTTACTTCTACTTTAATGGTTAAAAGATGTAGTATGTTGATTATCACTAGAACTCCAAAAGACATGAACATAAATCCTGAACATAAAGATGAAATATGATGAAATGTTGTTAGTATAATGTTGTTAAATACATGCATGGCACTTGATTGTTGATTTCTTGATAATATGATGTTGATCATCATATGGAACTTGTTAGTAGGTGTGGTGATCGTATGTGTGCGTTTTAGTGGCATTTAAGCTATAAACAACATGCTGAGTAACATTTACAGCCAACTTCAGATGGCTGTAAACGGACCGTTATAAATCGAGAAATTGATTTTCTGAAGTCTAAGTCATGTATTTTCGAAAAACGAATCAAATGGCACTGGAATCATATTTTTTTCGAGGTCGGTTACTATTTTTAAAGGTCCGTTTTGTACAGCAGTAAAAGCTGCGTATTTACTGCAGAAAATGTGTGTTATGTTTTTCATAATAACTTGAAATCTATGTAGAATTAGCTCATGAAATTTATATTGTAGATGACCACTGAAGTCATTGTAATGCTTCAACTGGAATTTCGTCAATCGGACTTACGATGAATTTTAAATAAATTATTCCGTGGACTGCAGTCAGAAAGTGATGAATCTGATTGCAGTCGGGTAAATGATTTTTAATAAAATATTGGTAATGAATTGGATCCCGATATTTTTACACATTAATATTTGGATCGTTTAAAACATTTTGTAAAAGTTTGGTAATTTTTGGAGTAAGTTAACTATTTTATTAAAATTCCCGAAAACAGCCCAGTTTTGAATGTTAAAGCTGAAACGACATAAGTAGCAATTTGCGTGTCTAAATGTCGGGTAGGTTATCTGAGAATGATCTAACGTGTTATATGTCAATGAAAGTGTTATGTGCAATATCGTATGTTTGCTTTTGAATGGGTATATATGGGATGTTTATATGGGCGTGAACCGTTAAAGTGAGTGCATGTTATGTGGTAGATGCGTGTAGGAACTTCGTGCTTATTTGAAGTCACTAATAAACTAAGTGGTAGTCATACTAGGACGTGATTGACCAACACTGATTGTTAGATATTTTATAGAGTTCAACCGAGTAACCCAAGGTGAGTTCACACTCCTTCTAAGGCATGGGATTCCCGGTGGTTGGGAATGGGTTAAAGAACTAAAACGGAACCTGCATATCCTCCTTAGGTAGGATATGTGCCGCCATCCTCCATGGGTAGGATGCCAATGTTAAAAGAACTAAAACGGAACCTACATATCCTCCTTAGGTAGGATATGTACCGTCATCCTCCATGGGTAGGATGCCAATATTAATCCTGCTTATTCTCCTTGGGTAGAATACGTACGTTCGTCCTCCTTGGGTAGGAAAACAACCTTAAACTACTAGCCAAAACTCTATCACCTAAGTCCCTCATTTTATATCGACTTAATCGCTGAGGCCGATGGCGAGCGGGTCATTAGTTAATAGCGCTATTAGGTTTGACAAACCTCACACCGTGCCGGTAGGACGGGCGTGTACTAATGGATCATGGCAAACAGTCAATGATGATAGACATTGACTTAGGGCACAACTTACTTTCGTCAGTAGTCGATATGGTAACGGTCTAGTGGTTCACATGGGGAAGCCCCCCATTGGTTATGGTTTGGGAAAGAAGGAATTGGTTAATCGTATTTTCAACTATGGGGTAACCCCCACGGCAAATAAGACAGCTAAAGAAAAACTATGTTTTTGAAACAACTTAAAACAAACACCCAACTCTGAACTCGCTCAACTTTGTTGTTGATTTGTTGTTACATGCCTTGCAGGCCTTTAGGTGCATATCATTGGAACTTGCTGTCTGGGAGGTTGGAGTGGTCATGGGTCGAGATACATGGAATCGTAATACAAGACTAATGGTTTTTACATGTGGTTTATAAACACTTAACTAATGAATTATGCTTCCGCTGTATGCTGTGAATTATTTGTAACATGTAACACTTAATGTTAAATCAATGAAAGTTTTATTTAAATATACCTATGAGTTCAAATGTGATTGGTGACTTGATCCTGGTCATGTCACGCCTCTAAGCGGTGACACTCCGCTTGTGGATTTTTGGGGGTGCGACAGATTGGTATCAGAGCCATTGGTTATAGTGAACTTGGTTTTAAAAGGGGGAAAATGTTTTTTATAAAACCAGACTATAACCGAACAGTTCTGAAAACATGAATACGACCATGACACTCAGCTCCAGAGTTGCAAGGTTCGTCCCTCTTACTTGTTCTATACATTACGTAACTAGTACACACTTGTCTTTGACGAAACATACGAACACACACTCGTCACTATAGCATGATGGCATGGATTGCTTGCTTACCTTATGATGCGTTGATAGTATGCCATAGTCCTTAGATTTTGTGATCTTTTTACCTTGACGACCTCCGTTTGACATCTGAGTTTGAGGAACCATTTGACATGAGTTAGGAGGAACTGAGATGAACATGCAAATCATAATATTATTGTGGGTGCACACATAATAATGTGGGGTGCGGGTTCCAGTGAGCCTTAACAAGTGGAAAAGGGGTTCCGTTCCGTTATTTGATCGATGTGAAACATAACAAACCTATAGGGGTCATAGCAGTGATTGTCCCCTACTCGAACGTGAAGTTTTCATTCATATCTGAATCCCTTCGAATCTCGATGCTATCAAGCATTACCTGAACACCCATCTGAACACCTAGCGAACCGTGTAGAATGTGAGATGCTTATACAAACGTCCCTGAGTTGGATGTCGCAGCGTCGAATGATTGAGCGGTATCATTTTCACTTCTCTTCGTTTGCTGGAACTCACGTATTGACGTCTTAGATCCCGAAGTGTGATCACTTCTGCAACACTCCCGCAACATACTGTGTATTACTCGAAGAACCTGCAACGTCGATGGACATGAGGTTGAGCGTAGTACTTTACCAACCTCAGTACCTTGACGACCCTGGCTACCGGCAATGAGCACCCGCGAATTGGCTTCAATCGAATCCTTAATCCCTGTCAGCGACTCATGGGAGTCAACTCTTACGAAACAATCAGGACACCAGCAATGACAATCGACTATAACGGGGAATGTGTAACTGCCAGCACAGTGAGTAGCACTTTAGGACGTGGCACAGAATGAGAAAGGATGGACCTTGATGATGAAGAATCGTAGAGCTCCCTCTCAAACAACCGCATTGGAGGCAACGGTCACGGCAACATCAAGGTACTTGAAATGATAGCCTACTATAAAGAAATAAAGGTGCCTACAACATGGATTGGCCGTGAATAAGTTAATGAAAACAGCAACACTAGAAATGATGCTCATGGAAGGGCATTTAGAAATGGCGTGGGCGACGCCAGGACTTTAGCAACATAGTAGCTAGTATGAGTAGCTAATTGCTTCGTCCCTGTTCCGTTTGATAGGATGCTCTTTGAATTTGAACCTGTTGTGGGATCGGCTGACGGCAAGACAATTGAAATTTCACATGTTAGTTAGGATGCAAACTCGACCTCGTGGGACAAGCGTTCGACATCGATATTCTTACTGCTATCCCAGATGGTTTGAAGCAGCAGTTAGAATGGATTGGTAATCCATATATCGCACAGATATACCCAGTGAAAAGAAAATGTTGTTTATCCCTCTCCCTAGTGGAGAATCGACATCTGTTTCAAGTATCGGAATTGTGCGAAGGTTAACGTCAACTCTGCAATGGAAGCCCGGAAGTGTCCACGGAAGGATTACCCTGCCATGTTAGCACTTATTATTGATGTTAAGGCTAAAGAAAAGAGGATCGAGGATCCACCCTTTGTTTGTGATTTCTACCTATGTGCTACCAGAAGAACTATCAAGTATACCTTCACATCGTCCGATGGAATATCAGATCAGCAACATGTCAGAGGCAGCCCTGATTACTCGTACACTTACCGTCCTGCACCAGGAGGGTTGCAAGAGCTATTTAATCAGCTACAAGGATTATCGAACAGGAGTTTTATTCGTCCTAGCTCTTCGCCCTGGGGAGCTCCAGTCTTGTTTGTGAAGAAGAGAGACGGTACTTTCAGAATGTGTATTGACTACCGCGAACTCAACAAGGTGACTGTGAAGAATCGTTATCCCCTCCCACGTATTGATGACCTATTCGACCAGCTGCAAGGGTCGAGCTTCTACTCTAAGATTGACTTAAGATCGGGCTATCATCAGCTGAGAGCCCGAGATGAGGACATCTCCTAGACAGCATTCAGAACTTGCTACGGGCACTATGAGTTTTTGGTCATGCCTTTTGGATTAACAAACGCACCTACGGTCTCCATGGACCTCATGAACCGAGTGTGCAAACCCTACCTGGATAAGTTCGTTATCGTTTTCATCTACGACATCCTGATCTATTCTAAGAGTCAGGAGGAACACGAGCGTCATCTACGACTTATCTTGGAACTTCTTTGAGCAGAGCAGTTGTATGCTAAGTTTTCAAAATGCGACTTTTGGCTTCGTGAAGTCCACTTTCTAGGCCACGTGGTAAACAAGGATGGGATTCATGTGGATCCATCCAAGGTTGACTCGATCAAGAACTGGCCTGCACCCCGTACACCAACATAAATCCGCCAATTCTTGGGTTTGGCAGGATATCACAGAAGGTTTATCAATGATTTCTCAAAGATTGCGCAACCTCTCACTTCACTGACTCAGAAGGGTATCACCTATCGTTGGGGTGATGCACAGGAGTCCGCATTTCAGCACTTAAAGGAGAGACTTTGTAGCGCGCCTATTTTTTCGTTATCTGAAGGCACATATGATTTTGTGGTTTATTGCGACGCTTCCATCCAAGGACTTGGTTGCGTGTTGATGCAACGTGACAAGGTCATTGCCTACGCATCGCGCCAACTTAAAGTTCACGAAAGGAACTACACTACGCATGACTTGGAACTAGGAGCAGTTGTTTTCGCACTAAAGATATGGAGACATTACCTGTACGATACCAAGTGCACTATTTACACCGATCACAGGAGTCTCCAGCATATCCTCGAACAGAAGGAGTTGAATATGTGACAGCGTCGATGGGTCGAACTCTTAAATGATTACGAATGCACGATCAAGTACCATCCGGGCAAAGCTAATGTGGTGGCCGACACCCTCAGTCGAAAAGAGCCTAAACCAAAGCGTGTACGTGCGTTACAACTTACTATTCACTCTAGCCTTCCCGCTCAAATTCGTGATGCTCAGGTCGAAGCATTGAAAGCAGAAAACATCAGGGCTGAGTCCCTGCAAGGATCAAAGAAACGTCTAGAACAAAAGGAAGACGGTGCTTATTACGTAACAGGGCGTATTTGGGTTCCACTCTATGGTAATCTACGTGAGCTTGTGATGGTTGAGACACACAAGTCTCGTTATTCAGTACATCATGGTTCGGATAAGATGTACCACGACCTCAAGACTACATATTGGTGGCCAAGTATGAAAGCAAACATAGCAACCTACGTTAGTAAATGCTTGACTTGTGCTAGGGTCAAGGTCGAATACCAGAAACCATCAGGCCTACTTCAACAACCAGAGATACCTAAATGGAAATGGGAGTAAATTTTCATGGATTTCATTACTGGCCTGCCTAGATCTCAACGTGGAAATGACACTATTTGGGTGATAGTGGATCGATTGACTAAGTCTGCACACTTCTTGGCTATCAAGGAAACCGATAAGTTTTCTACTCTAGCAGACGTCTACCTAAAGGAAGTAGTATCGAGGCACGAAGTGCCAACCTCCATCATTTCTGATCGTGACTCACATTTTACATCTGAATTGTGGCAAGCTATGCACAAGTCCTTTGGCTCTCGATTAGACATGAGCACGGCATATCACCCACAGACGGATGGGCAATCTGAACGCACCATCCAAACCCTTGAAGACATGCTTAGGGCATGTGTAATTGACTTTGGTAATGGCTGGGAAAAACACCTCCCGTTAGTGGAGTTTTCATATAACAACAGTTACCACACCAGTATCCAGGCCGCTCCGTTCGAGGCATTGTACGGACGGAAGTACCGATCACCTCTTTGTTGGGCAGAGGTTGGCGACAGTCAAATCACTGGCCCAGAACTTGTAGTAGATACAACCGAGAGGATTTCTCAGATACGACAACGAATGGCAGCAGCTCGCGAACGTCAGAAAAGCTATGCTGATAAGCGAAGGAAACCACTCGAGTTACAGGTTGGGGATCGAGTGCTACTTAAAGTCTTACCTTGGAAAGGTGTAGTTCATTTTGACAAACGAGGCAAACTCAATCCGCGTTATGTCGGACCATTCGAAATCATTGAGAAAATTGGCAAAGTCGCTTACAAGTTGAATCTACCTGAAGAACTCAGCGGAGTTCACAACGTATTCCACGTGTCAAATCTGAAAAAGTGTCTGTCAGATGAGACCCTCATAGTTCCCTTAAAGGAGCTCACAATCGACGACTAGTTGCGATTCGTCGAGGAACCAGTTGAAATCACAGACCGAGACGTTAAGATCCTCAAGCGTACCAGAATACCTCTTGTTCGAGTTCGTTGGAACTCCCGTCGTGGCCCAGAGTATACCTGGGAACGAGAAGACCAAATGAAACTCAAGTATCCCCAGTTGTTTGAGAAAAGTGCAACCACTACTGAGGCTGAAGCTACTGCGGAATTTTGGGACGAAATTTCAAACCAAAGGGGGGATGATGTGACACCCCAGGAAAACCAGGAAACCACGCAACTTAACTAGCTTCCTCAGTAACCACGTGCTAAATTTCGGGATGAAATTTTCTTAACAGGGGGAGAATGTGACAACCCTCATAATTACATGTATCCGTATGATTAATTAATATTAAATTGTGCTTAATGATTGTGCAGAAATTTGACTAAATGGTCCTGAATGTTTTCGTAAGTGTTGGGAATTAAAAGTGTTACAAAAACTTACATAAAAGACACTATACGGAACAACTTAGCACTTTAACGAACCGGTATCCAACCGAACAACCGGACATTACCCGGGACACAAAAATATTGCAAGAAACATTGTCTAATTATTTCTTGGCTAGTTATGATCCCCGTACACCATAACACCCACTAGAATATCTAGTAACTAACACTAGCAACCATATACTTGGATTTTAATTATTAACTAACTAGTTACCATTCAAGTTACACATAACCCCCCCCCCCCCCCCTTTGATTTATGGTTTGGGGATGGCCCCACATCAATCTTTGCTAGATTTCACTAAAATCCTATGAGATCTTATATGATATGATTTGATTTTATTAGATATTACTTGGATTTCATAAGATTTGCTTAGATTTTTATTTAGATATTCAAGTAACCTTCATGTTCATCTCTACAACACACCACTCTTTCTTCCTCTCTCCTTACACCACTCGGCCGAACACCCCTACAAGCACCACCATTGTTTTCATTTCATGATCATGCACTCCAAGCTCATTTCTAAGTACTAGAAGGTGATTAAAGAAGCTTAGAGCTTGTGGATCAACAAGGATCTTTCTCATTTGCTTTCACCCACCAATTTCATCATCTTTTTCCCTTGTGTTCTTCCCTAGCTTAAAGATAGTTGTAAGTTCTTGATTAACCCTTGTTTACTTCTTTTTTAATGGTTAAAAGATGTAGTATGTTGATTATCACTAGAACTCTAAAAGACATGAACATAAAGATGAAATATGATGAAATGTTGTTAGTATAATGCTGTTAAATACATGCATGGCACTTGATTGTTGATTTCTTGATAATATGATGTTGATCATCATATGGAACTTGTTAGTAGGTGTGGTGATCATATGTGTGCGTTTTAGTGGCATTTAAGCTATAAACAGCATGCTGAGTAACATTTACAGCCAACTTCAGTTGGCTGTAAACGGACCGTTATAAATCGAGAAATTGATTTTCTGAAGTCTAAATCATGTATTTTCGAAAAATGAATCAAATGGCATTGGAATCATATTTTTTCGAGGTCGGTTACTATTTTTAAAGGTCCGTTTTGTACAGCAGCAAAAGCTGCGTTTTTACTGCAGAAAACGTGTGTTATGTTTTTCGTCATAACTTGAAATCTGTGTAGAATTAGCTCATGAAATTTATATTGTAGATGACCACTAATGTCATTGTAATGCTCCAACTGGAATTTCGTCAATCGGACTTACGATGAATTTTAAATAAATTATTCCGTGGACTGCAATCAGAAAGTGATGAATCTGATTGCAGTCTGGTAAATGATTTTATAAAATATTGGTAATGAATTGGATCCTGATATTTTTACACAAAAATATTTGGAACGTTTAAAACATTGTGTAAAAGTTTGGGAATTTTTAGAGTAAGTTAACTATTTTATTAAAATTCCCGAAAACAGCCCAGTTTTGAATGTTAAAGCTGAAACGACATAAGTAGCAATTTGCGTGTCTAAATGTCGGGTAGGTTATCTGAGAATGATCTAACGTGTTATATGTCAATGAAAGTGTTATGTGCAATATCATATATTTGCTTTTGAATGGGTATAGATGGGATGTTTATATGGGCGTGAACCATTAAAGTGAGTGCATGTTATGTGGTAGATGCGTGTAGGAACTTCGTGCTTATTTGAAGTCACTAATAAACTAACTGGTAA
The DNA here is from genome assembly GCA_030545235.1 of Helianthus tuberosus. Classification (NCBI taxonomy): domain Eukaryota; kingdom Viridiplantae; phylum Streptophyta; class Magnoliopsida; order Asterales; family Asteraceae; genus Helianthus; species Helianthus tuberosus. The sequence continues at coordinate 21,743,054 of CM060365.1, read as the reverse complement.
TCATACTAGGACGTGATTGACCAACACCGATTGTTAGCTATTTTATAGAGTTCAACCGAGCAACCGAAGGTGAGTTCACACTCCTTCTAAGGCATGGGATTCCCGGTGGTTGGGAATGGGTTAAAGAACTAAAACGGAACCTGCATATCCTCCTTAGGTAGGATATGTGCCGCCATCCTCCATGGGTAGGATGCCAATATTAAAAGAACTAAAACAGAACGTGCATATCCTCCTTAGGTAGGATATGTACCGCCATCCTCCATGGGTAGGATGCTAATATTAATCCTGCGTATTCTCCTTGGGTAGAATACGTACGTTCGTCCTCCTTGGGTAGGACAACAACCTTAAACTACTAGCCAAAACTCTATCACCTAAGTCCCTCATTTTATATCGACTTAATCGCTGAGGCCGATAGCGAGCGGGTCATTAGTTAATAGCGCTATTAGGTTTGACAAACCTCACACCGTTCCGGTAGGACGGGCGTGTACAAATGGATCATGGCAAACAGTCAATGATGATAGACATTGACTTAGGGCATAACTTACTTTCATCAGTAGTCGATATGGTAACGGTCTAGTGGTTCACATGGGGAAGCCCCCCACTGGTTATGGTTTGGGAAAGAAGGAATTGGTTAATCGTATTTTCAACTATGGGGTAACGCCCCCGACAAATAAGCCAGCTAAAGAAAAACTATGTTTTTGAAACAACTTAAAACGAACACCCAGCTGTGAACTCGCTCAACTTTGTTGTTGATTTGTTGTTACATGCCTTGTAGGCCTTTAGGTGCATATCATTGGAACTTGCTGTCTGGGAGGCTGGAGTGGTCATGGGTCGAGATACATGGAATCGTAATACAAGACTAATGGTTTTTACATGTGGTTTATAAACACTTAACTAATGAATTATGCTTCCGCTGTATGCTGTGAATTATTTGTAACATGTAACACTTAATGTTAAATCAATGAAAGTTTTATTTAAATATACCTATGAATTCAATTGTGATTGGTGACTTGATCCTGGTCATGTCATGCCTCCAAGCGGTGATACTCCGGTTGTGGATTTTTGGGGGTGCGACACGGTTAGAGTTGGGAGTTGAATCAAACACTCTTTCATCTCCCGGAAAGCGTTTTCCACCTCTACGGTCCATTGGAATTGTTCCTTTTTTAAGCAGTTCCGCAGGGTCTTGATGAAAGGATAAGATTTAGCTGCATAATTGGCTAAGAATCTATTCAGTGCGGCAAGCCTGCCGGCTAGTCGTTGCATTTCTTTCATCGTGGAAGGCGATGGAATGCGCTCGATCGCCTGAACTTTTTCTGGGTTCACCCTGAATCCATCTTTGGTGACGATGAATCCAAGGAACTTGCCTTCCTCCATTCCAAATGAGCATTTCCCTGGATTGAGCTTCATATTGATGCTGCGCAGAGTTTGGAATGTACTTTCGATATCATTGAGCATGGTATCCTCCTCCATGCTCATGACGACTAGGTCTTCCATGTAGATCTCGACACTTTTGCTGATTTGATCACCAAAAGTGCCGTTCATCAATTTTTGGTAGGTTGCGCAACCCGAACGACATTTTTGTATAACAGTAATTCCCGGTAGGTGTGCGGAATGCCGTTTTATCTTCGTCCTCAATTGCCATATGTACCTGGTGATACCCTTTGTAACAATCGAGGAAACACTTCCATCGAAATGGTGCGAGGTTGTCGACTTTCTCGTCGATCTCTGGAAGTGCGTAACAATCCTTGGGGCAAGCTTTGTTGAGATCTTTATAATCGACGCACATGCACCAGCCCCTGGTTGGTTTTTCTACCATGACTGGGTTGGACAACCAAGTCTGGTACTTGACCTCCCGCAGGATGCCTGCGGAGAGCAGTTCTTTGACCTGCTCATGCATCACTTCGTTCTTTGCAGATCCAAGGTGGCGTTGGCCTTGGATCACCGGCTTGATACCTGGCAAGGTGTGCAAGAAATGTTGCGCCACTTCGCGTGGCACTCCTGTCATGTCTGCGGGTGTCCACGCGAAAATATCTTGGTTTCTGAAGAGGAGTTGCTTCAGGCGCGCTCTGATGCTGTGGGGTAAGGCGTGGCCCAACGTGACCGTTTTCTCTGGGTATCTTGCGTTAAGAACCCATTTTTCTGGTTGGGTGTTGGGGGTAGGCCTTGCTATCTTGGTCGGACGCAGCTCATCCATCGACAAAACTTCTCTGCGGGCGTATATTATCGCAACCCCCGTCTCGGTTGGGAAACCGATGGCAGAGTGGGGGACGGATGTAATCATGTTGAAATCGCCCTGGGATTCCCTCCTGAGAAGTACGTCGTATTTGGAGGTGTGGGGTAAAACCATGAAGTTTACCTCCTCCGTTCGCGTGTGCCTTCCGTTGGTGAGGCGCACAGGAAAAGTGATTTGGCCTAGGGGGAATACGGTTTCCCCCGCAAATCCGGCCAAAGGGTAGTCTACCGGCTGCAACCGATCCTTGTCTTCTTGATCGAACTGGTTGAAGCACTGCTCGTATATGATGTCAGATGTACTGCCCGGGTCGATGAATAGTCGCTCGGTGCAATAGTGAGCCAGGTAGCCTGTGATAACGACGGCGCGCCTGTTGCGCGGTCCACCTCGGACTTTTGGAAAGACAACTTGTTCATCTTTCCAGTCATTTTCCGGTCTTCTTGCCGCCTTGCGCGGCTTTCCTCGTCTTCCATTGATCATGTGGGTTGAGGCCACGTACATGGTCCTCTTACCCGTGGAGGTGCCCTTGTTATGGGGGGTGATGCGCTTGGTTTGCTTTTGCGCGGCTGGCAACAGATGAAGCAGCTTCCCCTCTTTTAGGGCTCGCTCAATCTCCAGTCGGAGACTGATGCAGTTGTTTGTTGTGTGGCCCGAGTCCTTGTGATACTCACAGTAGAGTGTGAGATCCTGGTTCTTCTTGGACTTCTTCGGTTGGGCCGGTCGCAGGAATTGCGCGTCCGTAAGGAGGACATCGCTTAGCGACTGGTTGATCTAGGTCCAGTTACGGTCTCGAGATTCCTTCTTTGACGCCCGGTTTTCACGTTGGGCGTTGATTGTTGCCCTTGCGTCGGGCTGGTTATTACGCGGGACATATGGTTTGGGATCGCTGCCGCGATTCCATGTGTCCCGGTTGCGCTTGTTGTTGCGCTTGGACTCTTGGCGGGAGGACTGGCTCTCCGCTTGGGGCTGTGCCTTTGTGACTTGCTTGAGGGACTGCTGAGTCTGGGCGTATGTCTTGACCGCGGCCAACACGTCTTCCCATTTCTTTGGCAACCCTTCCTTGCCAGAGATGGTCATAACCATTTCTTTGTCATTGACGGCTCGAATGAAATGGTTGCGTGCCATTTGGTCTGCAACGCCGCCTATCTCCAGGCACTCTTTGTTGTAACGGATGACGAACGACTCGAGAGATTTGTTGTCTCCGCGCCAGATGTTCATGACGTCCATAGAATCACGTTCGTGACGTCGCTGCTGGCTAAAATGTGCGAGGAACTTTGCTTGCAAGTCCTCAAATGAGGCCAGTGATCCCACTGGCAAAGAATCGAACCAAGCCCTCGCCAGACTCGTGAGGATCTGGGGGAAAAATGACACCAGGTGGGCTCGTCCCATCTGCCGTTGCACCCTGCGCCGGTGAAGATGTTCATGTGATCGTCCGGGTCGGACGAACCATTGTATTTCCCAATGTTTAATGGGAATTTAGTGGTGGTGACATCAGCGTGGGCAATCTCCGGGGCGAACTTGGAGTTTTCGGCCGCAGATTTTGGTCTGTAGGGTTGGCTCTGGTGGCGCTTTGCAGCGCGGAGGTATGTGGTGCGTTGTTGAGTTGGAGGAACATAATTGCGTCCTACTGGTCTACTGCTATTAGCATGGGACTCCCCGTAGTATGTATGGTCGTCCGGGTCGGTACGGCCATATCCTTCATGGTGGGATTGAGGTCCCAGCCGGCTATGGATGCCGGAGCCGTGGTGGGCTGTGGATTGCCGCCTGTTTTCGCCATGAGGGCCCAGGCGGCTATGTATTGGGCCCCTGCTGCGGGACCCGTATGAGGAATCATCCTCATTAATTGTGCGGACATTACAGTAAGAGGAGCCGCGGTCTTCATGCCTACTTCGGGAGGCTGGGTGCGTGGGGGGCCCTGCTGTCGTATCACAAGATACGACCCGTAGGTGTGTAAGGTGCGTGTGTGGGACCGCCAGGGATTTGCGCATCAGCGCAAGCTTTGTTGTATGCTGCGACTAGCATGGTTTGTTGTTGTAAATACCAGGCATGAAGGTCCATGCCTGGGGGTATCACAGAAGCATACTGTGAAAGATCTTGTGCGAACGTAAGGGGTGCTCCCCCTTGCGTTGATGTGCCAATGTGGCCTGTATTTGGGGCTAGATGGGTGGTCCCTGCAGGCCCTGGGTTTGCGGGGTTCAGGTTATCCCCGACAGTATTGTTTAGACGATCAGACATGATCTTGGGAAAGAAAAAGGGATGTGGAAAAAGTGCTAAGAGTAGCTGTGGGCGCCAATGATGAAACAATGGTTAACCGAGGCGGTTAATTCACTGGTCTCGTCAAGTAGGGTTAATCCCTTCTTTCCGAGGATCGCTGGCTGGTTGATCTCCTGCACAAGGAAACAAACCGTGACTCGTAACAAGGAGAATGGGGTGGGGGGTGCTCCTTGTTACCACTCTCCGGCGTGAGAATCAGTAATTTGCTTGGGAAGTAAAGTGTGATAGTAGTAGTAGTAGTAGTGAGAGAGTTGTGAAGAGATACCTCAAACCTGGTTTGGGATGGGTATTTATAGCCGAGGAGTGAAGGAGGGTAGTTGAGTGGCTAGTCTGACACCGCACAGCCTTCTGCAGGTGTGTCAGGCCTGTCGGTTACGGTGGTGATGCCACATCCTGCTGTGGTGTCAGTCTGTTGCTTACATGTGGGCTGACAGGTGACTGTCCTCAGTGCCACTTGCACTGTGGTGTCAGACCCACTTGCCTTGTAGGCAGGATGCGGTGCCGGGCCGCATCGCTGCTTGCGGTAACTGATGTTGTTCCTGCGCTCTTGTTCTGGCCAAGATGCATGCGGGATGCGGTGGAGTGCCGCATCGCCGCTTGGTGACTGTTACTGTTGTCCAGATCCCTTGTCGTGACGAAAATGTTCATAGGATGCGGTGTCAGGCCGCATCGCTATGCGTAACATCCGTTTTCGTACTTAAGGTAAGTCTTCTCATCCCTTGACCGATTGGATTCGACCGCTGTGTTTGTGCGTGCCCGCACGGACACAGATGAGTTCTTGCTGGTGGGGGTTTCTTCAACCAAAGCTTCTCCACTTGTAAATCATGATATTCGGATAACCTACTCATTAACTTATCTAATTTCAATTCATCGAGTTATTGGTCTTTTGGAGATGATTCCCATTTTTCTTTGTCCCTCCCGATGGGCACGTTGCGCTTCTCGAGTTGGAATATGAATGGCGAACTCGAGATCATCTTTAATATTGATGTTGCAATGTGCATCCAAACCGCCGACACTATAATCTCCCGACTCGATGATCCTAGTCCTTTTTTTTATCGTGGTCCTCATCAGTGGCGGAACCAGAAATTTTTTCCTATGGTGTCATTTTTTTCTCGATATCCGGATTTCTAAAAATTTGGAGTCCAAATTTTCGGATCGGGTTGGGTCGGGTCGAGTCGGTTATAAAAGTTAGACAAATATGGGCCTTTTGATGATTTAAAGCAACTGTATAAAAAACTAATAGGGCTTAATTTTTAAACTATAAATATGTTTATTATATAAAACGTGGGTTGAGTTATAATACAAATTATTTAAAAATAAGAAGGGTAAGAAGCCACCAGAGAGTGACAAGTGTCCTAGAAGGAATTAAATGGAAAGGGTAATTTTGTCTACGAAAGAGAATATGCATATGCAAGTCACATGTTATTTCCCCCCCCCCCCCCAATTTTTAAACGTCCGTAACTTTTTTATACATCATTTGTTTTTTAAAAAAAATTATACCATAAAATCGAGCGTTTTTTATCTTTAATATAAGTATCATATTGTTATATTTTTCAAAAAAAATTCAAAAACCCAGTTGCATATTACACAATGGACATGATTTAAAACACAATGTAAAGTAGATAAAAAACACAATCAATGACAACAGATAAAGACACAATGGACAACATACTAAAACACAATGACCATAACGTATAACACAATGGCGATAACATATAACACAATAAGTATCAGACTAAATAAAAACACAATTGATGACAACAGATAAAAGACACAATTAATGACAGCAGATAAAAGACACAATGGAGAGCAGATGAAGACACAATGGAAAACAAGCTAAAAATACAATACATAACAAACTAAAACACAATGAATAAAGATAATAAAAAAATTGAACAAATTATTAAAACACAATGGACAACATATTAAAACACAATGAATAGCATATTAAACACAATGACCTGAACTAATAACACAATTTATAGAAAATCCAGATATAACACCATCTTCATTGTGTCATTTATTGTGTTATAGGTTCTTATAAAAACGCAATAGATAGAACCCAAATTAACATTGTGTTATAGGTTTTGATAATAATACAATGTATAGAAACTCTACTGACCAAAACCCAGTTAAAAGACACAATGACCTGAACCTTTAACACAATGCAAAAAAAATTTAGTAAAAATAAAATTTTTATTTTATTTTTATATGATAATATGGTATTCATATTAAAGATAAAAAACACTCGTTATTATGGTGATTTTTTTAAATGTCGTATGAAAAATTTATGGACGTTTTAAATCGATGGGGAATTGGCATGTGCCTTGCATGTGGAGAGAGAAAATCCAAAAATATAGGATTCCTTTTATGCCCTTCTATTATCTTCTTTTCCCTACAACTAATCTCAACCCTTCAAATCTAAGATCAATGGAGTATAATCTGTCTTACCCTTCTTATTAATTTATCCTTTGTATTTGATCCTAACCCTATAAAACGTTTACTAAAAAATAAAAGTGACTCTAAAAAAAACCAATGGTGTCGCTCGTAAAAAAAAAGCAATGGTGTCGCTCGTAAAAAAAACAATGATGTCACTCGGATTTTTTTTCTATTATACAATACATATAAAGCGCAAATTTGAACGGTGTCGGCCGACACCGTTGCCGAGTATGTGGCTCCGCCACTGGTCCTCATACGGCACCAGAGCCCACTTCGGATAAGCTTTCAAAATTTCCCACGACCTCGGAAATTGAAAAGCCCCATCTTTCATCTTGGGTCTTGGGTGATGGACAAACGCATTGTTGTAGTTAGGGGTGAGCGTATAACCGAAATAACCGAACCGAAACCGAAATAACCGAAATTACCGAACCGAAAATAACCGAACCGAGCCTTAACCGACGGTTCGGTTATCCGTTTTTATAATAACCGAAAAAATCGGTTCGGTTACGGTTAAGCCCATTTTACCGAACCGATTTATCCATAACCGAACCGATTGGCCTAATGCATATTTTTGTGATTATATTTATATCTAGTCCAAGTTTTTAAGAAGCCCATTTTTTTAGACCCAAGTTACTAAGCCCATTTTACATTAATAAAAAACAAATGTCAACTGTAGGTCCATTACACTAATAAACATATGAAAGTGAAAACCAATTCAAACCCTAGATCATAATACGTATCATCATTCTGGTTCTCCCACTCAAAGACGACGACGCTCCAACTTTCCCGCTCTGCTCATACGATCTCGGTTCTATTGGACGCTGTTTCTCTGCTCGACGTCGCTTCTCTCTGTAAGTCTATGTTATGTTCTTATAAAAATGGTTAACAGATCGATTGAAACTTATATACGGTTACTGGTTAGTATAATTTGTTCTGTTCTATACATATGGTTGTAAAAGGGTGTGAGACTTTTGTTGATGGAAATTCTTAAATTTAACATATCTACTGGCTAGTATAATTTGCTCTTGAAATTCACTTTGATTTTTGATGGAAATTCTTAATGGTAGCTATTATTAATAAGATATTTTATTCTTAACAGTAGCTATTTATGAAATTCATTTTGATTTTTTTTATGCACATTTGAAGTTAACAGTAGGTTTAAACTACCAGGTTATAAAGAATGGAGAACAAATATGAATGAAAATTTTAACTATTTAAATGCTTATAAGGGTATTTGTTTTGTAAATCTGTGTAAATGTAGATGGAAGAATCGAGTAGCGTGACACCTGATGTTGATGTAACTAAAGAAACATTGAACGAACCAGTTGAAAGTGATGATGAGCAAAACACGGAACAAGAGAACAATGAAGGTGGTAGTAAAAGATCATTCGTGTGGGATCATTTTACATTTGATTAAGTTTCTCAGAAAGCAAAATGTTGTTATTGTATAAAATGGTTGGCAGCCGGTTCTAAAACAAATGGTACGAGTCCCTTACGGTATCATTTGTTGAGAGTATGCCACAAGTCACCACTTTATAAGATGGCCAGTTTAAAACAATCTAAATTGAGCTTTAAGCCTAAAAGTTCGGGGGAAGGCATTGGTAGCTTGGCTTCTCATTCTTTTAGCCAAGAAAAATGTAAAATCTCTCTTGCTCGTATGTGCATAAAAGATAATCAACCGTTTAGTATAGTTGATGATGAGGGATTTAGAGAATTCGTATGGGATTTAAATCCTATGTTTAAGTTTCCTTCTAGATGGACAATAGCTAGGGTTTGCTTGTCGGTGTACCAAGAAGAGAAAAAGAAACTAAAACAAGTTTTAAGAGGTCAAACTGTATCTCTTACAACCGACACATGGACATCCGTTCAAAACTTTAATTACATGTGTCTTACCGCACATTGGGTTGATGAAGATTGAGTTTTGAGGAAGAAAATTCTAAACTTTTGTCAAATAGCAAATCATAAGGGTGAGACAATAGGAAAACTTGTTTATCGTTGCTTACAAGATTGGGGCATTGATAGGGTTTTTACGGTAACCGTTGATAATGCTTCATCAAATGATGGAGCAATTAAGTTTTTAAAAAGAATGCTTAAAGGTCCTCATTCCGTGTTAGATGGAAAATATATGCATTTGAGATGCAATGCTCATATCATAAATCTTGTTGTCAAGGATGGTTTAGAAGAACAAGTTGATTCCATAGCTAGGATTCGAAATGCGGTAACATATATAAGATCATCTCCTTATAGGTTTCTAACCTTCAAAGATTGTGTTGAGAACGAAAAGATTGATTCTAAAAGGAAACCATGTCTTGATGTGGATACTCGATGGAATTCAACTTTCTTAATGTTGGAAACGGCACTTAAGTTTTCAAAAGCATTTGATAGGTATTTTTTAATATTTTGTCGCAAAATTTTATTTGCTTTGTCTGATACTAATTATCTAATATCTTATGATGCTATATGTTTTTTTGTTAATAGGCTTCAAGATGTGGATATCAATTATAGAACATATTTTCATAGTGAAGTCGCCGATGAAGAGACGAGTACAAGGAAAAGAAAAAAAAGTGATAGAGTTTTGGGGGCACCCGATGAAGAAGATTGGAAAAATGCGAGGTACATTATCTTTTAACCTTTTATTGTAATATATATATATAAAGAGATAGGGCCTATTTATGATCCAAGTTGTTGCCAGTGGCTTTGGACTTTAGAGGAAGTTACGTTGTTATTCACTTTCAAGAATTAGTTTATTTTGTATTTAAAATACTAAAAATATTAAAAATTAAAATTTATTTTTTAGTAAGATCTTATTTTGGTTTCATGTGGAAACTAAAAAATATACTTAGCCATAGTCATTTGCTTTAATCAGGTCTGTATAGTAACAAAACTTGGTAACACAGAAACTTAATGTTCCTTTTATTATTGTATATGTATTTTAATATAGTTGAGATGTTATTGTTTTAGGCTATTCATGGAATTTTTGAGGATATTTTTTGATGTGACAAAGAAGATATCGGGGTCTAAATATCTGACCGCAAATTGGTTTTTTGTTGAGCTTTCCAAAATGCACTCAAGTATAGCAAGTATGTGTTTAAGTATTGATGAGAAGAAGCGAGCCATGGGTTTTTCTATGAACACAAAGTTTGAGAAGTATTGGGATAATTTAGACAATATTAACCATTTGTTGTATGTGGCACTTGTTTTAGACCCACGGAATAAGATGTCTTATCTTGGTTATTCTTTAAGTTTGATACATGGCAAAGGTTCCATAAAAATCAAGCTAATCAAGGAGCTAGTGAAAGAAACATTAATGGAGTTGTTTGATCATTATAAGCTAAAGGTAGCTAAAACAAAGGAGCGACAAAGTACTTCGTCATCCTCGCGTAATTTGGTTGATGATGTTGGGTATGTTGACTTAGAAGATGGTTACAAGAAGTATTTAGAAGAGGAAGGTGAAGAAGTTCTTGATGATCATGAAGTAGAAATTTATTTACGTGATGGAACGGAAAAAAGAGAGGAAACATTTGATGTTTTAGTTTGGTGGAAGGCAAATAAGATTAAGTTCCCTGTTCTCTCTGAAATTGCTAAGCATGTTTTAGGAATGCCAATCTCAACTGTTGCATCCGAGTCGGCTTTTAGCACCGGTGGTAGGGTGATTGATAAATATAGGAGCTCTCTTACTCCTAAAACTGCAGAGGGATTGATTTGTGCCCAAGATTGGTTACGGTCTACACCAAAAGATTTGCAAGATCTTTACGTGCATGGTGAACAACTAGAGGTGTTGGTTGATGCTTTGGAGAATATGGAAATTGGTAATAACATTTTTAATTTACATGTTCTTATTTTTAGTTAGATATTAATTATTTATGTGCGCTTTTGTAGATTGCATACCCGGAAAGAAAACACCCAAAGACTCGATTGCTGAAGATGATGAAGATGAAGATTGGGACTAACGTCTAGAAGTAGAACTTTTAGCGTTTTTGGTTTAAAACTTTGTTAACTTTAAAACTCTAGCCATGTTTTTGTATTGTTGTGGCTTCACGTAACACGTGCTTACTTTAGATTTTCGGGTTATCATTATGATGCTATTTTGTTGGATTTAAACCCTTATGTTGGGTTGTATAACATTTGCTTGTCTAGGTAGCTGCTATCTTGCTAATGGTTTAAGTTGCATTTTCTTTATGTTAATGAAGATCCTTGTTACTTTCATGTGGGCTGTTAGTTTTTTTTTTGAGTTGTATTTGTATCATTCACACCTTCCCAACAAGTCAACAACAACAACTTACACAAATTATAAAAAATAAAAATTGAAAAAATAAAAAAAAAATAAAAAACGGTTATTTAACTGTAACCGAACATTAACCGGACATTAACCGAATTATCCGAAACCGAAATAACCGAACCGATCGGTTAAGGATATGTAATGACCGATCATATCGGTTTCGGTTACGGTTACGACTCAAAACCGAACCGAACCGAACCGTGCACACCCCTAGTTGTAGTAACCGGCAATCCATCCTATTTTTTTATTCATGTCTCTAACTTTGAGCTAACATAATTATTGTTGGTTTGGATTTCATTGCATCAACACATGAAACATTTGTAATCTTATTCCAGAAACCATCACCTATTTGCGCGGTACCAACATTTCAATAGAAAAATAATTATTACATGGAAAATTTAAAGTAAAAATAATAATGTATATAATTGAAAAAAATTAAATCTTTTATTGGATCTTGAGAAACATTAACCCATGTTCGTGCCAACATTTCTTCCTAGATTATCGTCCAAGATATGCTTTCTCTCTTGCCACCCATTTCTTCTTGTGTCCGTTATCCCTTTGGTTTTCTTGGATCTATGAGGTTGTGTTTCAGGCACAACTTCCACTTCTTTGTTTTGGCTTGGAGAAAGGAAATCTTGCTCGAATTTTTGGGAGGGTTGTTATTGTAACAATTTTTGTTGTTGTTGTTGCATTCGGAATTTAACTAAAATCGGCAAAAAAATATATAGACGGATGTGTGGGTGATGTAAATGGTGGTTGGTTTGTATCCATTTAAAAAAAATGAGTAGAGTCCTAAAGATTGGTGTAGAAATGGTGTACTTAAAAAAAGGTTAATTGATTAATTATATTTGGCAAATAGTTTTTTTTTTTTAAATTGATCGTTCAACAACAGTCACATCAACCCCAACGGCTTTTTTTTCGCTCGTGACCTTCGTGGAATCCGCCATGACCTTCACGCTCATGAATGAATGTTGCGGTGTGCAAATCTTGGCCACGGGGCCATGTCACTCCACGAGTGGCTTTCATGAGTCCACAGCGCATAATCTAACTAGTTTAAACTTAGAGAAGCAATAAAAAATATTATTAAATAAAATAAAAAAATAGTTTAGTTTTAACTATAAATAAAACTTAAAAACATACCTTTGAGCAACTTATAAGAAATTATTATATAGCTAAATCCTATTCAAGCATATAACACTTAAATAAAGCAAGTTGAGATCCTATATATTTAAATACTATAAAACATAAAATTCAAAGCCGAAAGGATCAAATTACACAACCTTATGTAAATATATTCTGTTTAAGCAGATACATCTTAGCTAAAGCAAGTTCTATTAAAGCAAAGAATAAATCCTAGAAGCCCTACCAAAGTTATTTGTAAGATCATTCAAATCTGAATTGGTAAATCGTGCATTATTCTTGAATAGTGATTTCTTATATTAACAAACTCACCATTCATCCCTTTTTCCTTATAATTCTTTTGTGAGCAGAAGAAAAAGAAATAACAGTATAAATTTGTTAAAAGATAATTATTTAATTGAACAAAGATATTAAAGGAATCGGATGTGGGGTGTTTTAAAAAATATAAATTAAAAAGGTAAATGTTTGTTTAATTAGATTATAAGACTATAGATGTGAACTTGGACATGCATGCTCTAAGACCATCCATAGCCTAGGGCTCGTACGACGCTTTTGGGTGATGTGGCACATATGTAGGAAGTGTAAGGGCGAGAGGTTGAACCCGTGGGCGAGACACCTTTTTACGGACTGAGATTTCCTTTTTCGAGAATGCTCTTACGTATTAGGATAGGTTTTTTTTTATTATTTTGTTTGTTTCAATTTTATGTTGCTAGAGGTTGAAACCCGTGTGTGAGGCGTCTTTTTATGGATTGAGATCTTTTTTTAAATGCTTTTATGTACTAGCACTACTAAAAATGGCAATTTCTAACAAAAATTTCCGACAAAACATATTTGGTCGGAAATTCCCACCAGTTTACGACAAATTACCGACTAAAATTAATACATGGTTTTAGCGACTATTTTTCTACAATAGGTTTTTTGATGTTTTTGTTTGTTCCAATTTTATGTTTACTATATTTATTGGTTGTACCATGGTAGTTATACACCATATTTATTTTAATTATATTTTATGTATATAATTGGGAAATAATAAGAAATATGTAAGGTTTAAATCTAAAAACATATTTTATATAACTTTTACACTATTTATATTTCTCTTGTACAATATTTTTATTATCTTGTTTGTTTCAGTTTTATGTCGACTATATTTTTATTGGTACCATGTGAATTATACAACATGCTTGTTTAAATTTATTTAAATGTAACAATAGGCAAATAATAAGATTCATGTAAGGTTTTAATCTAAAAACCATATTTTATATATTTCTTACACTATATTTATTTCTCCTGTAAAATATTTTTATGTATATAAGTTATTTTATCAACAAAGTATTGTTTACTATAATAAGTAAATTATTTTTTTTACAAATAGTTTGATTTAGTATAAAAAAACTATTTGACTATGAAAAATAAATGTTAAAAATTTTTAATGTCGAATTGGAAGGATATTTAATTACGTTTGTAGAGTTAGAGTGAAAATGTTAAGTCAAATTTCCAAATAATTTTTTAGTGGTTTTGAGTTGGAAGTTGATACTCAACTTTGCTAAACTCAATTTTTACCTACTCTAGTTAGAAACTATATCAAATCCAAAACCCAAATGTACAAATTAAGCTTAAAAATATCAGCTAAATTAGAAACAAAGTTCACACATCCAAAAAATAAAAATAAAAAACCAAACCAAAAATTAACACAAAAAAATAATAAAAAAGATAATACTTATGTGGAAGAATGGTGCAAACAAGTAGAACAACACGTTGCGTTTCTTTGTGCAACTTCAAACCACGAAGAACGAAAGAACAAAAACTTATGTGTAAAAACGTTGAAATGCATGAATGTTAACTTTGTAGCCTGGAAGTTTAACAAAAAAAAGTTGTAATGTCTGAAGTCTATAAGTAAGCGGAAACATACATGAGTAGTTGAAGAACTTTTGTGTTATTAAAAAGTTAAGCAGTATTTGTGTTTTCCGTTAAAACCCATCATTAAAATCGTAAAAATGGTATAAATAATTGAGGTATTAAGATGATTTATATACCGTAATTCCTTAAATGTTATCGTATACATAAAAGTATGAACTTATTAAAATCTATAATTCTATATGCATGCAACAAAAAAAAATTTCTGATTGTAAGAAAATATATTTTAATTTATATTTATCAACAAATTTAAAGAAAGAAAGTGATAATGGTAACGTTGATAAGAATGATTATTGCTATAAATGTGCCCCACTACAAGAATAAAGGGCATTAGTGACACCACCATTAGCGGTGACAACGTATTTGTCGTTGCTAATGGTATTGATAGGGACACGTGGTCTTTAGATAAACCCTAGTCGTTCATTTATAATCTGATCCAACGGCTAGGGTTTTATATGTATCTTTAACCCTTTAGTGGTGACAACCAATAGCGACGACAAGTGGCACCGCTAAAACCCTAAAATTTGCACAACTGCATAAGACGGGCTTCTTTCCATCCTTTCTCTCCCCCCTTCCCCTTCCCAAATCTTTTCTCCTCTGTGACGGGAACACCCCAAATCGACCAAATCGGTTAGTTTGTATTGAATATTTTTATATGTGTTATTTTCTTTAATTTTTGTGTATTCTAGAGTAATCTGACCATCGCCATCGTTTCATCGGCCATCCACCATGTCTTGGCTGCCACCGCCTACTAAAAAAACAATTTGAGCTTTGTTTTTTTCTTTAATTTTGTTTAAGAAGAGGTTTTGTGTAATTTTGGGCTAGTTAGTTTTAAGATTTGTGTAAGTATGTAAATGTATGTGTATTTGGTGAAAATGTGTACTTAGGTGTGTGTATGAAAGTACTTAAATGTGTCTATGTAAGTATGTAAATGTGTGTATGTAAGTATGTAAACATGTGTATGTAAGTATGTATGTGTGTATGTAAGTATGTGTGTGTATGTAAGTTTGATAATTTGTATGTTTAGGTTTGATAAAATTTATGTTTAGGTTTGATAATTTGCATGTTTAATTTGGTATATATAAATGTATGTATGTGTGTATGTAAGGTTGATAACTTATGTTTTTAATTTGGTATATATATGTGTGTGTTTAACGACCACCTTTTAGCGGCCATGCGTTGCCGCTAATGCTTATTAGCATTAGTGGCGACTAGACATTTAGCGGTGCTTTTTGGACCAATAGTGACCAACCTTTAGCGGCCACATAATAGCAACGACAAGTCACCGCTATTGCTTTTAACGACGACATAGGGACTTTTAGCGGCGACTTTTGTCAAAATCGCCGCTAAAACTCCTTTTCCTTGTAGTGATGGTGGGATCACTACAATGAAATTATAGTTTCTAGAGCTTAAAAAGTTGAGGCAAAGTTTACTTGTCTCTAGCCAGCTAATTACAGATTACATCATGTTAAATCATGTGTCACTTTGTCAAGAAAGTAGTAGACATCCATATATATTTTTATGGGATATGACACATAAAGGCTACTTACTAGGCTTATACCTCCTGAAAAGAGAGCTCGTGAGCTTAATACATGGAAATCTTAATTAAGAATAGAACTACACGCTCCCGGTTAATCGGGTGGGCAGTGGGCTGGAAATTTTCTCGGGGAACGCCTTAGCCAAACTCTGACGCACCAAGCGTGGGCCCGGTTAAGACAACATAGCCTTGGATGCCGGAGTGGGGCGGAGGGGCCTACCCGAGTTATAGGGTAGGTGCGATCTCTATCGCCTGTTGTAGAAATATCGCCGTTCAAAAAAAAAATTAAGAATAGTTAGTAGTTTAATTAATCAGGAATCTTTAGGTTCATGAACAACTATTTTAATTATAAAAGATTTTGTTGGAACTGTGTAGCTTGTACCACGATTTCAAAAATTTAGGGACAACTTTGACTAACTTATTAAATCATCTATAACAAATTGTGTGTTTTCATATATTTTTACATGGTTGGATTATGATAATTTTTTTGTCTATTTTTTTCACTTTCAAAGTATAAAATATGTTTATAATTACAAAAGCAGAAAAATACTCATGTTTAGGTTGGAGGGTATAGGGCTTCATTACGCAATCTCAGCGCCACCTCAATAAGAGTTTTATTCCCATGTTCAATAACACCCCCCCCCCCCCCCCCCCCGGGATTATAACTCAATTATTTATATAATTTTTTTTCATTTAAAATATAATCCATTCTTTTATTTAAAAACTTATATTAACCAACAAATAAAGTTTAGAACCATTAAAATTTAAAATAAAATTACATAAGTAAAAACAATTTAACCAAGTAAAAATAATTTATAATTTAGAAACATCTTTAATCCATTCAATTTATAAATCCACTTCCATTTATGAGCCTATCTTTATAAACAACCAAACCCAAAAAATTCATTTAACATTTAAGCCACGAACACCTTCTTTCATCTTAAAACATGCAACTCCTTTGTCTCGCTAAAACATGTCTGCGGGCCCCCTTTTCTTCTTCATTTTCGTCAATAGCAACAAAAACCACCACAAGGTCAACACCCCCTTCTTCGTTATTGCACTAGCGAAGCACCAATAGCGCCACGGAAATGGGAGGAGGGTGCTATTGGTCACTTTTTCACTGACCTGAAAGGGGCGGCCCCAATCCATACCCTCCAGCCTTATAGTATAGGATATTGTTTACAACTAAAACTATAGAAATTAATGCGTTACATATGCTTTGGATCCTCACAATTCCCTTTGGTTATGGAAATTGCGATTTTAACATAACATGACCCAAAATATTTAAACTCGTCTATGGACTGAATTAAAGATAATCCAAGTAATGGACACCGTTTACATGAAGCTTACTTGCTTAGCTTTGCCATACTAATATTATATATGTTCTAGGTTTTGGCTAATTGTTTTGCAATGCATAATATAAAAGTTAAATTAAGGGGATATCTAAACATATTAATAATTCAACGACGATGATTTCGAAAGATATTATCGATTTTTTTTTGCTAATCGTTTTACAATGCATGACGTTACATTCAGAGAATATTTGAACATAATTATTTTTGAAAGGCATAATGTGAGTTTTTATATAAGAGAATATATGTAGCTAATTATTAAATCAATTATCATTGCATAAAGATGTTCTGTATGTTCCCGGTGCTCTTCATATATATATATTTTTTAAATTATGACCGATAGATATATGCCCCGGAAGAGTAGTAAACTTTCTTCCGTGCAAAGAGATTGGGGGGGGGGGGGGGGGGGGGGGGGGGTCTTTACGAATGGAAAAGAAAAAGAATATGAACAAATCCTTTTAATTGTCTATTGATTTTCCTGTAAAGTTATGTTGGAGACATGCCTTTATTTTTAAAGTGTTAATCCCATGGTATTCGTCCAGGAACTTTGGATCGGGTCTGAAGATTAGAGAGCTTTAATATGTCATCCTGGCGAATTGGATAGGAAGGATGAATTTGATTTGTTAGGCCATGTGTAATGGTTTCTCCCATTTTCGGTGTCACATCGTAAAGTTCTGTCACATCACTTTCACGTACGCATTAGCTCTCATTTTTTCATTTTTAGTGTGTAATGGTTTAATAAGTTTTAACTATCCACAATTCATTAAAAAGATATTTAAATTATATAAAGGTAAATTGGATGTTAATAATCATATTTTTGACCTATTGGCCGATATTAATCTCAACTCATGAAATGTTTACAACCGTCCACAAATATATTTTCCATCAGTGATTGCGCAATTAGTTTTGCTTACGTGGACTGCTACATAAGAAGTCCATGTCATCAAGACTTTGCCGTATAAGCAGTTCACATTATCAAAACTTTGACTTTTTTGCACATAAGCAGTCCACATAAATAGTCACATCATTAAAACTTGGAGTATTGGATTTTAATAATCCCAACTATTCTTCGTTGGCCGCCAACAGTCCCAACTTCAAACCACTGGCAGTCCCAACTATTAACATATTGGCCTCCAACGGACCTTGACTAACACAAGCCTAACGCCCTCCGGTCGTCGAAAAAAAACATTTTTGGCCGGAAAACTCATTTTTGGCCGGAAAACTCAACATTTTCGTCTCAAACCTCTTTGTAACCTTATTACAGAACTTTAGGAACATTTTATAGTAAAAGCCCCAGTTATTGAAGTCACCGGAAAACTCCTTTTTCGCCGGAAAACTTATTTTTGGCTGGAAAACTAAACTTTTTGGCCGGAAAACTTAACATCCTCGTCGTAAACCTCTTTGCAACCTTAAATCGGACCTTTAGAAACTTTTTACTGGCCAAAAAACGGTTTTCCGGCGACTGGAGACTAACGACATTAGGGTTCTGTTAGTCATGGTCCATTGGTGGCCAATATGTCAATAGTTGGGACTGCCAGTGGTTATTTTTGAAGTTCGGATTGTTGGCGGTCAGTGACGGATAGTTGGGATTATTAAAATTTAATATTCCTTAAAACTTTGACTTTTTGTCACTTAAATAATCGACGTCAGCAAAAACCAACCAGATGTACTTTCAATTGGTGTATGAGATCTCTGAAAAAAATATTTTCAAAGTTGGAACTGTCCGTAATATTTTTGAGTTGGAATTAATCTCGACCAATAGGTAAAAGCTAGGATAATTAAATTCCAATTTTCCTTCTATAAATTGGAAAAAAAAAACGGTGGATGTTTTTCGTTGGTTAAAAACAAAGTTGAGATAAGGTGTATTTTTTGTCATTGGTCACCTCAAACTAAATCCACATGAAAAGCAAATTGGGTTTCAGGCATGAGTGGATTCACAGATGGTGAGTTCACGCTCGTTAAAAATTAGCGTGCAGTGGTGTGCAGAGCGTGAAGAAGTGTTAAAAATCCTAGGTGTTATGGGGCGTGAAAATATAACAAACCATTACAAATGGTCTTAGACCATGTGTCAAGAGGATAACTAAATCTTTCAAAAAGTGTTGTCACCTCAGTGTCACATATACTTAGGCAAAGGAAAATTTAAACCACCAATAACTAGGTGTAATGGGTTAACTAATAAACTAAATATAATAAAAATAAAGAAAATGATGTGATTGCTCAAAAGGGGACGAATGTCGTTTATTGGGTTGGCAAAAGGGGGCAATGACGCCATCATTAACGGTGGGCAGCGATGTTTGGCACCCATGACTGATGAGGTGGTATAGGGCGCCAACTCGCAGTACACAACCTTAGTTGTGAGCCCTTACAATTGTCATTAATTTAAAATAGTTATGTTGTTCTAGTGGGTGTGGGTAGTACAAAACTTTTATTCATATTTTGTATATCTTGTTAGGGGTGTTCTTCGGTTTGAAAATTGGTTTATTTTGTTTTAATTTTTTTTAACACTTGAAAACTAAACCGTTCTAAATTGAAAATTGTGTCCAAGCTAACCAAATTCAACCAATTTGTTCAGATTTGATATTTGATTAAGTCGCATATTATGCGATTTTAATCCAATTTGATTATCTGAATTATATAAGCAAGATTTGTAGGATGAATAATCGAATCAAAATTCAAATTCACATTTCAGATACCCAAATTGAAACTTAATTAACTATCCGGTTCGCTATTTTCCGGTTACAAATGTGGATCGTTTTCAGGTTTTAATCATGTTATTAATTGAAATAAGTGCACTAGATAAAGTATGTAGTTACACTACAGTATATTTAATGTGATCGACATGGGTTACTTATAAGGCCAGGCGGGGTGGTCCGTGATGGCCACCCCATCACGCGTTATACCACCACGAACACCGCCGCCCCTATATGTATCACGCGTTAATTTTGAAACGCGTTGAATTGTTAACGCGTTGAAAATGGAATGTTTTGCAGATATTGTTTTGTCCTTTATGTAATTGAATTAATAGAAGTTTGATGAAAAGTGCAAATTAGCCCCTCAACTTTTGTTAGCTATTTTTAAATATGTATTTTCTATCACTAGTGACCACCCCCACTACATTTCTATCACTAGTGATAGAATAGTGGGTGATGACATGGCATGAGTTGATTGGATATTGGGAGTGATAGAATTCTATCACTAGTGATCACCCCTCCTCCCCTAATGGTTATATCAAAGGTATAGAATATGCTTATCATAAGAAATATCCTACCTCAAATACCAACAAATTATTTTGGGCTCTTTAGTTGTGGAGAAGAGAAAATTATGCAATTAAGCAAGATGATTGGATGTTATAAACCATCGTTTCCTTTTTTCCAGTTTAACAATCATCGCTTCCTTAAATATATACCCCACTCTTGAAAAACGTCAAATAAAAAAAAATATATTATTATACATGTTCATTGCTAAAATAATAAAAAAAATATTATTATACATGTTCATTGCTAAAATAATAAAAAAGATAGTATTCATTGCTAAAATAATAAAAAAAGATATTTATACATGTTCATTGCTAAAATAATAAAAAAATTATTATTATTATTATACATTTTTTTACACAAATTTCTTTTATTTATGTCGTCTGTGAAACTTGAACCCAAGACCTCCCACTCCTAAAGCATTTAAATGTTTTATCTTTGTCAATGAATCACCACTCATCGATATATATTATTATATATGTTTATAGCTAAAATAGTTGTTAATCAGGGCTGGCCCGTAAGGCTTATCAATCTAGGCTAAGGCCTAAGGCCTCCAATTTTATTTCCTTTCATATATTAGACTTGTTTTTTGCCATTTAAACAACGTTTCTAGGCCCAAGATTTAGGATTTATACTAGGAGTCTGCATTGTCCACTCACACAACACATCAACCCTCGTTACTTGTGGTCTTTTGAGTAACCAATGTGAAACTGATTGCGGATTGAGCAAAATTAAGGCCAAGATTAGGAAAAAAATCATTGCTATGGTTATTCAATGTCTCAAATCTCAATCTCAATTCCTTTATACCAATTCAATAGGGCCCTGACTTTGTAGTTCGCTTAGGACCCCCAAAAATGTTGGAACGGCTCTGTTGCTAATTACATAGAAACTTAGAAAGGAAGATAACCTATCCCGAAATTCAAAGACAAGTCATACACTTGTATATTAACTGATATAAAACTAGTGTGATATTTTCGCGTTACACGGTGGGAATTTAGTTATATAGGTTTGGTTCATTATAATACTAACAACCACTAGAGCGACCAAAAAAGTTTAAGTCGTATTTCACATTAATTGAAAACCATAAAAACAAACATTGTACTTGTATTAGTTATACTAGTATCAATATTCAGTCTGAATCAGTTCGGTTCGTTAGGGTACCCATGTTGTGACCAAATTTTATACCGGAATATGAAGAAAAAAAGTTAAACTCACCTGCATATTTATTTTAAAAAATGGTTTACGACCGCAAGTTATCAACCGAAAATTGGTTAATGAATGCAAGTTATCAAAAAAATTGATTATCGAACACAAGTTATAAAAAATAAAATAAATTAAATGGGTAAAAATGGTATATTATAATGTATACTAAATTATAAAATTATACATATTATTTGAAACTTGCCATGAATAGTAATTCGATATTTTAGATAATTTGTTTTAATTTTATAATAATATTTTATTCTATCACACAACTTGATTTTTATATATATTATTTGAAAGTTGCCATAATAATTTTAAATAAATATATGTTTAAATTTCTGTTAATAATATTTTATTCATCATATAATTTTCTTTTTAATAACTTATGTACATCAAGTTTTTTTTTTTAAATCTACCTCCTTAACTATGATTGTTTTTTTTTTCTAACATTGCGATATAAATTTTATTAAAAACAGATATTTTGTCATTGTTGTATCAAACCGAACCAAGACCGACCGAACAACATTTGTATCGGTACTGATATTTATTTTTATTTTTATTGTTTTTGCTTTCTATAATATGACACAGTAGCTATCGAATCGTACCAAACAACATTGATAATGGTATATGTATTCATTTTTATGGTTTCTATTTTCTGATATTTTTTTTATTATACAACTCTGGCAGCGACATAAATGAATATCATCGCTACTGATACCGTGTCAATCTGAATTGATCGATATTTTACAAACAATATCGGTGTTGGTAGCAATGATCGTTTTTTTTTTCATTTTCGGTCGATATAAATACATGTTGATTTCTATACCGAATGAATTATCGTACCAGTACTGAAACGAACCGAAACTGATACCCATTAAATGCCTGCAATAACGTACCGTCGCAAAGCGCGAAGAAATAACCTAGTTTATATTATGTTAAAATGACTAAACTAATATAAATAATAAGAAAAGTCTAAGAATATCTTTAACTATATTAGAGCACAAAAGAAAAACTTATAAACTAAGAGGGTCAATAGAGGAAAAAAAAACCTTAAAGGATCATAGTACACACATAAACTTTATTATTTCTCCTTGTGTTATGGTTTAATAAGGCCACACAGGGCGCCCGGTTATCATCATCATCCCGCATGGAAAATTATAAGCGTGTTGGTGATCACACGTTGTAAAACAAAACAAAATCAATTACCTAAGCCACGTGGTTGGCTTTGCTTTGTCAGAGAGGATATATTTTTTGGCCGGAGAGCTAGATTTTTGGTCGGAGATCTGGGTTTTTGGCCGGAGGGGATGGTTGTCGGCGTATTTATCTTTTGGGGAGGAAGAAGATATAAATAAAATTGAAAATATTCATATTCCCTCTATAGTTTATGTAAAGTTAAAAAAATGCCCCTTTTATTTAAAAAAATGCCCTTTTTTCTTTGTTTTTTTATATTTTAATGTTCTATAAATTTAATTATTTTATCAAAATTATATTATATAATTCATATTTCAAATAATTTCATTTCAATAGTTTATTAAGTTTTTTAAACTTTATTGTTGTATTTATTCATTTAAATTTTATTGTTATATTTATTTAAATATTTAAGTAAAAAGAACCATCACTAGTGATGTGTATTTCCACAAAAGTCTATTACTAGTGACGAAATAATGCTCAATGATATGGCAGAACTTAATTGCATATTTTTTTTTTTTTTTGAGATGAAATTCCATCACTAGTGAAGCGTCTCTATCCCCTAATATATATGAATAATAAACTCTCCAAACAACAATTCTTAACTCCTTATTACTAAATAGTTAATGTTTTTTATTCAGCAGCTCCTGTAATCAGTGTTGTAGAAGGCGCTAGTCGGGCGGTGAGGTACCGCCTAGGGATTAATCGGGATTAATCGGATTGGGATTTTTATATGTATTTTTTCAAAATTATATATATATACCCAATAATATAAAAATAATACTTCAAAATTCACATAAATACTTCAAGTTTCAGATAGTATGGTTCAATTTTGACCGATTTTGACTGATTCTGACCAATTTTGACCGCCTGGGACCGATTTTGACCGATTTTAACCGATTAATATAGGCCGATTAATCCGATTTTTGACCGCCTAGGACCGATTTTGACCGACTCCGATTAATTGGCCGACTAGCTCAAAATTAGTCAGTAACTAGCCGCCTAGAGCCTAGGCGCCGATTAATCGGCCGCCTAGGCCGATTTTTGCAACACTGCCTGTAATAAATAAGTTTCAAACTTAATTTGTGCGTCCATAGCCAGTGAGCTCAATTGTTATTTGAAGGGCAGTGATTATTGGTTAATTAGCAAAATAAAGTCTTTAAATATTTTGGGAAGAGTGATTTTGGGTTCAATTCTCACAGACAACAAGAATAAAAAAAATTCTTTAGAAGAAAAAAATAAGTTTTGTAGGTCCACCCGGAGGATCGAGTCAACCTCTATTCCCTGTTTTCCGACGAACCCGAGAGTGCGGAATCCAAACGGGTAACTTAAACCAAGTTACGAACATGTAAGACACAAGATTCAACGATTAACACTCCATGTATTAATGCTATGAAACTGTTACAATGCGGTGTTTACAAATGGTCTCTGTAAACTCTCAGTGTGTGTGAGTGTTACAGTGTGTTCGCTCTCAAATCTATTCAAACTTGTCTCTCTTTGTTTATGTCTGTTATGTTGTATATATAGTGAAACACCTCGATGAAATCAAGTCCCACGGCGAACTCTAAGTTCGCCATCCATCATCACGACGAACACAGGGTCTTCCTCACACAGTGTCTTCATCACACAGAGTCTTCGTCGCACAGGGGGTCTTCGTCGCATGTTGGGCCTGTGGCTTGGGCTTGGGCTTTGTCACAGATGGGACTTCGTCACAGATGGGTTACAAACAAACAGACAACACATTAAACATATCAATATGCATACTGCACACACGCAGTAGCATTTACATCATACGTAACATACCGAGTCAAGACAGGAGGATGTCTTGACTACGGCCTTCACTTCGTAGCCGAGTCGAACCGAGCCGAGCCGTATCCACACAATATGTATCAACAAACTCCCCCTTGGATGCTGCTCGCGAGGTTCGTAATCTCGTTCTCCATCTCTTGATGGTTCATGCATTCTCGGAAAGGATCTTCAAAGACTTCACGAGTTGTAAGTAGAAAGTGTATTAACAAACTCCCGCTTTTATCTAGGAAGTGTATCAATAAACTCCCCCTTTGATTATGCTCGTGAATCTTTTGATTTTCGATACTTTAGATCCTTGTGGTGTTGATGATTGGCCAGCGGCAACTCGATCATCTTTAACATTTGAGTGCCTTCACGTCGTGTCTTCATCCCGAAGCTTGTCATCGAACATGTTCTCCTCGCCTTTAGCATCTGCACATGCAAGAAAGCTAAACGCGTAATGAGAACTGCTTAGAATATAGTTAACATAAACAAATAACACACATGAGACCAATTCTCATTCAACTACCGTCCGACAATTTAGTTTGAAAAGTTAACAGATTTTTCAATTTCGATTATTAACTTTCAAAACTTGCAAACTCTGACCGTTTATGAAGATTCAGTCATTTTGGATTTCATCAGATTTCAGGCAACGAATACTTGAGTTCCAACATCGGTTAATCAAAACTAAAGCAGAAATAAAATCTTTTTGACTTTTAGAATGTTTATATTAAAACACACCTAAAATCTTTTTGGAATTTTGAATATTTCAAACTTAAAGACTGAAAGCAATAAATAAATATATACAGAGTTGCAGAAACTAAGAAAAGTAAATATATACAAACATTCTTTTTGTGAGTTTCGAGGGTAAGAGAATCATATCAGTGTACGGTCACGCCAAAACGCTCTTGTTGTTCAGTTAGTTAACATTAAGATAAGCATCCTATAACAATTATCGGTATTGTTATCCACATAAGCTCAACTTATCAGATGTAATCATGGCGAGAGGATACGTTAATGTATGATTTATACTTACCGACCGGTGTTCATCCACATCACGACACATTCCCGTATCAAGGTATGCACGAGAGTTCATATTACTGGTGAGTATACCATTTATCATCCGTTTTGACGTATATGAAAATGTGAGAAACTCACTTATTTTGAATTGAAAACAAGCCCTATGTGATAGAATCACTTATTGACGAGGAACTTGATTTTCATATGCATGAGGGCATAGGAGCAAGTCTATGAACAGGTCAGTACTCACGTACAACAAAGAGACGAACTTGACTCCCGCAAAGAATATGTGATATATTATCACTTATTTGTTTGGACATGTGATTGTTGATCACTTATTGAGGTTGTATGCAGTATGTACACGTATGTATGGTATCATGGAAGATCTAGACTTCGTCTCCGTTTTGTTTCGGTAAAAGAAACAACCATGATACCCAGATGATAAACAGCATAAAGACCACATATCTCAGAACCTCGGCAATCTCTCAAACGAAATTTCGGTACTAAGACCATATGCCAGTGAGTGGTTCCCACCTGATCTTCAGTCGATTTAAGTTTATATCACCCTGCACACTTTAAGATGATTGTGAGCCTACCGATACATCTTATATAGAGCTGCTTAACATTTTTCATTTTAGTTTAAAAAGGTTTCGACAGACCACTGATGTACTATCATTTTCTCTTTTGCTCGCCAGGAAACTCATTTTTTTTTTCTATTGTTTTTGGGTTTTGAAAATTTTCGATGTTTTTGAATTTTCAAATTTTGGATTTACTCCACCTAAAATCAACAAACTATGATAATTTTAAAAACACAAAGATATTTACAAAAACGATTTTCCGATGCGGATTACTCTTGCTTGACCTTAATGCCGTTTACCAATAATAAAAAGTCAAATCTTGATTTATCAAATGCTTTGGTAAATAAGTCGGCACGTTGGTCATCAGTGTGGACTTTAACAACATCGATTAGCCTTTTATCAAAGCAATCACGTATGAAGTAATACTTAATTTCGATGTGTTTGGTCTTTGAATGTTGCACATGATTTCTAGTGATAGATAAGGCAACAGAATTATCGACTAAAATAGGAGTAGTTAGGAATTCAAAACCGTAATCACGCATTTCCTGTTGTATCCACAGGACTTGGGAGCAACAACTTGAGGCAGCAATGTATTCAGCTTCACAAGTTGATGTAGCGACACAAGTCTGCTTCTTGCACTGCCATGTTACGAGGCGATTTCCTAAAAACTGGCATCCAGCCGTTGTGGATTTGCCGTCGATTTTGCATCCGCCAAAATCAGAATCACTGAAAGCGACTAAATCAAAGTTATCATCCTTAGGGTACCATAGACCGGTGGCTGGGCAACCCTTCAAATAACGAAAAATCCTTTTTACAGCTGCAAGATGTGAGGCCTTCGGGTTCACTTGATATCTGGCTAGCAGGGGCATGTTGGATACATTATATCTGGTCTTGATGTTGTGAGGTACATAAGGGATCCAATCATCGCGCGGTAGTATGAAGAGCTAATGAGTTCACCCTTCAAGTCTGGATTAATTCCATGATTTTGCTGTAGTGGGGTACCAATGGGCGATGTGTCGGACATCTGGAATCGGTTCAGAATGTCTTGAACATACTTAGTCTGATGGATGAATATCCCAGACTTCGTTTGTTGCACTTGCAAGCCCAAAAAGAAAGTCATCTCCCCCATAGCGCTCATCTCGAATTTATCCTGCATTACACGCTCGAAATCCCTACACATAACATTGTTAGTAAAACCAAATATAATATCATCCACATATACTTGTACCAGTAGAAGATCTCCATCTTGTTCTTTTATGAAGAGAGTGCAATCGATAAGACCTCTGCGAAATCCATTCTACAGCAGATAATTAGATAAGGTTGCGTACCAAGCTCGCGGTGCTTGATGTAGACCATAGAGAGCTTTGTTCAGCAACCAAACCCGATCGAGATGGATAGGATCTTCAAAACCTGGAGGCTGTTCAACATACACCTCTTCTTCGACTAGACCATGTAAGAATGCACTTTTGACGTCCATCTGGTAAACCTTGAATCCTTTGAATGAGGCATAAGACAGAAAGATCCGAATTGCTTCCAGACATGCAACAGGTGCATACACTTCGTTGTCGTCTATACCTTTAATCTGACGAAAACCTTGAACGACCAATCTTGCTTTGTTTCGAATAACGATTCCACTGTCGTCCTTTTTGCATTTATACACCCAACGGGTACCCATCTTCTTGTAATCAGCAGGTTTCTCTACGAGCTTCCAGACACCAATTTTCTGGAATTGTTGCAGTTATTCTTGCATTGCTTCAACCCAAGAGTTATATTTCAAAGCTTCTTTCCAAGTTCGTGGCTCTTCCTGTGAGACATAACACGCGAAAGACCAATCGTTTTGTTGACCAGATTCTCGAATCGTCGCATACAAGCCTGCGTTGTTGTTGTTGTTTCGCAACATGTTTCTTGTTTGAATGCCACTCTGTACATTACCGATGATGTTTTGTTGAGGATGGGTATTGTGAATTCTTGTTTCTGGGTTTTCCGGAACTGGAATATTTGTACCCAGATTGTTTAGATTGAGATCAACAACTAATTCAATACCCGAAACTGGCGAAGAGGATGTTGCAGTAGCTTCAGCTGTTTTGGGGTTATCAACTGGAGCTGTAGCTTCTGAAGTACCTTGTACAGCTGTTGTTGGAGCTTCTTGATCTGCATCTAGAAATTCTTCATCCTCTGAAGATTCATTCAGTTCGGTTGCTTCATGAAAATCCTCATTGTCGAGAGCATTATTGTTCACTGAAGATGGTTCTGAATTGTTGACAATAATTGGACGAACCAACGGTGAATCTGTTGCATTGTCACTCTCAAAAAACATCCTTGCCGCAACATTTTCTTCAACTGCTTCAACATTGATCGAATAGAAAAAGTCATCGTACTCAAACATCCATGGTTGACCTGGATTTTTGACTGGCAAAGTGTGTCTTTGCACTCTGACTTCAGACTATTCCTCAACCCTTTTAGTCTCTAGATTCCAGACTCTTAAGTTTGGGGTGGCATAACCAAGAAAGTGACCTTCAATAGCTTTTGCCCCAAACTTTCCATTAGGATCGATCATTGTGCAAGGAGCTTCAAACGGTTCAAGATATGACAAATCTGGTTTTCGTTTGTGAAGAAGCTCAAAGCAGGTCTTGTTGTGTCTTTTGACTGTAAGGACTCGGTTCATCGTGTAACATGCGGAGGCCACAGCTTCACTCCAGAATGGAATGGGCAACTGCGACTCTACCAACATAGTCCTAGCAGTCTCGATCAATGTACGATTTTTACGTTCAGCGACGCCGTTCTGTTGAGGAGTATAAGCCGCACTAAATTCGTGAAGAATACCTTTTGATGTGCAAAACTCCGCCATGGCATGATTTTTAAATTCTGTACCATTGTCGCTGCGTATCCGTCTAACCTTCAACTTATACAAATTCTCAATCTGAATGATCAAGTTTTTGATTATACCAAAAGGTTCACTCTTGTGAGCCATAAACGCCACGCAAGAAAATCTTGAATAATCATCAGTTATCACGAGACAGTATTGATCATTCCTGATGCTTTTGTGCTTGACAGGACCTAATAAATCCATGTGCAAACGTTCAAGAGGAACTGCCACTGTGTTGATCTTCTTTTTCGGATGTCGCTTCTTAGTTTGCTTTCCTTTTTGGCATGAAACACAGGCGTCTTGAAGATGGAAATTTTTAAGAACACCTGTAACACCCCGAAATTTAAGAAGCTTATATTAGCATTATATAAAGTATAAAATAAACGAGAATGAGCTAACTAGGAAATAAATAACCCAGATAGTTAGTTATCTTGTTTTAAAGCACGAATGAATTTAAAATGCCAAAGAAATAAACTAAATAAAAGTGGAGGGGCCTATGTTGTTAAAATTAAAACTTAATCACTTAGAACAAAATTAAAACACACCAAACACACTCAAATAGTGTGTCTGGTCGATCAAGAAGCAGGGGGCGACAAGGGGTTCCTCCAAACCCTAGTTTTCACACAAAATTCACAAATTGAAGGCTCAAACCAAGTCAAAATCGAGATCTGCACATAGATTCGTGATCACGTCGTCAAAGGGATCATAAGGTATGCCAAATTAGGTTGTTTTGATTCAACTCAAATTCCTTGCATGTGATAGAAATCGAATGTTGAGCTTGATTATGTGTTGGATATATGAAATTGGAAGTGATATGAGGTTTAGGGACAAGCCCTATTTGATTTCTTGTCGAAGTCTTGCGTGATACTTGTAAGGTTCATAATCACCATAGTGGGTGATTAATAAGTTAGTAGAACTTGATAAACACTAGGATTAAGATTCTTGTTCTAGTGTAATATGAATTTATGAGATAATTTCTGAGAAAGTGATGTTGAAATATGTGTACAATCGCCTAATTAAAGTTGATTTAGATAAGATAACAAGTCATGAACTTGGTAATGATTATGTAGAAATCTGACCCGCTAGGTGTTTGTTGAAATGCCTAAGTGGGGATTAATATATTAAAAATCGGATGAAAATGCATAATTGACTGTTATGGCAAATTATGTGTTTATAATTACAAAAAGGGTTCTAAATTGAAGTTGAATTGAACTCCTTAGGCAAAGAACCCGGACCGTCGAGCGGACAAGCCGGAGGAGGAGATACGCGCTTGAAGGGTGCGCTTTAAAGGTACGCGATTTATAGTTTCGCTACCTTATGTTTAATTGTTAGTCTTACTTTGTTATACTGAAATTTGGTAAACAAGGAAAACCCGTTAAGTCACGGTAGTGACAGAGTGTCTTAGACAAGAAAAACGGGTCAAAACATATGCTAGAAATAGAGTTTGGATGTGTCTTGTAATGTTGACACCCATTCGGCATCCAAACGGGTTAAAATAAGCTGAGTTACAAATATAGAAATTAATAACCATCTATTGTGATTGGTCAAGTATATATATATATATAATTAAAGCAAAAGCCGTGAGGCGGATACGCTAAACTTGTTATAAACAAACCCATAGTGTGGGATAAAGATGCATGTCAAATTGATAAGAGGAACACGTTAAAATCCCAGAAAACAATGCATGTTGTTAAAGCGTAAGCTGTGAAGCAGACACGCTAACATGTTGCAAAAATATGAACCCTTGTAGAGGGATTAAAGTTCTAAATTTTTACTTGTCAAATGTCCGAGAAATAGCATGCTTAAACCCTTAGAAACAAGCATGATGATTATTGTGTAAGTGCCCCTTTTAAGGAGCGAAACGTTGTAGTGGGTAAACCGAGATTGAGTAAATCGGTTGTAAACATGAGATGACAATGAAACAAGATGTTAAAACTTGTAGGCAAACGGGTCGAATAAATAAAGAGCCAAAATAAAGACAAACTGATTTTAAAACTGAAAAATTTGGGTGAATTGAATAAATGGGTCAAACAACAAAGTTACAGAACCTACCGTAAGTTACGGTCTCTACCGTAACTTACGGTGGAGAAAAAAAAGGTTACGGTGGTTCATTACTGTCTTACGGCAGACCATGATCATGCACCGTCTACCGTAACTTACGGTAGATACCGTAAGTTACGGTAGAGTCCAGAAAATTTTGTTAAATTTCTGCATATTTAGTTAATCGAATCCGTTTCTGAGCGTTGCTTCGATTATGCAAATTTTCTAAGAACCCTAAAACTAATATTTATCAAAATTTCAGTTTGTAGGTATTGTAAGTATGTGGACGATGATCAAGTTGATGCTTCAAGAACCGAACACGAAACTTTTGGATGCTTCCGCACTAATCTAATCTAGTTGATCCATGTAGTGTTGTAAACACTACTGAATTACCTATGTTTGAAACCAGATATTTTACTATGTTAAATACTAAGATGAAGTATGACTTAGTTTACTAACTAAGTTTTTGTTAGTTAAAAATCTTCTTTTTTACAATTACCACTTTTCTTATGATTAAATAATGAAAAGTAAAAGACGGGTGTTACAAGTTGGTAATCAGAGCTTAAGGTTGTCAACAAAGTGTTCGGTTCAAGCTTGATCAATCATCCGGTAAGAATTAATTAATTATTTTAGTAGATTTCATTAAAACATTAGAAAATGAATACGATTGGATGTGCAGGGGAAGAGTGCGTAATACACTCAAACCCAGAAAGTGCACCAAACATGAATGGTTTAAGCAAGTTGCAAACTTGGCTAAACCAAAACTAAAGATGCGAAAGATATAAAATGAAATGTTTAATAATTAGCAAGAACATTTCAGATTCAAGATGGCCGATGAAGGCAATAATGATACGGTGCCGATAGTCACCGAACAGATGAAAGAAATGTCCGGTGTAATCGGGGGCGAATCAGCATCTCAATTAACTGAAGAGATAGAAGCTAAAATTTCCGAGGAAGTCGGAAAGGCAATAGAAGCCAGTCTACCGTAGTTCGCCGAGAGACTACAAACCACAATTTTGCTAGCAGTAGAGGATATGATAACCGAATTAAAAGATAGTCTCTCACAAGAAAAAGATGACGGGAGTGAGTCGGATGTGGACCCAAGACCCGTAAAGAAATCAAAGCTTGATACTCCAAAAGAGAAGGCAAGGTCTTCCTACATGACAGCCGTAGAGGCTAAAGCTGAACCTAATATCATTTCAAGTAGGTTTCTTGTAAATTAAAGTTTAGCACAAAGATCATTTCGATACGAGTGCGAATAATAGTTATAGATGGACATATATGAGTAGTGAGACGAGTAAACCTTGTGAAAGAAATATACATATATATATATGTATATAAGCATGAACAGAAGTGATCAAGTAAAGATCGAGCCAAAAGTAATCATGATAAATATTGCCATGTGAAGGGGTGCGTGCACACTCGAACCCGAGAACGTAATGAAAGATAAGCGTCATAATGGAGAGAAATGTAATAACGCCCGAACCGGGGGAGTTTGCAATAGTAATAGATGACAAGGACATGGTTATAGATTAAGCCAAACCAAATGAAACATATAGAAACATCGTTTATGTCAACAAACGATGTGGATAAATGACATACAACAAGGTGAAACAATAACATGAAATGAATAGAATTGTTAGTGTAACAGTGATTAAGGTCAAAAATCGAGAGACTAAGATTTGGATGGGAATATCCTCGAGAAAGAAACTAAAATGGGTAATATGTACTATTCATTGCTGTAAATAATGAAATACCAATAAATTCGGATTTACAAGCCCGGGTATGGGTAGATACCCAAGTAACATGTTATTAATAAAACCCTCCTGAGGAAGAACGATAATCACATTGATGGGGTGATTATACAAAAGAATTAGTAAGATAAACGTTATGAAAGCATTAGAATAAGAGCGGGTAAACCCCGGAAAGCTGAATAGCAGTAGTTTACCAAATAAGACTTGAGAAATGGGCCTTTGGGACATTAGTAAAAGAAATAGACCTAAGGGTCGCTAACAAAAGAAAGGTGGTGTTCGGGTTAAATAAGTAAAGTGCTTGATAATAAAGGTGAACGGAAGCCGGATAATGGGAGCATGTTACGTTAAGATTATGAGCCCAAGGGAAGGGATAAGAATCAAGGTAAACAAAATATAAATCGACAATTTAGAATGTCAAAGCATAAGGATAAAGTTGACTGTCATAAGTGATGGAACTCACACGAACAAGTCAAAACGAGACGAGTGAAAGAATAAAAGACTTGGTTGAGTAAAAGCAGTGGATTTTGCTGGTACGATCAAATGAATCGAGAAACAAAGTCTCAATGAATGCCGGAAAGGTTGCTATGAAAATAATTTCTGTAAAATACCCAATTGATAGGTATGTTTTCAGATATATGTGTAACCAACAGTCAAGAACGCGAATTAAAAGTCGAAAGACTCGGATTAAGAGTTATGACTAAGAAGACGATAAAATTTTGCAAAAATAGAAATTTCTCTAGTCATGTTCAACTACTTTAATGTTGGACGGGCTGAATAAAGTATAATGAGTGATATCCCAGGCAAGAGCAACCCAAATAATGAAAGTGTAAAATATTATTGAATCTATGTGATAAGTCATAAAAGAGTATGGAAAGGAAAAAGCAAACCAATGAAACCGAGGTGTTGGAAACATCAAGATCAAGAACCCGGATAACGGGATGAAAGGAAGTAGAGACATAAACTAAATAGCGGAATGAGTGGGATAAACCGATGCGAAAAACTATGTAAGAAGTCATAGAGTCGAAAAGATAATCCGAAAGAAAATGAGTTTATTCTTAGACTACTGTCGAGGTCAAGCAAGTTTCAAAAGCGAAAATAAACTATTTTGAACATAAAAAGGGAAGGGTGCCTAAACGCCATATCTATACATATATATATATTATTAAATAAAGACAGGAGTAGAAGGTGATCTATGGAAATCGCTATACCCTTCGGGTTATAAGCGATATAAGGGTCTATGGGATCAAAATGACCCTCGGGTCACAAATACAAGAAACAAACAATGGGGCCTCACCTTAAAAAGGTGAAGATCCAATAAAATAGTTTATGGGCTAAGTAAAGGAACCTACGGGTCGATAATATAAAGCGTGGGAACCAGTTATGATTTTCCACGTAAAATAATTACGGAGAAGAATAATTCTTGCCCTCAAATTTTGATATGATTGATTGGCAAGTGATCAAAAGGAAAACATTCAACTAAAAATTGGTTTTAGTAACAAAAGATGTTCTAACACATATAAATATTATGTGAGAAATTAGAAAATGGTTAATGCTAAAGAATATAGGTCTTAACGCCGAAAGGTGTAAGACGAGGCATTCGAAGGGAAGATTCCTTATAATGAAAATCTGACGTAAAACTTAAACATGACGTAATGCGATGCGACCACAACCATAAAAGTGATATAGAATATAATCAGGTTATAGCGCAAGTTATGGGATAGGAGATTATAAACTCACATAAGTCTGATTGTGGCAAGGGGGTAGACCCAAACTAACGGAGAATAAGATGACGGCAAAATAGTATACCCGAATGATGAGGGATGAGGTATGAGGTAAAATGGTGACTAATCAGCCTAGCCAGTAAAGCAATTTATCAAAGTAATGTTGTGACCAATGTTAAGAGTTCGGCAATACAGGATTAACGTGAAGTAAACATGCCGACGGACATAGTGACCGGGTGGTCAAGAGATAACTCGGTCAAAAAGGCGACAAAGATAGGAAATCAATGATAAAAGGTTACAGTCCATGAGGACATGTGTCTAAAAGACGCACATGCCAATACAAATGAAAAACTTTATATTGGAAAATAAAGAAGGCCTTGAAAAACAAAACTGAGATAGTTAGGTCCAAACCAAAGGTCTACTTAAGGAAGGTTTCGGGGACGAAACCCTTTTAAAGGGGGTAGACTTGTAACACCCCGAAATTTAAGAAGCTTTATATTAGCAATATATAAAGTACAAAATAAACGAGAATGAGCTAACTAGGAAATAAATAACCCAGTTAGTTAGTTATCTTGTTTTAAAGCATGAATGAATTTAAAATGCCAAAGAAATAAACTAAAAAAAAGTGGAGGGGCCTATGTTGTTAAAATTGAAACTTAATCACTTAGAACAAAATTAAAACACACCAAACACACTTAAAAAGGTGTGTCTGGTCAATCAAGAAGCAGGGGGCGACAAGGGGTTCCTCCGAACCCTAGTTTTCACACAAAATTCACAAATTGAAGGCTCAAACCAAGTCGAAATCGAGATCTGAACATAGATTCGTGATCACCTCGTCAAAGGGATCATAAGGTATGCCAAGTTAGGTTGTTTTGATTCAACTCAAATTCCTTGCATGTGATAGAAATCGAATGTTGAGCTTGATTATGTGTTGGATATATGAAATTAGAAGTGATATGAGGTTTATGGACAAACCCTAGATAATTTCTGAAAAACTGATGTTGAAATATGTGTACAATCGCCTAATTAAAGTTGATTTAGATAAGATAACAAGTCATGAACTTGGTAATGATTATGTAGAAATCTGACCCGCTAGGTGTTTGTTGAAATGCCTAAGTGGGGATTAATATATTAAAAATCGGATGAAAATGCATAATTGACTGTTATGGCAAATTATGTGTTTATAATTACAAAAAGGGTTCTAAATTGAAGTTGAATTGAACTCCTTAGGCAAAGAACCCGGATCGTTGAGCGGACAAGCCGGAGGAGGAGATACGCGCTTGAAGGGTGCGCTTTAAAGGTACGCGATTTATAGTTTCGCTACATTATGTTTAATTGTTAGTCTTACTTTGTTATACTGAAATTTGGTAAACAAGGAAAACCCGTTAAGTCACGGTAGTGACAGAGTGTCTTAGACAAGAAAAACGGGTCAAAACATATGCTAGAAATAGAGTTTGGATGTGTCTTGTAATGTTGACACCCATTCGGCATCCAAACGGGTTAAAACAAGCTGAGTTACAAATATAGAAATTAATAACCATCTATTATGATTGGTCAAGTATATATATATATAATTAAAGCGAAAGCCGTGAGGCGGATACGCTAAACTTGTTATAAACAAACCCATAGTGTGGGATAAAGATGCATGTCAAATTGATAAGAGGAGCATGTTAAAATCCCCGAAAACAATGCATGTTGTTAAAGCGTAAGCTGTGAAGCAGACACGCTAACTTGTTGCAAAAATATGAACCCTTGTAGAGGGATTAAAGTTCTAAATTTTTACTTGTCAAATGTCCGAGAAATAGCATGCTTAAACCCTTAGAAAACAAGCATGATGATTATTGTGTAAGTGCCCCTTTTAAGGAGCGAAACGTTGTAGTGGGTAAACCGAGATTGAGTATATCGGTTGTAAACATGAGATGACAATGAAACAAAATGTTAAAACTTGTAGGCAAACGGGTCGAATAAATAAAGAGCCAAAATAAAGACAAACTGATTTTAAAACCGAAAAATTTGGGTTAATTAAATAAATGGGTCAAACAACAAAGTTACAGAACCTACCGTAAGTTACGGTCTCTACCGTAACTTACAGTGGAGAAAAAAAAAAGGTTACGGTGGTTCATTACTGTCTTACGGCAGACCATGATCATGCACCGTCTACCGTAACTTACGGTAGATACCGTAAGTTACGGTAGAGTCCAGAAAATTTTGTTAAATTTCTGCATATTTAGTTAATCGAATCCGTTTCTAAGCGTTGCTTCGATTATGCAAATTTTCTAAGAACCCTAAAACTAATATTTGTCAAAATTTCAGTTTGTAGGTATTGTAAGTATGTGGACGATGATCAAGTTGATGCTTCAAGAACCGAACACGAAACTTTTGGATGCTTCCGCACTAATCTAATCTAGTTGATCCATGTAGTGTTGTAAACACTACTGAATTACCTTTGTTTGTAACCAGGTATTTTACTATGTTAAATACTAAGATGAAGTATGACTTAGTTTACTAACTAAGTTTTTGTTAGTTAAAAATCTTCTTTTTTACAATTACCACTTTTCTTATGATTAAATAATGAAAAGTAAAAGACGGGTGTTACAACACCATTCACTAATTCATTCGAAACCAAATGATTCAATTTCCGTAAGTGAATGTGACCCATACGTCTGTGCCAAGAGACAGAGTCTTTTTCAGTGGCTTTGGTAATAAAACAAGTTGCTTGTGCAGTCGTTGTTATTGCTTGGCTCATATCAAGGACATATAAATCGTTTATCCTCGGAGCTGATAAGAGAATCCATTCTTTTGGAATCTTGAAGCCGGGTTTCAGCACGTAACATCCATTTGCATCAAAGTGTACTGAAAATTGCTCATCACAGATTTGTGAGACGCTGAGAAGATTGTGATCAAGTTGTTGTACAAAGTTAATCTTGTCAAAACTTACAACCCCGTTGGATATCATTCCTTCCCCAATAATATATCCGCCCTTATCTCCAGCAAAAGCAACATAACCTCCTCTAATAGATTTAACGTCGTAGAGAAGCTTCATGTCACCTGTCATGTGCCTGGATGCCCCAATATCAACAATCCAATGACTGCTGAAAGTTCCTCCTGGAACACCCTGCACATGTACTCACATGATTAGTTAGAGATGGGGACCCAAGCCTTTGTGGTCTTGGGTCTTCCATTTTCATCAACGTAAGTTACTTGAACTTCTCGATGTTGTGGAAATTGTGATGTTCCCCCTGATTCAGTAACCGTTTTTGGTTTCCAGGTCTGTTTTGGTTTACCAGTTTTATTCTTTAAAATCTTAACTTCATGATTGTCTTAAGTTTTTGAATTGTCTGGTTTAACAGAAACAGATGTTTTGTTAACCACGTCGGTTTTAATTGCCTTTTCAATTTTCTTGACTTGTTGGTGTTTCTGTTTCTTTTCCCTTTGTTTTACAAGACGGAGATCTGGTTTTGATGAAACAGATCGCTTGCGGTCATTTTGGTCACGGGGATCATCAACTTTGGCTTTTTGTTTATGAAGATATGGACAATTGCGAATAATATGTCCAAATGTGCCACATGAAAAACATGATCTTCGTTCTACAAACCCCGAAGTATCATGTGATTGTCTTGATGATGATGAACTTTGTGATCCCGAGGTACTTGGTTTTGAACTGTTTTGTTCATTTCTTTTCAAAAATTTCGCTTGATTAACAAAATCTAGGTTAGATTTGTTTTCAAATGTGTCAATTTTATCCGTTCCCTTTGATTTCACAAAGTTCACCTTCTTGTCCTTTTTCTAGGTCTGTTTCTTTTGACCTTGAGTCGGTGATTTACCTTTTGGTTTGGTGCGATTTTGCTGAACTTTCTCAGTTGGTAATCTTTGATTGCCATTTTGTTTGCGAATTTCAGCTCTTGGAATCAGAGGACACTGTGTTACCACAACGTGTGATCCTGTCTTTTCCAAGAACTTACTTGTTGAATCTTCAAAAATTTTACTAATTAAAGATTGATTAACATTCTTAATAGGAAAATCTTTGTCAGAGTAAATTTTATCATCACCAACAAGAGTGTACAACAAATTCACACTCTCAGACTCTTGTGAGGAAGTGGACGTGGACTCGGTCAGAACAGTCGTAGCAGGTTTTGCGGGAGGATCACATAGAATATGATTCTCGAGAGGTATGTCCTCTTCTTTGATTACCGCATCAGACTGTGCTGAGTCAGTATCATTAGATTCATCATCTGAAGAATCAGCATCCTCAATAATGACCTGAGCATCCTGATTCTGTTCAACAGTTACAAATGTATCTGCTAACACATCCGAATCTAATGATACTTCCGGTTTGTATCCAAGTCCTGTTGCAAACTCCTCAATGTTTAAAGAAACAGATGGCTCAAAATAAGTTCTATCTTCTTCATCAGGCATAGCATCAAAATTGTGTTTCACAGTTGGTGGACATTTCTTGTAGCCAATGCATGTGACATCAGTTTTCTTTTTCTGAACATCAATAATGTGATCCAGCACATAGCTAGAGCTTAAATAGCTGTCTAACTTGAGCCGGATTGCCTCACTTTCAGATTTAACACAAGCCATTTCTTTTTGCATTATCTCGATCCTATTGATGTAACAGTTTATGGTTGTTTGTTTTCTTGAAACCATTTTCGATAGCTCGGATTTGTTTTCCCTTAATGTTTCAATCATTGTTTTATACTCATTTTCATGGTTTGTATAAAACATGTTGGCTTCTGTGCATTTAGAAAGATCCACTATCAGTTTTTGATTGTGGATGAATGCCACATCATATTTGCTTTGCAAAGCCTCATGTTTGCTTTGCAAATCACACCACTTATCATCTAAATCATCATGTTTGCTTTGCAAGTCAGACAATTCAGCATTTAAAGCATCATGTTTACTTTGCAACTCAGACATATTAGCATGTAAATCAGCACATTTATCACTTAAGCTAGCACAATTATCACAATTAACGACAGTTGGTTCATCGACACATACCTGGCTTGATGAACTGCCGCCATTAGCCATAAAGGCTGAATGAAGAAAAGAAGAAGAATAAGCAGCTTTATCCACCAGAATAGATCTTCTATCATTCCTTGCTGTAGTTTATTCCAATAATTCATCGATGTCGGCATCGACTGTCACCCTCGATAAATGGTCATCGCCGGACGTTGAGGTTTCCTCATCTGAACTCCTTGAATAACCAGAACTCTCTTCATTTGAAGATTCACCACCACTGGCGGACGATTCTCCACCACTGCGTGATTCAAATCCTAAGCAGCTTCAGCAAAACAAGCTGCTCCTCCCTGATCACCAATACCTAATTGCATTGACCAGTCGCAACCTTCATCTATTTGCACCACAAGAGCTTGATTGGTGTTCGATGGTCCTGCTTGATTGTTTGCAGGGACCAAGGTGCGATCGTCATTCCTGGTTTGATTCTGATTCTGTTGGTTGCCTTGACCTCTGAAAGGATTTTGGTTCCCATGGTGTGCTGGCTTTGTGCATTCCCTCTTGAAGTGACCCCGTTCGCCACAGTTAAAGCACTTAACAGACTGCTTGTCGAACCCATACTTGGTATCTTTCTTGCTTTCCAAGCTGGTTCTACCCGTCCGTTCCATGAAGTCTTTAGCCCACCTAACAGCACTAGCAAAAACCCACTTGATGTCCATCATATCCATCTCCTCTTTATCTATCTGCTGGTAATCTTCTTGAGTCAGATTGATGTTCCCGATCTGACCTGCTATCAACCCACAATACGCGCTAACCAGAGTGTTTAGTACCTCCATATGATCCTTAGCTACTTCAACACTAACTTTGGAGAAACTTGATGTGTCTAGTCGTACTGTATTAGATGGCTGACCAGCTGATGACGTGCTACCATAACAGGCTTGTTGTTGCACAGGTAGTGGATTGCCGTACAAATCTGTGGTTGGTAGAACAACCGTTGGTCTTGAGGAAGTTGGAAGTGGATTTCTATACAGATCTGTTGCTCCGATAGATCAAACAGGTAATGGATTTCCGAACATATCAGTTGCTACGATAGATCGTTGGCTTAGCTGTTATGGAGCTGGTTGTAGTGGATTTCCATACAAGTCTGTGGTTGGAGCTAGCTTAACAGGAACTTTTATCGGATTGCCATACAAATCTGTGCTTGTGACAAACGCCGTTTGGAGTGGAGCATGTTGAGCAGGTCTTGCAGAAGTGCTAGAAGCTCCATAATACATATCAGGATTTTGTTATACTGGAACCTTTTTCGACTTTAGAGTTTCTTCCTGATCTTTATTCTCCAACATCTGAACGAAATCATTGATTGAGGTTGTAGCCAATGTGCGATTGTACTTTAAAATTTCCAAGAAACCCTTCCATTGAAATGGCAGCGCATCGGCCAACTTTGTGACAACCTCTGCAGGAGTTGTTACTACCCCATAATGATTCAACTCAGTCAACAAGTGATAAAATCGACTTGTCAAATCTCTCAAAGATTCTATTTCCATACAAGTGAAACTATCAAACTCTTTCTTGAGTAAGTCATGTCGTAATTTTCGTGACGCTTCGTTTCCTTCACCTCTCGTCTTCAATGCGTCCCATAATCGCTTTGTTGTCTTGAAGCTTACAAACTGATGATAGATTTCTTTGTTTAACGCTTGAGTTAGAATAGAAAAAGCCTTCTTTTCTAAATCATAAATCTTCTTATCATCTGGAGAGAGATCTGCAAAAGACGCGGCAGTTGAAGCGACAACATCAAGTGCTTGATCGAAGTCTGTAATGAATCGTAACCATAACTCCGTGTTTTGCCCAAGAATATACGTATGAAATCTGTCTTCCCATCCCGGATATTCATTCATGTGCATTAGCTTCGGTGGACGATTATTGCTTCCGGTTTCATTTTCGCTTAAAAGTATACTTTGAATACTTTGATTTTGATTTGAAACAAAGGCCCATTGTGTTGACGAAATTTGAGGGGACGACGATTGTGCAGGAGGTTCGGCCCATGATGGAGATAAACTCGTGCTTCTATACTTACTTTCCGTATTAGACGGAGTACCCCACCAATCCGGATTCATTTTTGATGTATATTGATGAAAACCTGCTTAAATCACTCAAACAAACAGTTAACAATGAAATAAAAGGCTACTGTTAGAAATATCACAAATATGTTTGACGAAATCAGGAGTGTTCGTCGAAGACTTGTGTTGAGGAAATCAGGAGTGTTCGTCGAACAACTGTGACGAAGATACGGGGTTTTCGTCGAGGACCACTGTTGACGAAAATGGGAGTGCTCGTCGGACAACAAGGTGACAAAGTTTGGATGATTTCGTCGCGCACAAGGTGACAAATGTTGGGGTTTTCATCCAAATCAGAAGGTGACAAAGTAAAGGTTTTCGTCGAGAACAAATGTGACGAAATCAGGTGATTTTGTCGCTGATATGTTTGATGAAGACTTGGGGTTTTCGTCTGAAACACGTGTGACGAAGATGGTGATTTCGTCCAAGACAAGTGTGAGTGTTCGTTACTTGTGATTTCGTTGACAATTATAACTAGACACAGAAGATATTTATCAAATCAAATCTTCTGACAACAAAACCTTCTTTTTCAACACATCATGCTTTCGGCCATACTTATCAACCAACCATCATCATGCTTTGTGTACACAAATTTCAAACAACAA
Source organism: Helianthus tuberosus (assembly GCA_030545235.1). NCBI lineage: Eukaryota > Viridiplantae > Streptophyta > Magnoliopsida > Asterales > Asteraceae > Helianthus > Helianthus tuberosus. The sequence goes on along the minus strand of CM060365.1, from coordinate 21,700,802 downwards.
TATTATATCAATAATACTTCAATATTTCATCAAACAAAGATCAAACACAATAATATTTGAAGAACACTTTGAAGATGTGATGAACTTGATGAGTTTTCCGGTGACCGATAAATTGTCGAACACAAATTTTGCTAGAAACTTCAATAAAAACCTTAAACTAACATGTATGCATAAGATAATAACAAGGTTTTATATGAACTAATAAGCAAAACAACAAGATTTTTAAGGATTTCAAACTATTTTCCAGAAAATATATGATTTTTATACTCAGAAATCATGAAAAACACTTTAAAATCGATGAAAAATCAAGAAAAAAACTTGGTTTAAACAAGGAATCGAGCCAAACGCCACTACTAGAAAATAGCCATAATGCAACCTTTTAAAAGCAACCTTTTCTAAATGGGTTGCATTTGACTCTAATGCAACTTCGTTGAGCATAAAAGTTGCATTAGAATATCTAATGCAACTTTTTTCATAAAAAGTTGCAAAATTATATCGAAATTGCAACCGTTTTATCTAAAAGTTGCAAATTTTACTATAACCGGCAACCTTTTTCTTTAAAGGTTGCAAATTCTATTGAAATTTACAACTATTGTTAGAAAAGTTGCATTGCAAAAATTGAAATGCAAGTATTATTTTTAAAGATAACATTGTTAAAACTTAAATGTAATTATTATTATAAAAGATTGCCTTCAAATATACACGATACCATATCATAATGAAATTACTTATGGACCCACAAATTTTCACTATCACCAAAACATTATAGGTTGAAAAATCCACATATAAACAAAAATACAAATTAAAGAAATCTAATATAAAAAGAAATTAATAATAAACATTTAATAGTAAATAAAGATATTAATTGTTAATATCATTTAAAATTTAGATCTTTAAGATTATCATAATAGATTTCGACTAGGGGCGTGAAGGAGTCGAGCTACTCATAAGTTACTTGAAATTGGCTTCGAAAAAGCTTGAAAGTAGCGAAGATTAAACGAGTTCGAGTTTAAAAATAATCTTAATTAGTAAACGAGCCCATTATTTGTATAATTTAATAATAAATATTATTATTCATAAAATTATGACAAAATAACGATCTATATGAATTTATAGAATAACAACTGGTATTAATGTATATTAATTAATAAATAATAAATAAGTCAAGCTAGAGTTGAAGCCTGATTGAGTTCGGGCTCGGCTCAGCTCGACTCGTTTACATCCCTAGTTTGGCAATGGGTTATCCCACTCTTGCAATGAGTATCGATTAAAATTTTCTAAAATCAAAATATTAAGTTTGATATAAATATAAATTAATCAGGATTTAACCCAAATTTTTACTTTTTGTTTTTGTTTCAACTATTGTAAATGTTTAAATTATATAATTAAAACTTAATTGGGCTCTAACCTATCCAGTATCCTCCTCTGCTTGAAGATCGTGTTAAACCCTATTATCAGTTTTGACATCAGGAAATCGGAAAAAAAGCTTAAATCACATATACATAGATACTAGATTAGCGGCAATTTCATACTCAAATTTTTAGTTTCCCTCTCTACACTCTCGTTAACCCATATAACCTAAGATTAACTTCAAAATTTTAGTTTCCCTCTTATCTATCTTAAGCCGCATAACCAGTTCACCCTAAAACCACATATGAGACCTAATTTCTGATGGTCGTTTGTGGTTCTTACCATAAGGGTTCGATTGCCGGTAATCTGCGGTTCAACACCGATAAGTTGTCTGTGTTCAATCGTCGAATAAGTTAGGTTCGATCGTCTGTGGTTCAATCTCCGGCTAAGAGTGGTTCAATCGTCTATGGTTCAATTGCCAGGTTTGTTATTGTTCCTCATCAATTAAGCAGACATACACATGTTTGTTCTGAATTTTTTTAACACATTATCTATGAAAAGTTAAATTATGAAATCAATTAAGCGGACATACACATGATGGTTAAATTATGAAATCAATTAAGCGGACAGACGCATCCTCAGTTTAAAGTGTAAATTGGTGGTCTTTATTAGTTTGGTTAATGAAGCTTCTTAATAATGCATCATTCTTTTTGGTTCAACTTTGTAATTTTGACATCCCCTTCACATATGTTAACCGATTTGATCAATCAGTATGGTTGTGTGAAGTGATAGATGTTTCAATATCGAATTAACTCCCATCATATCCGATTTGAACTAGGGGTTAACAGCTCTCATTCAACCATCATCATGTAATGTTTGCATCAGCATGGATGAAATTACTCCCAAAATTTTGAAATGTAAAATAAATAAAAAAATCACCTGATGGTAACCGGCAAATATGTTAACCGATTTGATCAATCAGTATGGTTGTGTGAAGTGATAGATGTTTCAATATCAAATTAACTCCCATCATATCCGATTTGAACTAGGGGTTAACAGCTCTCATTCAACCATCATCTTGTTTCGTATCAACAAATTTCGGTAGCATCTCTGTTTTGCCGGTTACCATCAGGTGATTTTTTTATTTATTTTACATTTCAAAATTTTGGGAGTAATTTCATCCATGCTGATGCAAACATTACATGACGAAAAATGCCCCTTCACTATGTGAACCAATACCAATGGTCTTAGTGTACCCTTTTCACCCTTTTAAGACCTGATAAACCCCACCTTAGTCCATTAAGGGCCATCTTGAGTAACGAGGCCAAATACGATTCATCAAGACATGTATATTCTATTATCGTCCATTATGATATACCATGACTCACCATAACCGCATACGATCCTTTTGGACATTGGACCCAATATGACCCCATTCCGGATGGCCGTATCCTCCGCTCGATTATGATCCCCTTTCTAGAAGGCCGTCTCCTACAATCGATTCCCACCACTACATCGTTGATGCAGTGGGCCGAGTGACCGACGAACCGCTGCTGCATCACTAAACGACCCATCTTCACTGCCCGACTCCATGTTGCTTCAATCCTCACTTCAGTCCGTAGCAGGTATGTTTCGCTGTTCCATTAACCTTGCTTCAATCACATTTAGGGTTTGATTAAATTGTTGAACTTGGTTATAAATTTTGGGGCATATGTGTGTTTGAGGGGGCACATCAGTTATGAGTATTTTTAAATGGTTTCAACTAAGGAAACGCTTGTAATACAACCTCAGGTACTTGGTTTAAAAAAGCGCGAAGCGCTCCGAAGCGTTTTGGTTCCAAAAGCTTTAAGCGAAGCTTCAAGCGCGAAGCGAGAGCTTCACGTATACGAAGCGCTCAAAATTAAAAAAAATTATATTGTACACATCAATATGACCTATTCTACTTGTTAATCAATAACAAACACAAAAACATGATTAAAAAACACACTTAACACATAAAAAACATAGTTAAAACATAAATTAAAGTCGAAACACACTTAGGGTAAAGAAACAGGCCTCATTTAACCCTATTTAAAGACTGTTGGGCTTAAAAAATGGCCCAAATTTGACCTGATTGGGCTGAAGCGTCGCTTCAAACCATCATCGCTTCGCGCTTAAAGCTCGCTTCACAGCGCTTCACGTAATGTAACGCTTCAGACCAAAAAAAGCGATGTTTCCAGCGCTTCAGCGCTTCACGCTTAAAGCTCGCTTTAAGCGTGCTTTTTTAAACACAGCTCAGGTATATCACTCATCATTTCAGTTAGTTGTAGTTTTGAAAAACTATATTAGTGTGTTCCTCAGCCATGTGTTAATATGTCAAATTTTGGATCTGTTTTAATTGATTTTTGGATAATTGCTCTTATCATTATGATACACACGGTTAATTGAAAAGAACGCCTTAGATGAATTTTGGAAGAACCCATCTAGAAAGAACAGAAGTAAAATGTTTTGGTCTATATTTAGCCTTGGTTGCTCATACATTTTATATAAAGAAGTATCATATATAGTTTCGTGTGCAGCTTGCAGAAGGGCTTGTCTTAGAAACAAAGTCGGTCCATCAGGTGTTCTACTCATAGTTTTTGATCATTTGCCTGATGCATTAGATCAGGTAACAATAAAATATTCTGTTACTCATAGATGTATAACACTATTGTTTTTTTCTTTTCTCAAACTTGTGAGTTAGCAAGTGGTTGAATTCGTTCTATATGCGAATAATTATTTAAGCAATTCCATGAATCTATGCTTCATGTCAACCGAACAAAATGTAATTTGTTACACAATCATAGTAATTACAACTGTTTATTTAATAGTTAATATTGGTGCTTTATGTATCAACTATTTGACCCGTTTACATTTAAGTTAACATTTTTAATATGAACAGTTTATTTCTAAATGTTTAATAACTTTATCCAAATGTATCGGGTTATCTAAATGTTAATAATTTGAATAGCATCTTCCTAAGTTTTATCAACTATTTGACCCGTGTACATTTTCTCTAACATTTTAATTTGAACAGTTTTTCCCTTTTTCTTTTAATTTCTTACACATTCTAAAATATTTCACATAACACTTAACAAATGCAGACTAAGAAACAGCTTCCTATAAAGTACACACAACTTTAATCACATAATAGCTACTAGTTCAACATCGATTTTGAAGAAACTCTTTGAATGTTGTTCATAGCTATTTCGAAAACAGAAGAACCATAAGTATTCATAGGTAGCCTTAGTTTCCACATTTTCTAGTAATGATGCCAAAAACTTATTTGATGTAAACCATATAATATACTTGTACGTTAATGTTTCCGATCATATTTGACTTCAACTTGCCGCAATGCGGCAATAATGCTTCCTAGTTAATTAGTTATATATGATTACGGTCATGTGATTTAATATGTGAGGCTTCTTCACCTGATCTATACCTAATTAACTTAGAAAAGGTAACTGTTAAGCATGAAACACCTTCACTGCCCATATGTTAATATGATATATTAGTATTTTATTTTCTTTTGCATTTAAATGTATAGTTGGAGCTAATAAAAGTAACTTTTACACATGGACGCTTTTTATCTTCTCTTAACAACAATCTCCAGCATTAAAGGTAGTCTTAAGAAAGTGAGCTTGACTCAAACGAAATTGCGTTTTGCTCATTCTGTAGTTAATATAATCTTTTGTTCTGTTAAATTTTATCGTGGGGTAGTTTCTATTGGTGGCGAGGATGATGCTATTGAATATTTAGACATGAGGACAAGATCTTCTGTGGCCAGGCTCAATGCTGTTACATCTTTTAGTGTGGGCGATCAGGTCATTTTCTTGTTTCTTTTTGCAAGTTACAATATATATATACATATATAACGTTTCTATGATTGTCGTAACAGTTTGGTGAATAGTTAGATAAGATTTATGGCTTGGGGTAATAAGAGACTATGTCCAGTTATTCTGTATGACTTTCTTCTAAAAAGTTATTGTGGCAGTCTGCTTTTAGATTTAGAAAACGAGCACTATACATTCAGAAAAGGTGTAGACTGTAACTTCAGGCATTCGATTTTTGCATTGTTGTTTTTTTGGTAGAAGACTTGTTATTTTGGCAGAGGTTATGGTTAGAAGTGAGAATGTTTACAAAAATGCTTGTATTATGTAGGAAGTAACTGCTATAGAGTTTGATGGAGATGGAGCTTATCACGTGTCTGTTGGAACTTGGAGGTAGAGGTGGACTGGTATGATTTAAATATATTCATGTATCTCTCTATTTTGCATTGTGTTCGCCAGACAATTATTGCGTTATTTCAACTAATTTACAGGTTGAAGTTGAGAAAAACTAGTCGGAAAAGCACAAAAAAGATTGAAGATAATCATAAAAGAATAAAAGCCGAGGACGAAATTATGTGAAAAGATATTGCCAGCCAACGACACAACTTGGAAGCTATGATGCAGAAGGTTATGAAATAACTACGAGATGAATAGAATGTTCTAATTTTTCTTTATTATTGTAATTGACATTTTTGTTGACTATAATGTTTTGAGTTTTGGACAAACAAGTAAAAGTACAAAGTTTGATTATGAATGATATATGTGTTATTATTGTTTTCGATTGAATTCATACTAATTAAAAGCAATTGAACTTATCTGATAAGGTTGCATTTGTGTGAAAAAATGTTGCTTTTGCTCTATTTAAAATTCTTAAAAATGTTGCATTTCCTATAAAAAAAAAAGGTTGCCTTATTTCTGTTAGAAAATAACAATGGTTGCATTAAGTCTAGAAAATGTTGCATTTTTATAGAAAAAGTTGCATTTGAGTGTAGAAAATATTGTATTTTTTAACCAAATTGCAAAAAAAAAAAAAAAAAAAAAGTTGCATTAGAATTCAAAAAAGGTTGCATGCTAAAAAAGTTACATTTGAATAGTAAATGCAACACTTTAAAAAAAGGTTGCATTTGGCCATAAAAAAGTTGCATTAGGTCTAATGCAACTGCTTCTAATGCAGCTCCTGATAAAAGGTTGCATTAGGCCTAATGCAACCTTTTCAAGGTCTAATGCAACTTTTTACTGGGGTTGCACTAGCTTCATTTTCTTGTAGTGCGCTCTGATACCAATTGTAGGTCCACCCGGAGGATCGAGTCAACCTCTATTCCCTGTTTTCCGACGAACCCGAGAGTGGGGAATCCAAACGGGTAAGTTAAACCAAGTTACGAACACGTAAGACACAAGATTCAACAATTAACACTCAATGTATTAATGCTATGAAATGGTTACAATGCGGTGTTTACAAATGGTCTCTGTAAACTCTCAGTGTGTGTGTGTGTGTGTGTTCGCTCTCAAATCTATTCAGACTTGTCTCTCTTTGTTTCTGTCTGTTCTGCTGTATATATAGTGAAACACCTCGACGAAATCAAGTCCCACGGCGAACTCTAAGTTCGCCATCCATCATCACGACGAACACAGGGTCTTCGTCACACAGTGTCTTCGTCGCACAGGGGGTCTTCGTCGCATGTTGGGCCTGTGGCTTGGGCTTGGGCTTTGTCACAGATGGGTTACAAACAAAAAGACAACGCATTAAACATATCAATATGCATACTGCACGCACGCAGTAGCATTTACATCGTACGTAACATACCGAGTCAAGACAGGAGGATGTCTTGACTACGGCCTTCACTTCGTAGCCGAGTCGAACCGAGCCGAGCCGTATCGACACAATATGTATCAACAAGTTTCACGTTCGAATTTAATCGCAACGTGTTAAAATATTTAACTATTGCATATATTTTGTTCTTAAACATATACCTCCTATAATTCACTTATTAATTATTCTATGGGACTTGAACCTGTGAGAATAAGCACACGATGATAGTACACCATTGAGGCAATTAATATATTTGAATTGTTTTTCTGGTTATATATATTTCTCCAGCTTAGAAAATACGAAAATACTAAGGAATATGCAATATTATATAACTACTATACTCCAACCATCGATATCTATGTGACTATATATAATGGTCCTTCTCCACCTCAAAGAAACCACGAACCCAAGTAGTTCTTACAGTTTTCTTCTTCATCCTCTCGCTCTCTCTCTCTCTCTCTCTCTCTCTCTCTCATGTTGCCTGATATTTTCACATGGGTTCTGCAAGACTGGATCCGGGTGACGCTTGTTGCTCTTGTTATGCAAATCTATCTAACAATATGTTTCAAGGAATCCATATGATTTGTGTATTTTTTTTTTAATTTTTTTTTTGCTGTTTTATGCTATTGGTTAATATCTAATGGAAAAGAAAAAGAGAGCTTTCTTCAGTCCACCCATGGGTTGCGATAAGATATCAATTAGCTGCCGACTCATTCAGCCAAATACTAAGTCAAATTCTGGCTATATATGGTGCTTGGTAAATGATTGAATGATGCGGGAGACAAATTGAATCTTAGGTTTCCTGTACTTGGACTGAAGGGAGCTCCCTTAATTTTAAATTCTGAACTAATATTTATTCCATGATCGACGTTTTTTTTTTTTTTTTTTTTTTTTTTTTACTTTTAAAGGGTACATAAAGCTATAAAATTTCATCTGGGTTAACAAGTTTGAATTTAGACTTTGCTAATATTATATAAGTTCTTTACTGTTTAACCATTTATATATCAAGTGTAATTAATCAAGATAATTCATAAACTAAATTTTACTAGTTGTTTTAATAATTTTAAGAGTTAGGGTTTGTGAACTTGATTTCATGAGGATCACACACATGGTTTTATAGATGTATTATTGACATCTTTAACTTAATTACTTAACTAAACTTCAACTTTTATTTGGAAGGCGGGGCGGATCGGTGGAATTGGAAGCCAGAAGACAAAGGTGTTTTCTCTGTAGCATCGTTGAAGAGCATTCTGACAGAATCGTCTCAAGTTCCAAATTCTTTCTCATGGAAGTGGAATGGTTGGGTTCCAAAAAAATTAAATACATTTATTTGGAAGGCTGTGCACAATATTATTCCAATTTTGAAGGCTCTTAGAAAAAGGAATGTGAATGTGGGTGACATTACATGCAAGTTATGCGGGGAAGCAGACGAAGACACGGACCATATCCTTACCTCTTGCGGGGTTGCTACGAGCCTTTGGCAATTTATAAGTGAATGGTGTAACATTCCAAGTATCTTTGTTTTCTCGACGAAAGATCTGGTCACGATTCATAGCCACGTGAAGGCGAGCAAGAACAAGAGAAAGGGTATACAAGCTGTGATTTTTACGGCTGCGTGGTGTATTTGGCAAGCGAGAAACGAGGCAATTTTCCGGAACAAGCCGGTAATCATAAACAAGATTAAGGAAAACATTAAATCGTTAGGTTATCTCTGGATAAAAAACCAATCTTCTTGTATGAATATAGATTGGAAGGAGTGGTGTAATTTTGCTTTGTAATGGTTGTATGTTTTGTGCTCTAGCAATTTGCTAGCAGCTTTTGAGTGTATGAAAGTCGCAAACAAAAACTAAACTTCAACTTCACTTGTGTTATATAAATTTTTAACCAAGGTAATCATTAATCATCTATTCAAATTCTTGAGGAAAACCTTAGTTATTCTTCAGTACAACTGACGGTTGAAAGTTGAAGTATTTTAGGGTTTCCTTTTCTTAAATAAATGTAATATTGACATCTTTTACTTGACTATTTCACTAAAGTTTATTGTTTCAACCAAGGTAATCTTGGATTCATATTCTTGAACAAAACCTTTAAAAGTTGTAAAACAACTCCCATCCATATGTTTATCCGCCATGTATGAACATAACTTGTACATTGTGCAGTATGTGTAGTACTCTTGTATCATTGGATTTTGCTCTAGTCAGGGGTTATAGCATGCAGTAGATGGGATATGACAATGCTGTGTGGTGTCTTGGATGTTGCCCTAGTTCCCAGGCATGTGTCCTCAGTTGGATGCAATTGCCAAGATATACTCTCCAATGTGCACCACCAACCAGCTCTGACACTCAAGTTTCAATTAGCAAGCGTGGAAAATAGGTGTTCTGGCCGTTCAATAAAAAAGTAATTAAAGCCACTCTGAGTAGATTTGCTATATCAAAGCAGTGAAGTGCAATGTTTTAAAAACCGGTTTTTAAATCAAACCGGAATAGGCTAAAAAATGGTTCAACCGGTTGAACCAGGTTGTACAAAGCGGTTCAACCGGATTGACTACCTAACTCTAAAATTTCATAAATTACAACATGAACTCAAAAGTTAATCCAAAAAAACATGATTACATATTAAAAGATTAAAAGATGATCCAAAAGTAAATCCATAAAAAAAAATTATTCAAAAGATAATCGAACATCATTCAATTTTCCAACAAGCTATTTTAAATGAAAGTGTACGATATGTTTAAGTCATTTGAGTGTTGAATACATCAAGTTCACGATCGCATAAAAGATGAAATTCACTATTATCGTCATCGTCATCAACTAGAGGATAACTATTTTTGTTTCATATAATATTAAATAAGAACTTTTAGTTATGAATAATCATAATATATAAAAATTACGTAAGACAAGTAACATATATAATAAAAATAAGTAACAACCCAAACTAAAATAACCCTAGGCCGGTACCGGTATTACGTTTTAAACCGGAATACCGGATTTTACCGCCGGTACAAACCTTATGCCTTTTCACTTATTTACCGGAGTGTTTCGTACCGGATTTACATCTGAAAACGGTAATACCGGTATAACCGGCCGGTATTTACCGGTTTTTAAAACATTGGTGAAGTGTCTTTGATAAATCTTTCTTCTGTTTCTTTATATTTTTAGTTGATTAAAAGGTGATTACCTATTTTATTTTAGTGGTCTGTGAACTGTGATGTAAAGTAAACTCGGTTGCACCATTTACTTCGTTTTTTTTTTTTTGGCAACAAAAGCTTGGATATGATATCATATGACTAGAAGAAAATAAAAACCTTATAGGACAACATTTTTTTAGCTTACAGAGAGGACATGTTGTCTCTATAGGCCTTTTTAACCTATAGAGACGACATATCGTCTCTATAAATTTTGTCTCTACAGCCTCGTCCCTATAGGTTACAAAAGTCGTCTCTATACGTGTCCTTGCTATAGAGTAGTTTGTAGAGACGACATGTCGTCCCTACAAGTTTGTGTAAAAAAAAATTAAAAAGGCACGAAAACCCTATAGAAACGACATGTCGTCTCTATAGGGTGATCTATAGAAAGGACATGTGTTGTCCCTATAGGTGTCGTCCTATAGGAGTTTTTTCTTGTAGTGTATCCTAATATACTTTTAATCTTCATTATAGAAATGACATGTGTTGTCCCTATAGGTGTCGTCCCTATAGGAGTTTTTTCTTGTAGTGTATCCTAATATACTTTTAATCTTCATTAAAATGCCAAAGTAACAAATTACAAACAAGTGGCAGTAACAAATTACAAATTAATGGTATTGTTAATCTTTTGTAACGTGTTAATTAATGCTCCCATGGATGCAAATTATGTAACTAAATAGAATTATATGGTACTAATTACAATTAACATAACTAATTAACTATAATTATTGTATAAGCTAAATTTTAAATATTGATTTTTTACTAGTCTCGCAATTTAAATCAATTTTACTGTTACTTTTTTTTACCAAATTAATTTTGACATTATTCAATTATTTTGGTATTGGGTGGTGGTGGTTGGATTTATTTTGTTTTGTTGTGTTCATATTTTCTTATGGTTTTTGCTAGTGGTTTTCAAATGAACCTTATAAATATATATATATATATATATATATATATATATATATGGTGGTTGGATTTATTTTGTTTTGTTGTGTTCATATTTTCTTATGGTTTTTGCTAGTGGTTTTCAAATGAACCTTATAAATATAAATATATAAATATATATATATATAGGGCAAGGATAAATCGAAAACCCACTCCAGTTGACTAAACCCTGAAAACCCATTAATCACCATTGATCAAACTAAATGAAAGGGTGAGATTAAGTTTGGGCCATGTCTTTCTTTAGTTCCACTTTTCAATATATTTTAATACATTGATTGTACATTAAGGGCAATATGGGAAACATATTTGTTGATACATATCGTGTGGATACGGCTCGGCTCGGTTCAACTCGACTACGAAGTGAAGGCCGTAGTCAAGACATCCTCCTGTCTTGACTCGGTATGTTATCTACTTCGTAACGTTCGATGTAAATGCAAACTGTGTGTGTGCAGTTTGCATATTGATCATGTTTATGTATTGTGTATTGTTTATTTGTTTGGAGCCCAACAGGAGATAAAGTCCTACATGATGAAGTCCCTGAAGCCCAAGCCCAACATGAAGACCAAAGCCCAATCTAATATGGATTTCGTCCATGTGCTTGTGGTGAAAACACTTTAGGTGAAAACCACTAAGGACGAAAACACTTAGGATGAAAACCAAATAGGACGAAATCACCTGATTTCGTCCAGATTCTTGATTTCGTCAAAGTGTTTTCGTGGGCTTCTGATTTCGTCGTCATGGCTTCAGTATAAATACACAGACAACAGACATAACACAGTTAGAAAAATCTGAATAGATTTGAGAGCGAACACTGTAAACACACACACACAACTGAGAGTTTATAGGTTTATCTTGTAAACATTGCTTTGTAACGGTTTCATACGAGTTAATACAATGGAGTGTTAATCGTTGAATCTTTGTGTTTGTGTTCATCACTTGGTTTAACTTACCCGTTTGGATTCCGCACTTTCGGGTTTGTCGGAAAACAGGGAATAGAGGTTACTCGATCCTCCGGGTGGACCTACAATTGGTATCAGAGCGTTTGGCTCGATTCCTTGTTAAAACCAAGTGTTTTTATTGAGATTTAAAAGGTTTTTAGTTGTTTTTCTTGGTTTTTGAGTGTTTAAAGTTCATATCTTTCTGGAAAAACATTTTTAAAATCTATGAATTTCATGTTGTTTTTGCTTCTAGTTCATATAAAACCTTGTTAAAACTCTTGCATACATTTAAGATTGAGTTTTTATTGAACTTTAATGCAAAAATTGTTGTCTGGAAAACTCAGAATATTCATAGTGTTCTTGGTGTTCTTGGTTTATTCAAAATGTTCTTGAATTATATATGTTATTGATCTGAATTGTGTTTGAATTATAAGTGTTGTTGAATATTTTATCATTGTTTGACAAATGTGTACAAGTGTCATGATGAAAGGAAGAAAATAAGGAGCTTCGATATCAGGAAAGTATGGTGGTTTGACATAGAAGTCTTTGTTGTCAGTAAAAGATAGATAAGGTTTGGTGTGCTAAATATCTAAATTGTCTCCTGGTTCAATAGTCAACAACATCAAGTGGGCGAAATCACTTTTATCCTGGCTCCACTCCACGAAATCACTTCCAGTCAACGAAAACACCTTGGTAAAAAATATCATCCCAGCCGAAATCCCTTTCACTCACTACCAGCCGAAATCCCTTTCATCACACTCAGCCGAAATCCCTTTCACTCACTACCAGCCGAAATCCCTTTCATCACACTCAGCCGAAATCACTTCTGTTCTGGACCTGCCGAAATCAAACATCTGGGCCGAAATCAGTTCTGGGCCCAAATCAGTCTCTTGCCGAAATCACCCTGGTCAATAACATCAGGCTGGACGAAAATAGGCCTGGCCGAAATCAGTTGCATTTGTTTTGTCTTGGACGAAATCGGTTGTGTTTGTTTTGTCTTGGGCCGAAAACACTTCTTCATCAAACATCAGCCGAAATCACTTGTGTTTGCCGAAATCACTTGTGTTTGTTTTGTCTTGGACAAAAACAGGCTTGGCCGAAATCTCTTATCCACGAAATCACTTGTGCATATCAGTTTGGGACGAAATCAGTTGTGCATACCATCTTGGTCGAAATCACATGTGCTGAAATCAACTTCTGGACGAAATCACATACTTGTGTTATTTTTTTAACAGTAGACATGTAAAACATTGTTAACTGTTTAATTTGTGTGATTTGTTCAGGTATTAATCATTAAACATCAAAAATGAGTTCGAACTGGTGGGGTAATCCGTCATGTTTATCTCCATCATGGGCCGAATCTCCCGCACCTGCTTCTAATACGGAAAGTAAGTATACAAACACGCGTTTGTCGCCATCATGGGCTGAATCTCCGGCACCCGCATCTTCGCAAGCGAATCAAACATCGACCGGTCAATGGGCGTTTGTTTCAAATCAAACTCCAAGTATTCAAAGTATACTCCTCAGCGAAAGCGAGACCGGAAGTCTGAATCGTCCACCGAAACTGATGCACCTAAACGAATATCCTGGTTGGGTTGATAGATTTTAGACGTATGTCAATGGGCAAAACACGGAACTGTGGTTAGGTTTTACTACAGATTTCGACCAAACTCTTGAGGTTGCCGCTTCAACTGCCGCTACATTTGCAGATCTTTCGGAAGACCAGAAAGGGGTATATGATTTAGAAAAGAAAGCATATGCTATTCTGACTCAGGCGATGAGCAAGGATATATATCATCAGTTTGTCAGTTTCAAGACGTCAAAGCGATTGTGGGATGCATTGAAGACAAGAGGTCTAGGAAATGAAAAGTCACGTCAATTACGACATGATTTACTCAAAAAGGAGTTTGATGGTTTCACTTGTATGGAAAATGAATCTTTGGGAGATATGACAAGTCGATTTCATCACTTGCTGACTGAATTGAGCAATTATGAGGTAGTAACAACTCCAACATAGGTTGTCACAAAGTTTGCCGATGCATTGCCACCTCACTGGAATAGTTTCTTGGAAATCCTGAAATACAATGGCACATTGGCTACGACAAACATCAATGATTTTGCTCAGCTCTTGGAGAACAAAGATCAGGAAGAAATCCTAAAGGCAAAAAGGGTTCCAGTGCGACAAAATACTGATATGTATTATGGAACTCCTAGCACTTCTACAATACAAGTGCGACATAATCCTGATATGTATTATGGAACTCCTAGTACTTCTGCAAGACCTGTTTCACATGCTCCACTTCAGACGGCGTTTGTCACAAGCACAGATTTGTATGGCAATCAGATACAAGTTCCTGTAAAGCCAGCTCCAACAACAGATATGTATGGATATCCACTTCCACCTTCCTCAATACCAAAGGTTGTTGCACCAACCACAGATTTGTACGGCAATCCACTACCTGTGCAACAGCAAGCCTGTTATGGTAGCACGTCATCAGCTGGTCAGCCATCTAATACAGTACGACTGGACACATCAAGTTTCTCCAAAGTTAGCGTTGAAGTAGCTAAGGATCACATGGAGATATTGAACACATTGGTGAGCGCGTATTGTGGGTTGATAGCAGGTCAGATCGGGAACATCAATCTGACTCAAGAAGATTACCAGCAGATAGATAAAGAGGAGATGGATATGATGGACATCAAATGGGCTTTCGCCAGTGCTGTAAGGCGAGCTAAAGACTTCATGGAACGGAAGGGTCGAAGCAGCTTGGAAAGCAAGAAAGACACCAAGTATGGGTTCGATAAGCATTCTGTTAAGTGCTTTAACTGTGGCGAACGTGGTCACTTCAAGAGGGAATGCACAAAGCCAGCTCAACATGGGAACCAGAATCCTTTCAGAGGTCAAGGAGGCAACCAACAGAATCAGAATCAACCCAGGAATGATGATCGAGCCTTGGTCCCTGCAAACAATCAAGCAGGACCATCGAACACCAATCAAGCTCTTGTGGTGCAAATAGATGAAGGTTGCGACTGGTCAATGCAATTAGGCATTGGTGATCAGGGAGGAGCAGCTTGTTTTGCTGAAGCTGCTAAGGATTTGAAGCACGCCAGTGGTGGAGAATCTTCCACCAGTGGTGGTGAATCTTCAGATGAAGAGAGTTCTGGTGATTCAAGGAGTTCAGATGAGGACGTCTCAACCTCAGGCGAAGATTTTTCTGATGATGTATCTAGTGGGAGAATCGATGAAGTGTTAGGAGAAGCTGCAGCAAGGAATGATAGAAGATCTATTCTGGTGGATCAAGCTGCTTATTCTTCTTCTTCTCTTTTTTCAGCCTTTATGGCTAATGGCAGCAGTTCATCAAGCCAGGTATGTGTCGATGAACCAACTGTTGTTAATTGTGATAATTGTGCTAGCTTTAGTGTTAAATGTGCTGATTTGGATGCTAATATGTCTGAGTTGCAAAGCAAACATGATGCTTTAAATGCTTAATTGTTTAACTTGCAAAACAAACATGTTTCTTTTGATGCTAAGTGGTGTGATTTGCAAAGCAAACATGAGGCTTTGCAAAACAAATTTGAAGTGACAAATATGCACAATCAAAAGTTGATAGTGGATCTTTCAAAATGCAAAGAGGCTAACATGTTTTATGAAAACCATGAAAAGGAATTTAAAATGATGGTTGGAACTTTAAGAAAAGATAAAACCGAACTGACAAAAATGGTTTCAAGAAAACAAACTGACATAAACCTTTATATCAATCGTCTTGAAAGCATGCAAAAAGAGTTAGCCTGCACAAAGTGTGAAAGTGAGGCGATCCGGCTTAAACTAGACAGTTATTCTAACTCTAGATATGTGCTGGATCACATCATTGGCACACAAAAAGAGAAAAAGGATGTCACGTGCATTGGATATAAGAAATGTCCACCACCTGTTAGACAAAATTATGATGCACTGCCTGATGAGGAGTATAGAACTCATTATGAAGAATCTGTTCCTTTAGACATTGAGGAATTTGCAACGGGACTTGGATACAAACCGGAAGTACCATCAGATTCGGATGTGTCAGCCGATACAAGTGTGTCTTCTGCTTAACTGAATCAGGATCCTCCAGTCATTGTTGATGATACTGATTCTTCAGATGATGAATCTAATGATACTGACTCAGCACAGTCAGATGCGGTAATCAAAGAAGAGGACATACCTCTCGAGAATCATATTCTATGTGATCCTCCCACAAAACCTGCTATGACTGTTCTGACCGAGTCCACGTCTACTTCCGCACAAGAGTCTGAGAGTGTGAATTTGCTGTACACTCTTGTCGGTGATGATAAAATCTACTCTGACAAAGATTTTCCTATTAAGAATGTTAATCAATCTTTAATAAGTAAAATTTTTGAGGATTCAACAAGTAAGTTTTTGGGAAAGACAGGATCACACGTTGTGGTAACACAGTGTCCTCCTATCCCAAAGGCTGAAGTTAGAAAACAATGTGGCAATCAGAAATTACCAACAGTGAAAAAGCAACAAAATCACACCAAACCTAAAAGTAACTCACCGACTCAATGGCAAAAGAAACAGACCAAGAAAAAGGACAAGAAAGTGAACTTTGTGAAATCGAAGGGAACAGATAAACTTGAAACATTTTCAAATAAATCTAACTTAGATCATGTCATTCAAGTTAATTCTTTGAAAAGAAACGAACCAAACAGTTCAAAACCTAGTACCTCGGGATCACAAAGTTCATCATCGAAAAGACAATCACATGATACTACGGGGTTTTTAGAACGTAGATCATGTTTTTCATGTGGCACATTTGGACATATCATTCGAAATTGTCCATATCTTCATAAACAAAAAGCCAAAGTTGATGATCCCCGTGACCAAATTGACTGCAAGCGATCTGTTTCATCAAAACCAGATCCCCGTCTTGTAAAAGAAAGGGAAAAGAAACAGAAATGCCAACAGGTCAAGAAAATTGAAAAGGCGATTAAAACCGATGTGGTTAACAAAACATCTGTTTCTGTCAAACCAGACAATTCAAAAACTTCAGACAATCATGAAGTTAAGATTTTAAAGAATAACACTGGTAAAACAAAACAGACCTGGAAACCAAAAACGGTTATTGAATCAGGGGGAACATCACAATTTCTGCAACATCGAGAAGTTCAAGTAACTTACGTTGATGAAAATGGAAGACCCAAGACCACAAAGGCTTGGGTCCCCATCTCCAACTAATCATGTGAGTACATGTGCAGGGTGTTCCAGGAGGAACTTTCAGCAGTCATTGGATTGTTGATAGTGGGGCATCCAGGCACATGACAGGAGGTTATGTTGCTTTTGCTGGAGATAAAGGCGGATATATTACTGGAGAAGGAATGGTATCCAACGGGGTTGTAAGTTTTGACAAGATCAACTTTGTACAACAACTTGATCACAATCTTCTCAGCGTTTCATAAATCTGTGATAAACAGTTTTCAGTACACTTTGATGCAAATGGATGTTATGTGCTGAAACCCGGCTTCAAGATTCCAAAAGAATGGATTCTCTTATCTGCCCCAAGGATAAACGATTTGTATGTCCTTGATATGAGCCAAGCTATTACGACGACTGCACAAGCAACTTGTTTCATTACAAAAGCCACGGAAAAAGAATCTATCTCTTGGCACAGACGTATGGGTCACATTCACTTACGCAAAATGAATCATTTGGTGACGAATGAATTGGTGAATGGTGTTCTTCTTAAAAATTTCCATCTTTAAGACGTCTGTGTTTCATGCCAAAAAGGAAAGCAAACGAAGAAACGACATCTGACAAAGAAGATCAATACGGTGGCAGTTCCTCTTGAACGTTTGCACATGGATTTGTTTGGTCCTGTCAAGCACAAAAGCATCAGGAATGATTAATACTGCCTCGTGATAACGGATGATTATTCAAGATTTTCTTGGGTGGCGTTTATGGCTCACAAGAGTGCAACTTTCGGTATTTTCAAAAACTTGATCATTCAGATTGAGAATTTGTATAAGTTGAAGGTTAGACGGATACGCAGCGACAATGGTACTGAATTTAAAAATCAAGCCATGGCGGAGTTTTGCACATCAAAAGGTATTCTTCACGAATTTAGTGCGACTTATACTCCTCAACAGAACGGTGTCGCTGAACGTAAGAACCGTACATTGATCGAGACTGCTAGGACTATGTTGGTAGAGTCGCAGTTGCCCATTCCATTCTGGAGTGAAGCTGTGGCCTCCGCATGTTACACGATGAATCGAGTCATTACAGTCAAAAGACACAACATGACCTGCTTCGAGATTCTTCACAAACGGAAACCAGATTTGTCATATCTTGAACCGTTTGGAGCTCCTTGCACAATGATCGATCCTAATGGAAAGTTTGGGGCAAAAGCTATTGAAGGTCACTTTCTTGGTTATCCCACTCCTAACTTAAGAGTCTGGAATCTAGAGACTAAAAGGGTTGAAGAATGGTCTGAGGTCAGTGTACAAAGGCACACATTGCCAGTCAGATATCCTGGTCAACCATGGATGTTTGAGTACTATGACTTTTTCAATTCGATCAATGTTGAAGCAGTTAAAGAAACTGCTGCGGCAAGGATGTTTTTTGAGAGTGACAACGCAACAGATTCACCGTTGGTTCGTCCAATTGTTGTCAATCAAGAGCCATCTTCAGTGAACAATAATGCTCTCGACAATGAGGATTTTCATGATGCAACCGAACTGAACGAATCTTCAGAGGATGAAGAATTTCTAGATGCAGATCAAGAAGCTCCTACATCAGCTGTTCATGGTACTTCAGAGGCTACACCTCCAGTGGACGCCCCTATAACAGCTGATGCTACTGCATCATCCTCTTCGTCAGTTCCGGGTATTGAATTAGTTGATGATCTCAATTTCAACAATCTGGGTACAAACATTCCAGTTCTGGAAAACCCTGAAACAAGAATTCACAATACCCATCCTCAACAAAACATCATCGGTAATGTACAAAGTGGTATACAAATAAGAAACATGTTGCGCAACAACAACAACGCAGGCTTGTATGCGGCGATTCGAGAATCTGGTCAACAAAACGATTGGTCTTTCGCGTGTTATGTCTCACAGGAAGAGCCAAGAACTTGGAAAGACGCTTTGAAAGATAACTCTTGGGTTGAAGCTATGCAGGAAGAACTGCAACAATTCCAGAAACTTGGTGTCAGGAAGCTCGTAGAGAAACCTACTGGTTATAAGAAGATTGGTACCCGTTGGGTGTATAAGTGCAAAAAGGACGACCATGGTATCGTTATTCGAAACAAAGCAAGATTGGTCGTTCAAGGTTTTCGTCAGATTGAAGGTATAGACTACAACGAAGTATATGCACCTGTTGCACGTATGGAAGCAATTCGGATCTTTCTGGCTTATGCCTCATTCAAAGGATTCAAGGTTTACCAGATGGACGTCAAAAGTGCATTCTTACATGGTCTAGTGGAAGAAGAGGTGTATGTTGAACAACCTCCAGGTTTTGAAGATCCTATCCATCCCGATTGGGTTTGGTTGCTGAACAAAGCTCTCTATGGTCTACATCAAGCACCGCGAGCTTGGTATGCAACCTTATCAAATTATCTGTTGGAGAATGGATTTCGCAGAGGTCTTATCGATTGCACTCTCTTCATAAAAGAACAAGATGGAGATCTTCTACTGGTTCAGGTATATGTGGATGATATTATATTTGGTTCTACTAACAATGTTATGTGTAGGGATTTCGAGCGTGTAATGCAGGATAAATTCGAGATGAGCGCTATGGGGGAGATGACTTTCTTTTTAGGCTTGCAAGTGCAACAAACGAGGTCTGGGATTTTCATCCATCAGACTAAGTATGTCCAAGACATCTTGAGCCGATTCCAGATGTCCGACACATTACCCATTGGTACCCCACTGCAGCAAAATCACGGAATCAATCCAGATTTGAAGGGTGAAGTTGTTAGCTCTTCATACTACTGCGCGATGATTGGATCCCTTATGTACCTCACAGCATCAAGACCAGATATAATGTATCCAACATGCCTACTAGCCAGATATCAAGTGAACCCGAAGGCCTCACATCTTACAGCTGTAAAAAGGATTTTTCGTTATTTGAAGGGTTGCCCAGACACCGGTCTATGGTACCCTAAGGATGATAACTTTGAATTAGTCGCTTTCAGTGATTCTGATTTTGGCGGATGCAAAATCGACGGCAAATCCACAACGGCTGGAGCCAGTTTTTAGGAACTCGCCTCGTAACGTGGCAGTGCAAGAAGCAGACTTGTGTCGCTACATCAACTTGTGAAGCTGAATACATTGCTGCCTCAAGTTGTTGCTCCCAAGTCCTGTGGATACAACAGCAAATGCGCGATTACAGTTTTGAATTCCTAACTACTCCTATTTATGTCGATAATTCTGCTGCCTTATCTATCACTAAAAATCCTGTGCAGCATTCAAAGACTAAGCACATCGAAATTAAATATCACTTCATACGTGATTGCTTTGATAAAAGGCTAATCGATGTTGCTTACGTCCACACTGATGACCAACGTGCCGACCTTTTTACCAAAGCATTTGATAAATCAAGATTTGACTTTTTATTAGTGGTAAACGGCATTAAGGTCAAGCAAGAGTAATCCGCATCGGAAAATCGTTTTTGTAAATATCTTTGTGTTTTTAAATTATTGTAAGTTTGTTGATTTTAGGGGGAGTAATTCAAAAATTTGAAAATTCAAAAACATCGAAAAATTTCAAAACCCAAAAACAATAAAAAAACAAAAATGAGTTTCCTGGCGAGCAAAAGAGAAAATGATAGTACATCAGTGGTCTGTTGAAACCTCTTTTAAACTGATATGCAAAATGAAAAATGTTAAGCAGCTCTATATAAGATGTATCGGTAGGCTCACAATCATCTTAAAGTCTGCAGGGTGATATAAACCTAAATCGACTGAAGACCAGGTGAGAACCACTCATTGGCATATGGTCTTAGTACCGAAATTTCGTTTGAGAGATTGACGAGGTTCTGAGATATGTGGTCTTTATGCTGTTTATCATCTGGGTATCATGGTTGTTTCTTTTACCGAAACAAAACGGAGACGAAGTCTAGATCTTCCATGATATCATACATACGTGTACATACTGCATACGACCTCAATAAGTGATCAACAATCACATGTCCACAAAACAAGTGATAATATATCACATTCATCCGGGAGTCAAGTTCGTCTCTTTGCTGTACGAAAGTACTGACCTGTTCACGGACTTGCTCCTGTGCCCTCATGCATCTGAAAATCAAGTTCCTCATCAATAAGTGATTCTATCACATAGGGCTTGTTTTCAATCAAAATAAGTGAGTTACTCACATCTTTTTATACGGCAAAACAGATGATAAATGGTATACTCACCAGTAAGATGAACTCTCGTGCATACCTTGATACGGGAATGTGTCGTGATGTGGATGAACACCGGTCGGTAAGTATAAATCATACCTTAATGTATCCCCTCGCCATGATTACATATGATAAGTTGAGCTTATGTGGATAACAATACCGATAATCGTTGTAGGATGTTTATCTAAATGTTAACAAAAAGAACAACAAGAGCGTTTTGGCATGACCGTACACTGATATGATTCTCTTACCCTCGAAACTCGCAAAAAGAATGTTTGTATATATTTACTTTTATTAGTTTCTGCAACTCTGTATATATTTATTTACTGCATTCAGTCTTTAAGTTTGAAATATTCAAAATACCAAAAAGATTTTAGGTGTGTTTTAATATAAACTTTATAAAAGTCAAAAAGATTTTATTTCTGCTTTAGTTTTGATTAACCGATGTTGGAACTCAAGTCTTCGTTACCTGAAACCTGATGAAAACCAAAACGACTGAATCTTCATAAACGGTCAGAGTTTGCAAGTTTTGAAAGTTAATAATCAAAATTGAAAAATCTGTTAACTTTTCAAACTAACTGTCGGACGGTAGTTGAAAACATGGTCATATGTGTGTTATTTGTTTAATGTTAACTATATTCCAAGCAGTTGTTCTCATTACGCGTTTAGATTTCTTGCATGTGCAGATGCTAAAGGCGAGGAGAACATGTTCGATGACAAGCTGCGGAATGCAGACACGACGTGAAGGCACTCAAATGATAAAGATGATCGAGTTGCCGTTGATCAATCACCAACACCACAAGGATCTCAAGCGTTGAAGTCAAAAGATTCCCAAGCATAATCAAAGGGGGAGTTTGTTAACACACTACCTAAATGAAAAAGGGAGTTTGTTGATACACTTTCTACTTACGACGCGTGAAGACTTTGAAGATCCTACGACAAGAATGAATGAACCATCAAGAGATGGAGAACGAGGTTACGAACCTCGCGAGCAGCATCCAAGGGGGAGTTTATTGATACATATCGTGTGGATACGGCTCGGCTCGGTTCAACTCGACTACGAAGTAAAGGCCGTAGTCAAGACATCCTCCTGTCTTGACTCGGTATGTTATCTACTTCGTAACGTTCGATGTAAATGCAAACTGCGTGTGTGCAGTTTGCATATTGATCATGTTTATGTATTGTGTATTGTTTATTTGTTTGGAGCCCAACAGGAGATAAAGTCCTACATGATGAAGTCCCTGAAGCCCAAGCCCAACATGAAGACCAAAGCCCAATCTAATATGGATTTCGTCCATGTGCTTGTGGTGAAAACACTTTAGGTGAAAACCACTAAGGACGAAAACACTTAGGATGAAAACCAAATAGGATGAAATCACCTGATTTCGTCCAGATCCTTGATTTCGTCAAAGTGTTTTCGTGGGCTTCTGATATCGTCGTCATGGCTTCAGTATAAATACACAGACAACAGACATAACACAGTTAGAAAAATCTGAATAGATTTGAGAGCGAACACTGTAAACACACACACACACAACTGAGAGTTTATAGGTTTATCTTGTAAACATTGCTTTGTAACGGTTTCATAGAAGTTAATACAATGGAGTGTTAATCGTTGAATCTTTGTGTTTGTGTTCGTCACTTGGTTTAACTTACCCGTTTGGATTCCGCACTTTCGGGTTTGTCGGAAAACAGGGAATAGGGGTTACTCGATCCTCCAGGTGGACCTACAATATTTTCATCTCGTACAAGAAAGACAAAAGCCTGCATATGCACAGAACTCTCAAATCGGCACCATTTAGTCTTCATCATTTCAAAACATCAAAACAAGTTCTCTCTCTTCAAAAAAATCATCATCAAACACTCTTCATCTATAGCCAAATCACCGAAGATGTTCAACTATACCCACAATCACCGGCCAAAAAAAGCTTAAGATCTTCAAAATCGCCGTAGAATATCAATGATCGCCGGATATATTCAACAATCAAAGGAGAATTTCAACGGTCAACGCCTGAAATAATCA
The DNA here is from genome assembly GCA_030545235.1 of Helianthus tuberosus. NCBI lineage: Eukaryota > Viridiplantae > Streptophyta > Magnoliopsida > Asterales > Asteraceae > Helianthus > Helianthus tuberosus. The sequence continues at coordinate 21,677,303 of CM060365.1, read as the reverse complement.
CGCTAAAAACGAGGGGATTTCAGTTTATATTAATACATCACCGGAGAATTTTGTACGGCAATATGTTCCTGGTATTTGCTCTTCACCCTCATCTGAATAGTTTTATTTAGTAGCAAAAGTTGTAGATAGCATCGGTCCTATACAAAAGAAGAAAGGTGAATGGGGTTATTTAAATAGAGTGAAAACAAGGAGTATGCATAGTAATTATATGTTTCCCTAAAATGTTCAGTTTATATTAAACTGATTATCTAAAACTGATGTTTGGCAATAATCTGATAAACAAAAAACACTAGAATAAAAACTGATGCTTTGTTTCAACGGTCACCGCCGGAAAACCCATTATCAACTTTGTTTAGGGAGTTTTAAAATAGAGATTATAGGGTTTTTTAAGACTTTTCAAAATGCTCGATTCCTTTATACCCATTTGGGTTTTCTTAAGACTTTTCAAAAACATAAACAGGTTAGATAATATACAAGCAGCTCTGTGTTTTTTTTTTTGTTTGAAAAGGTATGGTTAAGTCTTGGAGAAGATGATCTTTGAGGAAGATAAGAGGTGTATATATTAAATTTACATTTTTACCCCCCTAAAAATGATTATCACGAAAGATGAAAAGAGGTAACTTTTGTCTTTATATGGTATAGATTTTTAATATATGTGTCATTTTATAAATTTTATTACATAACAATTTATATAAATTCATGATCTATTATACTAGATAGAAATTTTATTATAAATTAAGTATTTTTAACAGCTATTATACATTTTTGTATTATAAATTAAGTATTTTTAAAACAACTATTATAAAACTTGTATGCACTATCGTGTAATATATCTTTTGGTCTAGAGAATATATGTTTATTTTTAACAACTATTATTAAAGTTGAATAACAGATGTTTTTAGGATTTAAAGGTGTTAACTATATTCTTATAAAAACAATACTTTTACCCCAAAAAAACTTTCCAACTAAGAAAACTTTATATTTTAAACAAATTTAATCAGAAAGGTTGTAGGTTGGTTTTGTTTTGTTTATACAAATAATTATGATGAACAAATGTCTTTTGGTTTTGTTTTTAGGGGTTTTGGTTTTTAATAATGTTACATGGTTGGTTACATTTGTGTTCTATTGTGAAGAAACACTAGATAAATGGTCGGAACCGAAATATCTAGGGGGTTTGAATCCGCATAAAAGGGTTAGCTCTCTCTCGGTTGATTCAGTTGTTGCTGAACTTCTTCTCCGGTGATTCTGCAAAAAAGAACACCGTTTGCCTCGCCAAGGGGAGAAGAGGGTTCTCTCCTTGACCCGACTCCGGTGTGAGAATAAGTATTGGTAGTGGAGAAGAGAAAGTATTTGAGAAGTGAGTGTGATCTGAGTTTATACCTGAACAGTTCTCATATTTATAACCGGGAGTTTGGGAGGGAAAACCTGTTATTGAAAAGATGACGGAAGATGCTAACGCCGTAGCGGTTATATTTTCTTCCGTTAAGTTCTTTGATCCTACGTCAAGTTGTCTCGATCCAATGTGAATGCACACGGATCGTGGTTTGATCTATGGCTGGGGGGTTGCCACGTGGAAAGTGATTAAGTGGAGATTACTCTCCAATTGCATGCCTTCGTTGTGATTCCAGGGTTGCTTGTGGTGATGACACGTGTCCAGACGGTTATAACCATCTGGGTGGTGCACGATTGTATTTCTTTCTAGAAGATTACTGCTGTAATCTGGTGTGACACCTTGCTGTGTGGACACAGACGAATAAATCCCAAGTCTGGGTAAAATAATATCCAAGTCTGGATATTTAGGCGGAGGTATTGAACAAAGGATTTTAATCCTTTGTTAAATGGGAGAAGGCGCAAGGATTTATGTTTTCCTTTGGGCGCGCGATTATAGATCGCTGACTTCTTCTTCCTCTTTGTAAGACCAATGCACGGCCGCGCAAGGTCGAAAGGCTAAAAAGGTTGGTTTGTGGTATGGTCTCAAATCCTTTTTATGAGGTTTTTGGGACCTTACCCCTTCAAGTCCCCCCAGTCTAGTGTTGTAGTTATGCAAATAAGTGGAGCACTGGACTTATGATAGGGAAATGTTTTTTGGGCGCGAAAAAGTAAGAAAGCTTCTATGAGAAGATTTGAATTTGTTAAGTTTGTAAAGATTTTTTTTATGGAAAATCTTTGACTTGAAGCTAGTACAGTAAATTGATTTTGACAACCTGTCATTGTCAGTTGTTTTTTACTGTCCGTGTCTTACACGCGCGCGTGTAAACGCGTGTATGTTCTGACCTCTTCTTTTTCTGTTGCTTGGGGAACTGTGACACCCGGAACAGTGCTGTGACGGTTACCGATGCTATTTATTGCGATGGGTATATAATCGTTTGGGTAACCTCCTCTGTGCAATCATTGCTTTGTTTGAAAACTTTTCCCCATTCCTTGTTCTTAAGAAAATTTTCCATCATTCTTTCGCTTATGTCAACCGGAGAACGTCAAGAGGATTTTGTTGAAGATATGTCGACTGAACTTCCACCATTGAAGTGGCCTAGGGCGTCTTTTGAGGGTTTGATTCAGAATCTCAAATTTCCGGAGAACTGGGGTGCTTTGTATCCTGAAGAGGGGCAAACGGCAGCAGATGCTCCGGCCGGGTATATTACCCTCTTTTGGGATTTTTTCTGTGACAGTAACTTTCGCTTGCCTGTCACCATATTTTTCCTTGAAATTCTTGGATTCTACAATCTGCACATCTCCCAACTTCACCCTATTGGTATGGTTAGGGTTCGACATTTCGAATTCGTATGTCGGACGATGCATGTGGAGCCAACCGTTCCCCGATTTAGGGTTTTTTATCAGATGCATTGTACCCAAGGATTTTATTCATTCGTTCAGAGGGCTTCTGCAAAGAAGATTTTACATCAACCCCCAAAGTCTTTTCATGATTGGAAGCAAAAATTCTTCTTTATTAAAGCTGGAGTAATTCCTGTGAGGATGGTTCTTAGGGGGAAAGAAGATATTCCGATCGAAACCCTTCAGACTCCGGTTGATGAAAACTGGTATCAGGATCTGAAGGATGTGCCCAATATTGCTTTGCCGGAGAAAGCTCTTGTCGGAGCCGGCATGAGTTTAAATTGGAAAATGGAGCGTGATGACGAACCCGTATACACGGAGGATGGTCATAGTAAGTTTGGGGCTTTTCCTCTTTCCAAAAAAAAATTTTTTTTTTGACCTGCTCTCTCTTCAAATGTAGTTGTTTCTCTATATGTTGTTGCCTTCAAGAGGGAAGGCGGGAGAATGGGTACTATCAAGAAGAAGCCTGAAGAGGAGCTCTGGTATCATCGTATCGTGAGAAATTTTGTTCTTCCGCGGGATGCGGATCTATCTGTTCAACCGGCTGCTGGTGCTGGTGAGTTTATATCTGTTTTTCTTTTCTTTTTTGCTTTGAGTAATTTTTTTCCTTGCGCTTTTGTAGGTAAATTGTTGAATTTGGGCGTAGGCCCTGAAAAGAAAAAACGCGCAACTACGTCCACTTCCGCGCCGAAGAGAAGTGAGACTGTTAAGACTCAACTTTTGAAAGCGAAAAATGTTGGAGAGAAGAAAGGTACGCGCCGTACTTCTGTCTCCAGGTGTGATTATGTGGTGGTTTCTGACTCTTTGGAGGGTCTTACTCCTGTAGTGACTATGCGGGAACCGAAGCCTGAACCAAAGGATTCTGCTGATATTCCTCCTTCTAACCCGAATCAGCCTATCGATCTGGATTCCAGTCCCGAACATTTGGTTCATAGGAAGGTTGGTAAAAGAAAGCAAGCTGATGCTGATGCGGAGGGTCAACCTCCCAAGAAAGTGCAGAGGAAGAAAATTACCAGAAAAGGAAACCTTGATGCTTTTGTTTCAGAATCTGTTCCTGGTAAGTATTGTTTTTCTTTGTTTTCTTTAAGCGGATGGGATTCTTACAGACTTTTATTTGTCCAGAAGTTCCTGTTTCCCCTGTTCCTGTAGAAGTACCATCTGTGGTTGATAAAGAACTTCCCCCTACTCCGCCGCCCGCTGCCGTTGCAGACCCGTTAGAGTCTTCAGAGATAGCTGGGGAAGGTGTTGAGAAAACTGTTGAGGCTGAGGAGCCTGTTGGTGTTAATACAGAGACTGAACAGATTGTTGAACCGGGTGTGGTAGATGATGCTGATAATCCACCGACACCGGAAACTGTTGTTCAAGATTTGGGAAAAAAGGAAACTGCTGAAAAAATTCAGTCTTCTCCCCCTAGACCCTCTGAAACTATACCTGAGCATACTGAGAAGGCCACAACTGAGGAGGCAGGTTCATCTGCTGGTGTTGACAAGCAATCTCCAATTCGTCCAGAAGAAACTCTGGGAGAATATTATTACCGGACTTATACGGAGAAAGATGCTTCTGATCCTCATGTCCCTGTTTGGAATGTGAAAAAGGGTGATACCTTCTCGGATTGGCGTGTATGCCAAGATTGGTTGCAGGGGATACTTCCGCCTGGCGAGATTAAATTTCAGGAAAATCAGCCTTATGAACAGACCTATCAGTCTTATCTTGCAGAAACTGCTTCTCATGTTTCTACTACTCACCGTATAGTGCGTGAGTGGTATAGCATGCATAAAGAGCGGGCATCTTTTGTAGCATCACAAAGGAAGTTTGCTAAAGATGAAAAACATGTGGCTCGATTGAAGGCTAAATTAGAGGCTGAACAAGCTAAGTTTGAAGCTGAGCGCAAGACTGAGGAATGGTCTGTTGCTGGTTGGAAAAGAAAAGCTGAAGCTGAAGCTGCGCTTCTATCTGAGGAACGCAAAAATTGGAGGAGAATTTGTGAGAAGGATAATGCTGAGAAAGCAAACCTTCGCAATATTATAAATAATCTCAAGGCTGAAGTTGAAAATCTGAAGAACCAAGATGCGGAGGTAGAAAGATTGAAGAAAGAAAAAACTGATATGGAAGCTATGTTGGTGGAGGCGCGCTCTCATAGGGAACGAAGCGAGCAACGGGAGGTACAAGCTTTAGCCACTCTTGCCGTTAGAGATAAAGAATTAGAGGAACTTACCGCTTTGGTTTCTGACCAGGAACAATTGAAGAAGGATCTAGAGCTTGCGCATTCTACGAATTCTGAAACCTCCCGCCGTTTGACTGAGGTTGAAGAGAAACTGGAGAATTCAGAAATGGCGCGAGTTTCAGCGGAAAGCGAGCTTGAACCTTTAAAGAATGATATGGCCTGGTTGAAAGATCGCGGGATTGCTTGTGTAAGTTCCTTTCTTCTTTTTTGTTCATATATGCTTTTTTGATGCTTTATCTTTGCTTGATTTCATAGGTTGCTGAATCTGTGTTAAACTCTGAAGAACTGGATAAAACTGTTGCTAATTTGATGGTCGCTGCGCGACGAGATGGTTACGCGCAAGGTTATGCGGAATGTTCCCAACATGTGAATAGCGCTTTGAAGGTTAACTGGGATGATAGCAAGTCTGCTACCTTTGGCGTTAATACTGCCGCCGCGCTTGCTTCCATGAAGACATAATTTAATAATTTGCAACTTCCAGTGATGGAGTTGATAAATGTGACGTTGCAATCGGATGATCACGTTGCGCAACTCAAAGAAATCTTTCCGGATGGGGGTGAAGATTTAGAGTAGGATGAAATTGTATTGAACAATTTTTTTTTTGTAGGATGTAGATCCTTGTTTTGTCGGTGCGCTGTTGCGCAAGGATTTTAAACACTGCTGTGTCTAAAACTCTTTAGGGCGTATTTGTACGCTAAAAATAGTATGTTTCTATTTGTTTTGTTAAATGACTTTACAATATTTTGCATGAGTACAATTACTTTTGCTTTTGCTTTGAGTAAGGCGAATAAAGTTGGTATGAAGCTCATGTGTGAGTTTATGGTCGTTTGTGACGTGATCACTGACCGCGCATACCATAATGTTTTTGCACTTACTAAAAAGAAATTGCATGCACTTTGTAAACACAAAAATAATAGAAACTTTGTAATTTTATTCATGGATAGTGCTCAGAGGCATTACAAAGTTTTTCTGATAATTAAATGGAACTTAACTTACTCCCTGATAGTTCCGCCGCATTTGATAAGTCATGTCTTTCCTGCGGAAAACTTATAGAATCCTTTAAGTTTTAGCCCGTTTGCTTGAGCTTTCTTCTCCCCGGGTAATCTGCTTAATCTCCTTGCGCATATTCTGGAGTAAATGCGTAAGTTGGATTGAACCTCATTATCGTCCGAGGCCTCTTCTACGATCCCTTCCACTGGTAAATTGTTTCCGATGTTTGGTCGAGGACCAGGTTGCCGGTGAGATGACGAATTTTCTGCCATGTGCAAAAACAGAAAACGGAATGAACTGAATCGAAACGAGGTAGAAACTAGAAAAACTGAGAAAACGGTGGGCGCCAATGAAGAAACACTAGATAAATGGTCGGAACCGAAATATCTAGGGGGTTTGAATCCGCATAAAAGGGTTAGCTCTCTCTCGGTTGATTCAGTTGTTGCTGAACTTCTTCTCCGGTGATTCTGCAAAAAAGAACACCGTTAGCCTCGCCAAGGGGAGAAGAGGGTTCTCTCCTTGACCCGACTCCGGTGTGAGAATAAGTATTGGTAGTGGAGAAGAGAAAGTATTTGAGAAGTGAGTGTGATCTGAGTTTATACCTGAACAGTTCTCATATTTATAACCGGGAGTTTGGGAGGGAAAACCTGTAATTGAAAAGATGACGGAAGATGCTAACGCCGTAGCGGTTATATTTTCTTCCGTTAAGTTCTTTGATCCTACGTCAAGTTGTCTCGATCCGATGTGAATGCACACGGATCGTGGTTTGATCTATGGCTGGGGGGTTGCCACGTGGAAAGTGATTAAGTGGAGATTACTCTCCAATTGCATGCCTTCGTTGTGATTCCAGGGTTGCTTGTGGTGATGACACGTGTCCAGATGGTTATAACCGTCTGGGTGGTGCACGATTGTATTTCTTTCTAGAAGATTACTGCTGTAATCTGGTGTGACACCTTGCTGTGTGGGCACAGACGAATAAATCCCAAGTCTGGGTAAAATAATATCCAAGTCTGGATATTTAGGCGGAGGTATTGAACAAAGGATTTTAATCCTTTGTTAAATGGGAGAAGGCGCAAGGATTTATGTTTTCCTTTGGGCGCGCGATTATAGATCGCTGACTTCTTCTTCCTCTTTGTAAGACCAATGCGCGGCCGCGCAAGGTCGAAAGGCTAAAAAGGTTGGTTTGTGGTATGGTCTCAAATCCTTTTTATGAGGTTTTTGGGACCTTACCCCTTCATATTGGAAAAAAAAATGTTACTTTTTTATGTCGCATATTTCGACAAAGTGTATAATAAAGAAATTACATTTAAAGGGGAAAATGTAAAAAAAGGGTTACATGTTGGTTTTAAAACAAAACAAAAGTTACATTTTTTGTTCTTTGGTTTTTTAGTTGAATTCATTTTTACATAAAAAAGTTGCATTCATATTTGATTCGTATAAAAAAATGTACATGTGTGTTGCATTTTGAGATAATCCAAAAATAATGTACATTGTACATGAATACTTTACATTGTTGGATCCCTGGAAAAAAGTGTAACTTGTTATTAATCTTTGTGCTTGTAGATAGTGAAGATAAGCAACAAAACAGATAAAAATGACCACATGTGTTTATACATTCAAACATTTTTTTTTTGCTTGGGTGTTCCTCATCTTCAAAAACGTTTCGCATTGCGAGGAATATTGATGTTTTTTTTAATTGAAATGCAGGGGGGAAAGGCATCTACCACCAAATTGGAAAAAAAAGTGTTAAAGGGAAACTAATAAGTATTTAATCTCAAATTATTATTATATTAATTTGTATAGTTTGTGTTTACGGATTTCTGTGTAACATTGTGGAAATGTTTTGTTTTATGTATGGTGCTATGGGGCTGGTGCTATGATTGAAGCCTAATTAAGTAATGTTGATATGACTCGGTTTGTGTAACATATGAAAAAAAATGATCTTTGTGGATATAAATTAAAAAAAGTTAGATAAATGGATGTTATAATTAATATATAGTCTTTTAAAAGGCTTTGTGTAAAAGTTTACACATTTTTACATTAAAAAGTCAACCTACAAAGAGGTAAAAAAACTAATACCTAAATCTATAAATTCTATGGTATGGAATGTGATATTTTCTTGGAGATTTATGTATTTCTACTTCTTCATTGTAAATAACTAAGATATGTAACATGGGGCCCTTGTAACATATTTGTTAATAATTTATGTTTTTTGATTTATGGTTTTGATTGTTACTGTATAATTTAGTAAGAACTAAATTTCACTCATTAGTTTTATGTAAACAAATATTATATAAGTTGTGTGTACTTGAACAAAGGTAAAATGTACAACACTTTTTAATCTAAAAAATCAACCTACCTATAGAGCTAAAAAGTAAAAACATGCACCTCCCTTGGAAACATGTGACCTGCAAAAAATCCATCAAATCCATTCTCTTTCTTCATTTTCTCTCTCATTTTTCATCATTTTGTATATTAAAAATACTTTTATTTGGTCGTGTAACATTGACTGTATGTTACATCTTTTTAGGTATTAAAAAAAATGTAACAGTCTCTTTCTTGCTACTCTATAAAAAAAAACGTAAACATGAAAACATGTAAATGTTACATAAACATGAAAATGTAACATAGAAATGTTATACACAAAAATGTAACATGTAATACGTTACATAAATATGAAAACATACCATGTGTAACAATAACAAAAACGACTTTATGTAACACATTGTTTCTGTAAACATCTGTAACAAATAACACTTTGTTTCTATAACATGATAAGTAGATGTGTAACAACAACAAAACCCACTTTTTACATGATCAAAAAATGTAACATGCACCTTCACCACCATCTCCAACCACCTACAAAAACTCTTTTCTACTTCACTATGGCGGCGACATATGTATTGGTGTAATGAAACTAGTATAACATGTGGGTTTTGTATTATGTACTCATGTTAAACGTTTTGTTTTTTGTTACCTTAATGAACATGTATCATACTATAAAATTGTTATAATGTATTAAGAAGTCCTAGTAAGTAAAAAAAAAGTAGCTTGTTAAAATCGTACAAAAAAATACCTTGACATTGCATAGTTATATAATGTACCACTTCTATGTACATGGTGTGAGGATTTTGTGTAACATGAGAAAAAGATATAATTTTGTATGATGTAACCACATAGAAAAAGTAGACAGTAACATAAACTATCTTTTCCCAAATAAAAAGTGACTACATGATTATATCCAATATTTTTTTAATTGCAAAACTATTAAGAGTAAGTCTCTTGAAAAAAACAAGAAAAAAAAAAAAACAATCTAGCAAGTAAAAAGATAAAACTACGTACAAGCACGAGGGATTGTATGCATTTAACTATCGGGTGGTTTTAACTAGGGTTGATATAGGACAAATGTTGTCAGGAAAAGAAATATTAAATAAGAAAGTGGGCATCTAAAATTGTGTAGTAAAGATATGTGAGATGAGAGATATGAATATTTAAATAGAAGAAGATATTAGAAAGATGTGATAGATACACAAGTACAAATGCATTTAATGAAAAGCATGACAAGAAGAAGCAATGTTGAAAAGTTTGCGTGTGCAGACTTACACATGAAAAGGATTACAAAAAACTCAAAAGGTAAAGAAAGAAAATGACGGTTATGCCCTTGCCTCCTCTCAATCTAAATTCAAACGTGGATCAATCCTAGCTACATGTGTGAGTTTTCAGGGTTTAGTCAACTGGAGTGGGTTTTCTCCTTATAATTAGCCTATATATATATATAGGGTCGGGATTTAGAGAAAACGGTAGAAAGTGTGAGAACGGTGAGAACGCTTAACGTTCGTCCGATCAAAACAATCTATGGATTAGATTGACGTGGTGGCGTTTTCGTAAATAACATCAATTTTATTACTTGGACGCGCTTCATTAAGGGTAAAAGGGTCTTTTGACTACTCCACACAAAACGTCATCTCAAGAAATAAAACGCCAAAAACAAAAATCACAGACCATTCTAAGTAAAACGCCATTAAATATAAAACGCCAAACTTAATTATAGTAAAATCCCATCTAAAAAAACCGCCAAAAAATCCTATATATATACAACATCTCAGACCTTCAATTAAAAACACACACAAAAACCCAAACGCCATATTTTATATAACCCATTCTCCTTAGAAACGCCAAAAAAACCAAACATCAAATATCTTTCTACCCCAAAACGTTTTTTTTGAAATTCAGTTTGACTGTCGGTAGAGATTTCGTTCAATGAAATAGACAAAATCCTTATGTGAAGATATTGTCCATTTCATTGAGTAAAATATTATTGACTTATCCTAAACTTCCATCCAAATTTATGACGCCAAAACATACAAAAAAATTATTGAGGTTTGTTGTCAATAAAGTTTAGTTGTATGGGATGGACAACATTGTCAGTTATCTTTCTTAACCGAGGATTAACAATGTTGTCCATCTCATACAGCAAAACATTATTGATTTTAGCATGATCAAAATTTGAGGTTTAAGGTGATCTTATTTCGTGGCGTTCTTTTTATCGGTAAAACGCTAAAAAAGTTAAAAAATCAAACATCTTTGATTGTAAAAACTCAAGATTGTTGGCTGAAAGGGTCTAAACTCAATAACATTTTGCTGCATGAGATGAACAATTCTTCAAGAAAAAGATGCTGATGTCAAACTGTGTGCTTCCAAACAGCGACACATAAAACTACTTGAAAAACAAAAAAACAAAATGAATCATACGAAAGTCGAACCAGCCAGTTAACATGATTCAAAAAAGAAGAAAGAGACTGGTGACATTGAAGATTTGGAAGATCAATTGTTTATGTATTCTTTTTTTTATTTTCCTTTTAAGTTGATTGTTATATAATAAAAACGCCATATATAATAAAAACGACAAAACAACCAAAATGCTTGTTTAAACGATATCATCCCGTTAAACGCCACCAAAAACTCCCAAACTATAATAAAATTACTTTGAAAATTTATTATAAAAACACAAAAATAAAAAATAATAATAAAAAAAAGCAAACTTGTAAATGTAACTAGAAACAGTAAATACAACATCGGTAATACTAAAGAATCTAAAACGCCCAACTTGAAAGAATGGACGCGTTACAGACTTCAGAGATAAAGCTTATCAAAAACATTAATTACAAAACAGTAACTGAAAAGACGAATACTTTATTATAATAATGCACCGCCTAATTTAGGCGCCAAAAAGACATCCTATAAAATGATACGTCTCAGCAACTTCTATTTTATCAAACCAAAAAAACAAACGTCAATACTACTAAATAACACCCACTGTAAAACGCCAACTAATAAACTGAATGAATTGTTATCAAAGGGGAGTAACTCAGAAAGATTTTGCTGCATGAGATGGACAAAATTTCAAGAAAAAAATACTGATGCCAGTCATATGGCATTTTGTATTTTTTTTTCTTGAGAAGAGATCAATGACACTGAAGAGTGGGTTCACTATAAAGATGAAGATCCAGATAAAGAAAAAGCGAAAAACCCACTCACACGCCATAGATCTATGTCCCCAAACATCCACACAAAAAACCAGTTCAACAGACGAGAAGGCAAAAAAAAAATCAAACCGATGAGTTTTTTAAGTTTTACATAAAACGCCATATATTTGGTGACAGTTCTTGTACTATTAAAAAAGAGAGAGACCGATGACAGTGAAGATTGGGAAAAGAGATCCGATTATGATTTTTAATTTATTTCATTCCCTTGTATTTTTTTTCCTGTGGTTGAAATATAATTTAACAATTGTAAAACGACAAGATACCATAAACGCCAAAATGTTTATAAAAAATAATAGAACAATATGCCATCTTGTTTAAAACCCCTTGGAAAACGCCATTCAAATAGATTTCCTGCCCCCTGGGTTCCAATGGCATACGATGTGAATAAACGCCATAAAAGCCATAAACGACAAAATGTTGATACAATGAAACTATTAAAACGCCATTAATTATTGAATTTGGTTAACGCCAAAAATCTTAAAAACCAAAAATTAAAACAACATTGGGAAAAAGCGGAACTGGAAAAGCAGAAGATGAAAGGACAAAAAAGCCCCTCCGCCCTTTTCTAAGCGGCGTGACACGTGTTAGGCCAGGAAGCGTTCTCACCGTTCTCACACTTTTGAGCGTTTTCTCTCGATCCCGTTTCTATATATATATATATATATATATATATATATATATTACCATACTATAAATTACCATCATGTTGGTGCTTTAGTGATTTATACTCCAAGCTTAGGGAGTTTGCCAAAAAAAATTGTGAGTTTTCACTTTCAATCCTAATGTATTCATTTTTTTACATTTTAACATCTTTTTTTTTTTTTGTTACTTTTAACATAAATTTTTCTATCTTTTGCAATTTAATCCCAGCACATTTTTATTTTCAACTTTGATCCTCGTATTTTTCATCTTTTACAAATTCTTCGTTATATGTTTCGTTTTATTTTTGCGAGTGAACACACCGCAATATGCGTGTGAGTTTCAACATTTTTTCGTCTATTTTTTTCATGTTTAATAGGACTGTCACAACGCGTCTATTTTTCCCTGTTTGACAGGTTCGTTGCAACGCGCGTGGTCTTAGATCGACTTAGTAATTTTTTTCTATTTTTATGTTTCAGTCTAATTTTTTCGCATTATCATGCCACAACGGGCATGCGTGATTCAACGATTTTATAGATGCTTTTCATTTGATGTTATTTTTTCCATTTTGTTTATTTTTTACGAGCTTTTTTGGCGTTGTTGATCGCTGGTAGTTGTGTAGCATTAGTGCTACTTGGCACGGTTTATGCCCCGCCGCAACGTTATCATTTATAAGCTAAACATGATGATAACATGTTGCGACCGGTTTAACTGTAAGTTTACCCACTATGACAACTCTATAAAATAATCCGCACTAGTCATAATCTGGTCAAAACATTTTTACTCTCGTCTAATTCGGTCGGGTTGGAGTGGGTTATATATGTCATGCCATAATAGTAATCTTGATATTAAAAAAATATTTAATCTTTCTATTTTTCTGAAAACATAGTTTTATTATGTTTAAGTGGCTTAATCTCGTCTAAAGTGTATTGTTTAGATTTAAATTACATGATTTGATTTTTAGCGTCATATGTTGAAGTCATAATTTCCTAAAATTTGGTTAAAAGAAGGTTTTCAGATAAAAATCCTATAGCCTTTTCATTTGAAACATTGGCACAGATCTAAGCTACGACTCTATGAAAGAGATCGAAAGCAACAAGATGATTTTGATTCTTGTTTTTTAACAGTTTTGGGAATGGAAGGCAAGAAATAATATATTTTGTTAAAGAAAGTCCTTCGCATAAATTGTTTTGAATGGGTAAATCAATCATTTGTCCTTGGGGATCCGACATTAATGGGCATCTCGGTAGAATCGATGTCTGCATCTTTAGAATCGATAACTGCATCTTTGATGCAGTGCTAGCACTATAAGAAATCGGACCTTTAACGAATACCAAAAAAGGCCTTTCGCGACGAAATTTCATCTTTGTATCCTATTGCGACCAAAATTAGTCGCAACAGGGTCGTTGCTATTGATCCGTCATAACTGGCTGCTAGTTATTCTTAATTTTCTAGTGATAGCGAGATGCTAGATAATAAAAAAACATGATTTCCCTTTTATTCGTATCGTTATTATTCTCTGTCAACCAAACATTTTCATTCATTGGTTTCGCATTCTAATTGTTTTAGCTAGTAGGCTCAAGCAACAAATAATATAGTTGAGATTTAACTTATATGAAGTTAACGGTTCTAATGAATTATTGTGCTTTATATAAGAAGACATGTTTTAACCATAACTGACATTACAACAATTCAAACCAATACAATCACAATTTTTATTTTGGTATCCGAGTCAGGAGAGATCAACAAAACAAAGTCGCCTGAACCATAGGTTGGCTGGCCGGCCACCACAATCGCCGCCTTACCCAAAACCATAGTTTTGTTCCTGGTAAATATGATGAATATCTAGTTATGTTTTGTAGGACTTCAAGTATCTTGGATAAGATAAAGGATGAAAGATTGACAAGGTCAGACATATAATACAAGCAAATAGGGCCTTCACTTAAAAGCAAATTAATATGCTAAACTATTGTTTTAGGTTTGTTTGATTTCTTATACAAGCAAACTACTCTGTGTTATAGTTGTGTTAAATTTTTTGCTTGATTCCAAACACAAATAAAGGAGTATCGTTTATAATAATCAAAGAAGGAAAAAGGGCCTCAAATTTCATTTCGCCTTGGGTCTCCAAATAAGTTGGAACGACCTTGGAGGTTGAGATAGGTTGGGAATATGAAGAGAACGCAGACGTTAGAGCCGGTTAGAGTGATGGAAACCCTAATGGTGAAGGGGAGGAGGGGTTGAGATATGCTCAAGTTGACTTGAGATGAGAGGATTAGACAGGTTTTGCGATAGTTATAGTACTTCTCTAAGGACATTCCTAAGATAAGAGTTCGTGGAGATGTAAGTTTAAGACTCAATACTTTCTAGGGTTGATACATATGTAGACTGACTTTGTTAATGGTTCTTTTATGTTTTATGTCTATGTGTATCAAAGTGTATTTATTTATTTATTTTTTTTTTTTTGCAATTTGTTGTTATATATTATCAACTCAGTTTTTCTTCTCTCTTTTTTTTTTTTTTTTTACAATTGTTGTAACAAGATTTTCTGCTAATTTTTCTCAATTTTTCATGTTTGACATATTAGTGTAGGTAGTAGTATTTCATTTGTAGTCAGTTTCTCAACATTATGTAAGTTTAGGATTTAGCTTACCAAAGTTATATTTTTATCTGCGTGCTTCTCATATGTTACCTTTAGTTGTGCATAGGTTACGTAGTTCACAACCAATTGATGTAAAGTTTAATTCAAAGTTTTTTATACCCTTTTATGTTTTTCTTTGTAGCCATTTGGTCAACATTTATTGATGGCCATGTGTTTCAGGATTAAAGTTATAGGATTATGCATTCTGCTCATATGTTACATGTAGTTGTAGATAGGGGCTGTTTGGTAGCCTCTTAATGACCATTTAGATGCTGCCTCTTAATGGTTTAAAACCTCTGAATGAATAAGAGGTAACCTCAAGTCTGAATGGTTAAGAGGTAACCTCTGAATGGTAAATCATCACATGTCACATTCTTCTACCTTCTTATTGGTAAAATTCTTAATAGTTCCATTAAGAGGTAGCATCTTAATGACCATTCAGAGGCTACCAAACAGCCCCATACATTACATAGTTTTAAACAATATCTTGATGTACAGTTCATTTCTGTTATTTTTCACACCCTTTTTTCAGTAGCCATGCAAAATGATGATTTTAATGCTTATGCGTTTACATTTTTTCACCTTTATGGAGTTCTTCCCAACCCTTAATCTGTTTTGAGGCATCAAATTATAGACTCAATAACACATTGCTTGGATAAGTTAAGTAGTCACCTGAAAAACCCAAACAACTTTCAACCTAATTTCGATGAATACTACCTTGAAATACGTGATAGTGCACCTATTGAAGTTTTGTTTTATAGGTTTTTATTTTGTGTGTGCTTTTAAGAATTTTAGTTTATTTTCTAATAGGTTTTTATTTTGTATGTGCTTTTAAGAATTTTAGTTTATTTTCTAAGCAATTTACATGATATGCAGTACTATCATTTTAGAGTTAACTGCCATTTTCGTCCCTGTGGTTTGGTCACTTTGGCCATTTCAGTCCATTTTTCAAAAATGCGCCATTTTCCTCCCCCACGTTCTGGAAAGGTGCCATTTCAGTCCAAAAATCATAACCCAGTTAAGTCAGTTTGTAAATAAGGACTGATTGTGTAAATTTGTAACATAAAGGACCATTTAAGTAAAATGTATAAATATTAATATAATTATAAAATATATAATATATATATATATATAATGTATACATAGGGACGGAACCGGAGCTCCGGTAGTCACCACCGCCGCCGCCGGAACCGGAGTTCCGGTGGTCACCGCCGCACCGCCGGAACCACCACTTTCATCATCATCATCATCATTTCAATCATTTGAGAGCATCCGCAATCATCAGACATCATCATCATATCATAATACATCTTCAACTTCATCGTTCTTTCACCGGTCACCGGTCACCATCTCCGGCGACTGCATCGTCACCATCGACCAGCGTACACCGATCATCTTCTTCAAACACCGAACAACTAGCTGCAACTCCGACGGACACCAAAAACCTACAACCCTTTCCGATCATCTTCACTGTTTATCTTCACTCCAACCTCTATTCTTCTCGACCATCACTCTCTCGTTTTCGTCAATCATCTCCGTCGACGGCCTCCGATCTCCGATCTCCGGAACCTGCAACTGTCTTCATCTCTTTCAAATTGCTATGCAATTATTTGAACCAGAAACCCCACTGATCAAAACTTTTTTGTTGGATAATTTCAAATTGCTATGCAATTATTTGAACAAAAACTGTTGGATTCCACCACATTATACACTGAATCCTCATATTGCATATAGAAATACAAAGTCAACATCATCAAACACAAAACTCCTAAAAAATCACCATAAATCTGGGTTTTGAACTCATTATTGTTCATCTAACCACCACTCTCCACAACAAACCATTCTCTTCAGCATCGGAATACCGGACTTGATATAACCACCATCATCATCTCCGACCATCTTCGTCAATGTCCGTCTTCATAAACACCATCCACCACCACTTCACCGTTCCACACCACCTTCACCGTCACACAGCGACTTCGGTCACTTCCATTTCCACCATCAACCTCCGCCGTTAATCCAGCACATCACCTCCGATCGACAACCCCAACCATCGTCACCCAACCTCCACAACCGTCCCCGCTACTGCGACTCGTTGACGGTGATACTCCGGCCGTCGAGGCTCTGGCCGTTCATTGAATCGAAGAGAGAGAGAGGGGAGAAGAAGGTTTGTTGCAACTTCCTGTTGGTGTGTGTTATTAGGAGATGGTATTAGATTGTTGTTGCAGTGTTTTCTAAAGGGTTGAAGAAGGGTTAAGGTTTTACTTAAATGGTCCTTTATGTTACAATTTTACACAATCAGTCCTTATTTACAAACTGACTTAACTGGGTTATGATTTTTGGACTGAAATGGCACCTTTCCAGAACGTGGGGGAGGAAAATGGCGCATTTTTGAAAAATGGACTGAAATGGCCAAAGTGACCAAACCACAGGGACGAAAATGGCAGTTAACTCATCATTTTAAGTAAAATCCTAATTATATTGTCCTTACATTCAAATCTCACCGAGTTATATAATGAATATGCCTTCATATTCAAAATCATAGTCATATCCCAATTCCAAAATATTGGTTGGTATTGATCAGCTACTACGTGTTAGTTGTTGACAATGGAAACCAAAAACATTTCAATTGAATATACCAGTCTTGATACAACTCCAATTGAAGAGACTGAGCCTAAAGAATATATTGTTGGTCAGGGAGAAAAAAAAACAGTCTGGAGCCGATGAAACTATACTAACCTAAAACCAACCCGATAAAACTTGTACACCAACCTAAATTGGTTTGGTTATCGAATAATATTTTGAGTTTTGAAAATTTGAACAACCCGACTCAAAAACCGAAATCCTAAGAAAACAACCCGAAGAATACCCCTAGTGAGGGATGCTGATGGTGAATATATTAATTGTGAAGTTTAGTTCCCTTCACATGATTGCATACACGAGTTTTTTTGCACGTCTCCTTTTCTCAAGGGTTTCCATGAAACGAATACCATAAGCCAATATATAAAGTTAAAGGTTATTTTCCTTTGAGTTGTTTTGATGCGAAGATTTGCATCTTGGTGAGGCATAATCGAAGGATAGCAGGTTGGGTTGTCCGCTAGCAACCTATTTTCTAGTGTGTTCTAGTGAACTCATCTGAGCTGGAATTAGAGGTCAGCTGTTGGTTTGAATGTATTTCCTTGAACAGTGCCAAACTAACTAAATAACAACCCTATTAGTTTTTTTTTGATGATGTGGCATACCACATTGGCGAAAACTTAAAAGTTTTTTTCACATAAAGTTACCACGTCATTAAAAGTTAACGTTTGTTGCCACATAAGCATGCCATGTCACCAAAATGTAAAGTTTTTTTCGCCATATAAGTGTTGATGATACATATTGTGTGGATACGTCTCGGCTTAGTTCGACTCGGCTACGAAGTGAAGGCCGTAGTCAAGCCATCCTCCTGTCTTGACTTGGTATGCTAATTACTTTGTATCGAACGTTGTAAATGCAACTGCGTATGTGCAGTTTGCATATTAGATTATGTTTAGGTGTTGTTTAGGTGTTGTCTGTTCATTGTTGGCCCAACATGTCGAAGCACAAGTGGAAGCCCAACATGAGGAAGTTTAGGCCCAATCACATATGACGAAATCAGACAGGTGACGAAAGCACATGTGATTTCATCGAAGACAGCATGTGGCGAAGACAATATGGGATGATATCATTTGATTTCGTCAAACACATGGATTTCGTCATTCTGTTTTCGTCGGCAATCAGTTTTCGTTGATGGTTCTAGTATATAAACACAACAGAACAGACAGATACACCAAGAGCATAGAGAAAGAAGTCTGAATAGATTTCGGAGCGAACACATTCTAAACACACACACACTGAGAGTTTATGAGAGCATCTTCTAAACATTGCTTTGTAACCGTTTCATAGCATTAAGACATTGAGTGTTAATCGGTGAATCTTGTGTTTTACGTGTTCGTAACTTGGTTTAACTTACCCGTTTGGATTCCGCACTCATGGGTTCGTCGGAAAACAGGAATAGAGGTTGACTCGATCCTCCGGGTGGACCTACAATTGGTATCAGAGCCTTGGCTCGATTCCTTGTCAAAACCAAGTTTGTGTTCTTGATTTTTCTTAGTTTTTAATGAGTTTTTCTTGAGTTTTGATCTTTAAAGTTCATACATTTTCTGGAAAAACGTTGTTAAAATCTTGAAAATCTTGGTATTTTTGCTTAGTATTGGGTTTTTATTGAACTTTATTGCAAAATTGTTGGTGTTCGGAAATTTTCAGGTGACCGGAATCTTCATCCAGTTCATCACATCTTCAAACTATTCTTGAATATTATCTATGTTTGATCTGATTTGTGATTGAATTATTGTTGTTGTTAAATATAAAATTGTTGTTTGAAAAAGGTGTACAAGTCATGATGTGTGTTGAAAAAGAAGTCTGATAAGTAAGGTGAAGTTTGAAAAGGAAGGTTTGTGTCAATGGATAAGGTTTTAATAGATAAAGATAAGGTTTTGATAAATATCTTATTTGTCTGGTATAAATAGTCAACGAAATCACCCACTAATTTCGTCACTTGCTGGACGAAATCACTTGCTGGACGAAATCACTTGATGGACGAAATCACAATACATTAGTGACGAAATCACCCCCATTTTCGTCAACAGCTTTCAGCGACGAAATCAACAGCTTTCAGCGACGAAATCACCCTCTTTTCAGCGACGGAATCACCCTATTTTCAGCGACGAAATCACCCTGATTTAATCACATTTGATCTTGACGAAATCTCACATTTTCGTCACTTATTGTTTTGGACGAACACCTTATTGTTTTCGTCGCATATTTGTGATATTATTATTAACAGAAGCTTTTTAAATCATACTTAACCATTTGATTTCAAGTTTTTGAGCAGGTACAATTGTTCTAATATCAAATATGAGTTCTAATCCATTAGATTGGAGCATTAGCACGGTCCCTGATATGTCATGGGTTAAGTCTTTGATGCCACAAGAAAGAATTTCGGCTAGTCAAAGGGCGTGCGTGGCAAATCAAAATCAAAGTATCCAAAACCTGCTCATAAGCGAAAATGAAACGGGTAACAATAACCGTCCGCCAAAACTCAACCACATGAACGACTATCCATCGTGGAAAGGTCGTTTTCAGAATTATGTTTTAGGTCAAAACACCGAGTTATGGACGTGTTTCACCACAGCATATAACGTCGCTCTTGAGGAAGCCGGATCAAATGCTATGACTTTGGCGACCATGGCTGAAAACGACAAGAAGGCGTATGACCTTGAAAAGAAAGCGTTTACTATTCTTACGCAAGCATTGCACAAAGATATCTATCATCAATTCGCCCATTGTACCAACACCAAAGCCTTGTGGGACATCCTAGTTAACAGAGGAGAAGGAAATGCGGCCACACGGAAGACGCGTCATGATTTACTAAAGAAGGAGTTTGAAGGGTTTATGTTTGTGCAGACTGAAACACTGAATGAGATGACAACTCGTTTTTATCATTTAATTAGTGAAATGATTTCTTACAAGGTTGTTGTATCTTCGCAGGAAATAGTCGCACGGTTTGCTGATGCTCTACCACCAAAGTGGAGCCCATTCATTGAGTTGTTAAAGCATACAGGTGTATTGGATACTGTCAGTATCTATGAGTTTGTTCAAAAGCTGGAGAACAAGGATGCAGAAGAAATCAGAAAAGCTAAACTAATTCTTGTCCCTCAAAATCCAGAGATGTACTTTGGAGGGATTGCTCCTTCTGCTAGTACAAGCCAGCAACCAAAGATGCAAACAGCTTATGTGTCAAATGCTTTTGACCCAAATTTCTATTTTGGAGGAGTAGTTGCACAACCCCAATTTGATATAAATGCCTATCTTTCGAAACCTCAAGTTGCCACACCTCAACCCCAATTTAATATAAATGCCTATCTTCCGAAACCTCAAGTTGCCACACCTCAACCCCAATTTGATCCAACTGCCTATTTTTCTAAACCACCACAATCCCAACCACAACAAGCCTTCTATGGTAACAAACCTGATACTTCAAATCTTTCCAAAGTGAGTGTAGAAGCTGCACGGGATCACATTGAAATTCTTACCACTATGGTTAATGCCTACAGCGGATTAGTCGCAAGTCAAATTGGAAATATTAATTTGACCAATGAAGATTATCAGCAGATAGACAGAGATGAGATGGAGTTGATGGACATTAAGTGGGCGTTTGCTAGCGCTGTGAGAAGGGCAAAGGATTATATGAGCAGAATGGGGAGAACCAGCTTGGAAAGCAAAAAGGGATACCAAGTACGGGTTTGACAAGGATGCTGTCACATGCTTTAATTGCGCTGAAAAGGGTCACTTCAAACGTGAATGCACGCGACCGAGCAAACAAGGCAACCAAAATCCCTTCCAAAATCAAACAAGTACTTCAAATCAAGCTAACAACGAAAGAGGGATAGTAGCTGCTAACAACCAAACCAACCAGTCAGGGCCTTCAAACCCCAACCGAGCATTGATAGTTCAAGCTGATGAAGGATGTGATTGGTCCGTACAGTTGGGAGGAGGAACTGCATGCTATGCGAAGATCATCAGTCACATCAAGCATGTGCACAAAGAAGAATTCTCTGAAGATGATGATAGTTCGGGATACTATCACACCCCGATATTTCCACGTATTACCGGTGGGCCCGGTGGGGGAGTATCGTGACGTAGTTGATATCATCATAGTCAAACAACACAATATATAAATGCACAGCGGAAGCAAAAGATAAATATATTACAATCCGAATATAAAGTAATATCAAGTATTACAACGGAAAGTAAAGGATCCACAGGCGGATCTTAAAACATAAATATTGTTCAACAGACTTTAGACGCCTAGAACTTGCAAGATTCCTTATTAACGTCCTGAGCAGCTTCCAGCCTATTACGCACTTGTACCTGTCACTTAGACTTTTGAAAATACGTCAGTTTTCACTGGTAAATACACTCAACCGACTCATTTGAAAATGTCTATGAAAATTGGTTTAGGTGCTCAAGGCACGAAGATATTTTGACACTTTGATTAAAATGCACAAGGCAAAATTTAATCTTTTATACTTGGGACAAACTAAATCTCATGTTATCAGTTTTACATAACTTGCTCTACATACGGGGCCCGGTTCTATGCCGGTTCAAGATTAACCGACACACCACTATTACCTTATTGGGAATCCCATATGGGGTATAATTAATTAATAAACATATGGCATCTGTCAGGTGTATGCCTACACCCCGTGCTTAGGTCGCGGCCATTGCATTTAATGAGTCAAGGATATCCAGGACACGGTCGCATTAATCCCCAATGTTTCAGTCAAGCAATATGAATTAAAACAGGTTATTTGGATTTCCCGACTTATTGGTCTTTGAATCCCATACCTGACCATGCGGTATTTATATTACCGTATCCCAAGCCCGTAATAGGGAAAATAAGTTAAGAGTATTTACCTGAGTTAGCTCATGTCTTAAATAGCAAGAATTATAATAACTCAGCCGTATTCACTTAAGTAAGCGTAGGTACAATTTACCAGAAGGATCTAGTCTGGAATGATGGTATAAATAACCAATTAGAATACTAACGGGTCTTTAATTAAGCCTAAACTTAGACCGGTTAGTTTTAAAGAAAGATACGGTTCAAACGCACGATAAGGCGAAGACCGGTTTAGAATGTGGTTTCGACCCGGCAAGCTTGTATGCTTGTTTAATATGGTTAACTTAAACACATTTTGGATTTTTGAGACAAAAAGGATATGGTTTGACCCGTTTCGGCTAATATATGCAAACTAGTCACATAAGCCGATCCGAACGCGGCAAGTGCGTAACGAGTAACCAAAAGAGTCATATACAGGTTTCCTAAGTTAATATGCCTTAAATATGTTGTGATATCAGTAGGATACATTCCATTATGCCCAAAACGAGTTTAATCTCAAAATAAGTCCCGTAGGGGTATTTTGGTCATTTTAAAAGTTATAAAAGATTTTAAATGAAGTTCTGAGATTTGGGTCCGAATACATCAGTAAAATAACTATTTTAATAGGTCATATCAGTTGATAATAAGTCTTATATGGCAAAATGGTTTTAAACCCAAACTATGCGTTTAATACGCGTAAAAAGTCATTTTAAGCGATTTCCGGGTTATACAGGAAATCTGAGTTTTCTGATCAGGTTATAAATTTCAAGATACTTTATTTATTATATAAAATCAGTAGCAATTGGATTGGTGTCAAAATACTATGTAGAACTCATTTTATGACCGAAAAGGGTATATTCGGTATTTACCGAATTAATGCCATAATCTTAGGTTATGAGCAGGTTAAAAATAATTAAAAATATTTAAAAATCCCAAAATATTATATTACATTAGTGGGTAAAAGGTTTGGTGTCAAAAATTGGGTTTAGATAGGCTTTATGCTAATTGCGCCTTTTAATTACTAAAAGGCGTTATAATTACGCTAATGAGCATAACTCCTAATCTAGACCTCCAACTGATGTAAAATTCTAGGGACATGTTTATAAATTAGTAACAAAAGTTATTGTCTTCTCACATATCCAAAATTCTCGTTTTATGGTCAAAAGGGCATATTGGTCAACATTTAAGCAATTTACGGAAACATGTAAACGAATCGGATAATCTATGAAGCAACCACAGAGGGTTATGCTAACATGTAGCCTGGTCCTAAGGAAGCTCCAAGGCATTTCCAAATCATACTAAAACGGGTCAGAACTGAAGTCAAAGCAAAAGTCAAAGTTTTGCGGCTTTCGGTTCCGAACCGGGTCTAAATAGAAAATTGTCGGATCAAACAAGCTTAGACCAGTTATTAAACTTATTAACAAGTTATATGAGTGATAAAATAGGTTACATGCCTTCTACATTGTTAATTAGGCGTTGATTCGCAAATTACGGTTCTGTTGACTTTTTCTAATCAATCTTGACCCGACATTTGATCTAGTTAGAGTGGGAATCAGAGGGCCCTTTTAAGGGTTTAGTGCCCACATAATTACCAACGTATAACTACCTTCAATTCGACTAATCACTGGACCAACAATGATTAATCGCTAAGTCAAACGGTAATTACGACGGTTTGACTTTTAAGCTAAAACTAAGTAAAAACTCGACTAAGAAAGGTTAGGCATACTTACTGAAGTCCTATGCACGATTAGGAAGGCTTAGGGTCTGCTCTTAAGCTCCAGGAAGCTCCAGAAATGCAGAAGTGAGGTGTGATCAATGGTTGCAACATAAGGGCCTTTTATAGTGCTCAAATCTCATTAGATTGTTGACAACTAAGGCTACAACTGATCATGGATCACCCACAAGTGTCCCTAAGTGCCTAGGAATGTTTAGGGGTCGCCCATGGATGAGAAAACATCATCTTAAGTCGGTTCCAAGGCTGAAAAGCCAACTTTCACGATTTTCTGCATCTGGGGGCCTGACGCGGCCCGCGTAAGGATTGCCAAGACCTTACGCGGCCCGCCTGGAGCCTAACTTCAGGTTTTAAAACTTTTTCAGTTTGCATCCTTGGCTCTTGGCTCTTCGAAAGGTCAACCAAACTTTGTTTCTTGCATTTTGAGCCCCTCAACTTGACTTATAAGGGCTTCAAGTCTTATACCCACTTTGTTAAGCCCTTGGTTAACTTGGTTATCACCCGAAAAGCCATAACTTTCAACGTTTACGCTTTAACCCCTCGCATACGAATTTGATCATAACTTTCTCATACGATAACGAAACTTTATGAAATTTCTATCAGGTATTCTAGTGAGCATAATTTACCGTTACAAAGCTTCGGGTTTGCTAAAAGGTCACTCAGAGGTATACTTTAAACATTTTGACCCATTTAACCCCTGTAGTTTGTAATCTCTCACTTTCTTTCATATTTAGCTTCGTATGATCCATGATTTATTCGTTTAAGGTTATGAGCATCATGTAGGGTTACTGTAAAGTATATTTATCCATTGTTGACATTTTGAACCCTTATATTCACATACTTTCCCTGTTTGTCAACTTTAGTCCCTCTAGTGTATTCTTTCACATGTTCAAGCTTATGACACATGTCAATACATTTATAGGACGTGAATTTTCGAGGTGTTACATCCTCACCCCCTTAAAAGAAATCTCGACCTCGAGATTTGCTAAAATGCTGGGAATACTTTTTGTCGCATAATGGACTTAACTTCTATAACATATCTGGAGTCCTTCCAAGCTCTCATAGTGACTCCTATAGTAGGTACATGTATCCTTTTTGGAGCTTCTTAACCTGACAATCCTCGATCGATACAGGATGCTCCTCACATCATAAATCTACATATCATTATGTGACAGTGCTTCTTGACTTATTGGCGAAACACATCCTTCGGTCACTAGTTTGCAATGTATCGCGAGCTCCGCCAAGCTCCCTAAATAGGTTTTAGATTATAAGCTACTTGATCTTGATACATTTGATTTCCTTCGAATGATTCTATATATTCAGAGCTTAACTAGCCTGATAATTTAACAAATTTGGCACACCCTTCCTGGGTGATATCTTTTGTTGAACCTTATTCCTTAACAAGAATTTAGGAGGTTTGCTACTTTCATTCATCCTTGATTTTCTGCCGAATACTGGCATCTTACAGATGATTATGAATTTACGTGATCTTATTAGTCGTTTCTAATGCAACTTTCAGATCCTGATAATTGGACTTACCAATCTATTGTCCTATCAATGGACGTTTAACATTCCATCTAGACAAGGTCTTCAAAGGAGCAGCCTTGATGCTTATATATCAACTATTATAGAAAGTTTATCTTATGGTGAGATGGTTATCCCAACCATTGCTTAAAACTCTTATTAAGGAATAGCTAATCCTTATAGCTAGTTGAATAACTCGACGATCCTGGGTAGTTGATGGCGATTCTTAATCGTTGCCTAAATAGGGTTGCGGTAACCAATGCATAAGCAAGATGAACCGTCTTTCTTATTTACTAAAAATCGGAGTTCTTAGAACTTTGAATTTTGGCTTTATGAAACCTTCTCTAAAAACTTATCGATTTGGCTCTTAATTCTTCCTAGTCCATTGGTACTAACAGATATAAGGCTTTTACAATAACTGCAGCCCTAAGCGGGATGTTTGTCCTAACATCCTCTTGCCTCTCAGGAGGTAATCATGGTAATTCTTATAAAGAAGATAATTATGACACACAGAGATGTCAGAGATGACCGTATTCTCAGGCTTTTGTTCGTCTATCGATGTCAGTGTCAAATAAATGACACATTCTCTTTACAAATGCAAGGATGTCCTAAGTAGAGATACTTATAGGGACATTTTTATATTGGATATCTTCTTTGAATACTACTAGTCGACTTTAGTACAATATGACCATTGGGATATCTCAGGGTTCCATGCATTAAACCTCCATACTGATCAGGCATGGAAGCAATCTATGGTACACGCTAGGATACGCCACTCCTCATATGGTACTTTTATCAAACATAGTTTGGCATTCGCAGGCGATAGAAAACAATGAGAAAATAATAAAATAAAATAAAGTAATATAAATTGTCGTACTCTTTTTTTTTTGGGGAAGAGTACTCCAGATTCTTATGAAATGATTATCTTCGAGGATGGGAGAGAGGGTCATTAAAGATTCCATTGGTAAATTATACCTTATTTTTAATATCTGAAGTTCTCATGAATGTAATCAAAAGTTTGCTAAGCTTATGGTTTACTAAAGGTTTATTATCCCTTGCATTATCGTAAAATACTTAGCAGATACAATCTATGCAAAAAGGTAAGGACGTACCTAATGCTATTATTGATATGCACTGTCTCTGGCATTCAACCGGTAGTTTAGGCGTTTCCTTTCTTATCCATCCCAGACTTAGCTGCTCCTTCCTTGGCAGCCTCAGGGCGATTAGTACTGATGTGGCCCTTTTCGCCACAGCTGAAACAGTTTGCATTCTTTATGTCCCTACATTCGTGGGACTGGTGGCCAGTTCTTTTGCAGATGCCACATTGCTTTATCTTTTGGTTTGATCGACACTGTCCTCAGTGTCTTCTTTTGCAGGTTTTGCATGTAGGCTTCTTGTTGGAATCCTGTTGGTTATTGTTGAACTCGGATTTGCTCTTCTTAGGATTCTGGGAGTTATCCTCCTCCCTTTTTCTTTTCTCATTAGATTCATTCTTGATTGAATTTTGTCTCACTATATCTAGAGTGAGAGACAAGGATAAATCTACAGCTGATCTGAAGGTGATTGGCTTTGAAGCCTTAACATTCCCTTTTATTTCGGGTGCCAAACCACCGATGAAACGCGCAATGCGTTTTGGTTCAGGGGTAATTAAATAGGGTACCAATCTAGATAGGGAGTTGTAGTCGGTAACATATTGCTGACAATTTAGGTTCTTCATTGTGAGAGCCAGAAAATCCGTCTCCACCTTTTCCACTTCGTGTTGTGGACAGTAGTTCTCTTTGATAAGAGCAGCGAACTGATCCCAAGTCATGTTGTACAAAGGGATCTTCCTCGTAGCTTGGATCAGTGACCTCCACTAAGCTAGAGTTTCTCCTTTAAAAGATTGTGAAACAAATTTCACAACATCCTGTTCCGCACAACCGCTGATGTCAACAACAGTGTCCATCTCCTCGAGCCATGTCACGCAATCGATGGCTCCCTCTTCTCATGTAAAGTCTCTGGGCTTGCAGGAGACAAAATATTTATACGAACAGTTTTTAACATGTGGCTCTTGATTAAGCACAACCTGTCCAGACGGAACACTCCTCTGATTGGACGAGTTATGAACATCGTCTTCCTTTGACTCATGTGATTTAGAAGGGGGCTTACTACGAGCCACTGATAGAGTCTTAGAGTGTGTATCACTTGATTCATCATACTGTCTGTCGAGAGCTCGTGTAACGGCATTATCTATTAATGCCTGCAGTTCCGCACCAGTTACATTAACTCCGGTAGCATCATCATTCTCCCTCAGGTGGCTGTTGACCTCATCTGATCCAGCCATGTAGTTTGATTGCTACATACATATTGACAATTATTTATTCAGAGGTTATTATGGAATCATCATTTTTGACGATTCATCAACCATGGTAATATAAACCATATTGGTTAATTTGTTATTTATATTTAATTAGTATTTTCATTATAATTTACCCTAGTTATAAAACATTCAGGATATAAAAGTGGCACAAAGGCCTAGTCACAAGGACAGTTTTAAATTTATAAGCTATGACTTCAGAGAGTCGAGGCATTAAGGTTTGAACATATTTTACTACCTTTTCTTGACAGAGAGTCAAAGACATCATCTGTCTTTTGTCCCTTAGGACAATAAGTATGGCCTGTAGGCATTTCATCACTTATGGATGTTTATAATATGATCATCTTCATTTGATGATATTAGTCAGGATCGCATTAATCATACAAACTATTATGCTTGGACGTAGTCCAACATCTTTAGACGGGGGCCAGAGACCACCACGGTCGTTGTCTTATCGGACAACAAGTTTGGCCCGTAGGCACTTCATCACTAAGGGATGATTATTTCAAATAAGGGAATTTAGGTTAACCCCCTTTTAAAGATGGCATGTGTGACTTTAACGATTCACAGTTTACCAAAAATGTTAACATACTTACAGATGTTAACAGGGATTGGAATCTTTTAGATAAGTTTTACCGTCTTGGCCATGTCTACAATGACATTTAGGCTAGGTTTTACCTTTAAGATTCTTTTAATATTTAACGCAGAACAATCCTAACTTGAAATGTTAACAAGGATCTGAATCTAATTATGGAACTACCGTCTTGGCCCTGTCTTAAAATGACACATGAGCTAGGTCTTGTCCTTTTTAGATATTGCCATTTTATTATAATGGTAGCTCTTATAATATAGGAATGATATTTTAAATATAATTGTTCCATAAAAATTTAAACAAGTATATGGTTGCCCTAGACGGGACTTCTACAGAAAATGACTTGCCCATGCAAGGGCTAATCAGAAAATAACAAAGGAACCAAATAAGGACAAAATAAAACGAATTAGGATTTGTCCTATGTTCTTGTCTAGACTCAAGAATGTGCAACTGTGTAACTGAGATTAAACACAAAAGATAAGTGTTTAATTCACTCAGTGTTGGCTCTGATACCAACCTGTCACACCCCGATATTTCCACGTATTACCGGTGGGCCCGGTGGGGGAGTATCGTGACGTAGTTGATATCATCATAGTCAAACAACACAATATATAAATGCACAGCGGAAGCAAAAGATAAATATATTACAATCCGAATATAAAGTAATATCAAGTATTACAACGGAAAGTAAAGGATCCACAGGCGGATCTTAAAACATAAATATTGTTCAACGGACTTTAGACGCCTAGAACTTGCAAGATTCCTTATTAACGTCCTGAGCAGCTTCCAGCCTATTACGTACTTGTACCTGTCACTTAGACTTTTGAAAATACGTCAGTTTTCACTGGTAAATACACTCAACCGACTCATTTGAAAATGTCTATGAAAATTGGTTTAGGTGCTCAAGGCACGAAGATATTTTGACACTTTGATTAAAATGCATAAGGCAAAATTTAATCTTTTATACTTGGGACAAACTATATCTCATGTTATCAGTTTTACATAACTTGCTCTACATACGGGGCCCGGTTCTATGCCGGTTCAAGATTAACCGACACACCACTATTCCCTTATTGGGAATCCCATATGGGGTATAATTAATTAATAAACATATGACATCTGTCAGGTGTATGCCCACACCCCGTGCTTAGGTCGTGGCCATTGCATTTAATGAGTCAAGGATATCCAGGACACGGTCGCATCAATCCCCAATGTTTCAGTCAAGCAATACGAATTAAAACAGGTTATTTGGATTTCCCGACTTATTGGTCTTTGAATCCCATACCTGACCATGCGGTATTTATATTACCATATCCTAAGCCCGTAATAGGGAAAATAAGTTAAGAGTATTTACCTGAGTTAGCTCCTGTCTTAAATAGCAAGAATTATAATAACTCAGCCGTATTCACTTAAGTAAGCGTAGGTACAATTTACCGGAAGGCTCTAGTCTGGAATGATGATATAAATAACCAATTAGAATACTAACGGGTCTTTAATTAAGCCTAAACTTAGACCGGTTACTTTTAAAGAAAGATACGGTTCAAACGCACGATAAGGCGAAGACCGGTTTAGAATGTGGTTTCGACCCGGAAAGCTTGTATGCTTGTTTAATATGGGTAACTTAAACACATTTTGGATTTTTGAGACAAAAATGATATGGTTTGACCCGTTTCGGCTAATATATGCAAACTAGTCACATAAGCCGATCCGAACGCGGCAAGTGCGTAACGAGTAACCAAAAGAGTCATATACAGGTTTCCTAAGTTAATATGCCTTAAATATGTTGTGATATCAGTACAATACCTTCCATTATGCCCAAAACGAGTTTAATCTCAAAATAAGTCCCGTAGGGGTATTTTGGTCATTTTAAAAGTTATAAAAGAGTTTAAATGAAGTTCTGAGATTCGGGTCCGAATACATCAGTAAAATAACTTATTTTAATAGGTCATATAAGTTGATAATAAGTCTTATATGGCAAAATGGTTTTAAACCCAAACTATGCGTTTAATACGCGTAAAAAGTCATTTTAAGCGATTTCCGGGTTATACAGGAAATCTGAGTTTTCTGATCAGGTTATAAAGTTCAAGATACTTTATTTATTATATAAAATCAGTAGAAATTGGATTGGTGTCAAAATACTATGTAGAACTCATTTTATGACCGAAAAGGGTATGTTCGGTATTTACCGAATTAATGCCATAATCTTAGGTTATGAGCAGGTTAAAAATAATTAAAAATCTTTAAAAATCCCAAAATATTATATTACATCAGTGGGTAAAAGGTTTGGTGTCAAAAATTGGGTTTAGATATGCTTTATGCTAATTGCGCCTTTTAATTACTAAAAGGTGTTATAATTACGCTAATGAGCATAACTCCTAACCTAGACCTCCAACTGATGTAAAATTTTAGGGACATGTTTAGGGTCTGCACAATTAGGAAGGCTTAGGGTCTGCTCTTAAGCTTCAGGAAGCTCCAGAAATGCAGAAGTGAGGTGTGATCAATGGTTGCAACATAAGGGCCTTTTATAGTGCTCAAATCTCATTAGATTGTTGACAACTAAGGCTACAACTGATCATGGATCACCCACAAGTGTCCCTAAGTGCCTAGGAATGTTTAGGGGTCGCCCATGGATGAGAAAACATCATCTTAAGTCGGTTCCAAGGCTGAACAACCAACTTTCACGATTTTCTGCATCTGGGGGCCTGACGCGGCCCGCGTAAGGATTGCCAAGACCTTACGCGGCCCGCCTGGAGCCTAACTTCAGGTTTTAAAACTTTTTCAGTTTGCATCCTTGGCTCTTGGCTCTTCGAAAGGTCAACCAAACTTTGTTTCTTGCATTTTGAGCCCCTCAACTTGACTTATAAGGGCTTCAAGTCTTATACCCACTTTGTTAAGCCCTTGGTTAACTTGGTTATCACCCGAAAAGCCATAACTTTCAACGTTTATGCTTTAACCCCTCGTATACGAATTTGATCATAACTTTCTCATACGATAACGAAACTTTATGAAATTTCTATCAGGTATTCTAGTGAGCATAATTTACCGTTACAAAGCTTCGGGTTTGCTAAAAGGTCACTCAGAGGTATACTTTAAACATGTTGACACATTTAACCCCTGTAGTTTGTAATCTCTCACTTTCTTTCATATTTAGCCTCGTATGATCCATGATTTATTCGTTTAAGGTTATGAGCATCATGTAGGGTTACTGTAAAGTATATTTATCCATTGTTGACATTTTGAACCCTTATATTCACATACTTTCCCTGTTTTTCAACTTTAGTCCCTCTAGTGTATTCTTTCACATGTTCAAGCTTATGGCACGTGTCAATATATTATAGGACGTGAATTTTCGAGGTGTTATAGATACAGTGGCAGTTCGGATGAAGAATCGGATGTGAATGAGAGAACTGGTTCTGAAGGTGATAGTTTGTTGAATGATGCTGAGGAGGTCAAGTGTCAGAAATATGTCTTGATCAAGAAAGCTGATGCTACATCAGAAGAAATGGAGAAGATTCTCACTGAAGATGGATCTTTCTCTTCTCAGACTGCCTTTATGGCTAATGTCACAGCTTCTACAAGTCAGGTACAATCTGAAACTCCTAGCATATGTAGTGATTGTGCTGATATGAAACATGAATGTGCTGAATTAAAACATGAATATGAAACGGTTCATAGTCACAATCAAAGTTTAGTTATTGAACTGTCAAAATTCAAAGAGGCAAACATGGCCTTAGCTCACAACGAAAAAGATTTTAAATCGGTAATTGAAACACTCAAGAAAAGTGTTTCTGAGTTATCAAAAACGGTTTTTAATAAGCAAACTGGTATTAATAATTACATTAATATCATTGAGGCAACTAAGAAAGAGATAGCCGAGCCAAAATGTGAGCATGAAGCGATCAAGCTCAAATTGGAGAGTTACTCAAACTCCCGATATGTGCTTGATCACATCATTCACGTTCAACAACTAAAGGGTAATGTTAAAGGCATTGGGTATAAGTCGTGTCCGCCTCCTTTGAGACACAACTATACCAAGATGCCCGATGAGGAGGAAATGCCGCGTTTTGAGCCAACTGTACCTCTTGATTATGAGGAAGTTACAACTGGCTTAGGGTTCAAAACGGACAATTCATCGGAGGGCTCATCTGATAGCAAGGAAAAGTCATAATGTGCTTCAAATCAAAGTCCTCCAACCGTTGAGGACAATGATTCTTCGGATGATGAATCAGATGTGAGTGATGAGAATAAATCTCTTGATGATAGAAAAGGAGTAGAAGTACCTTTTAAGAATCACATTCTGTGTGATCCTCCTACTCCTACTGTGCATTCAACTGCTAAACAAGAGATGGATCCTATCACTGAGACAGTGTCTACCGTTAAAAGTGATAACGTGTTGTACACTTTGGTCGGTGATGGTAAAATTTATTCAAACCAAGATTTTCCCATTAAAAACGTCAATCAATCTTTAATTGACAAAGTGTTTGAAGATACTACAAGTAAGTTTTTGGAAAAAGGGATCCAGAGAGTTTCTGTAACTCAGTGTGATCCTATTCCAAAAGCTGAAGTTAGGAAACAACATGGAAATCAAACATTACCGACAAAGCAACAACCTGTCGCTTTTAAGGGTAAACAACAACAACAACGAGCTCAAAAGCCTAAGGCTTTACGCCCAAAGGCTGAAACAAAAGGAGCTCGTTACAAGAAGAAAAACAATGATGTTAAATTTGTAGCATCCAAGGGTACTGACAAGGTGGAGACTTTTGAAAATAAATCAAACACCGATTTTGTTCAAAAAGTCAGAATTTTAAAGCGTAACGCTCAAAACAATTACACTCAACACACAAACGGGTGTGAAGCTAGTACCTCTGGATCTACAACTTCAACGTCAGGCCATCGAACAGAATCTCCTAAGTTTGTTGAAAGGAGATCGTGTTTCAAATGTGGGGAGTTTGGACACATTATCAAAAACTGCACAAACTCTCCAAAAGCAAATTTTGTTGAAAGAGTCCATTCTGAACAAGGTCACCAACAACGTCGTCCTGTTTCTCCCAAAAATGACAAACATACGATTAAAGAACAAGAAACAAAACAACGTCGTAAAAATGTGAAGGTGATCGAAAAGGCTTCAAAACTAGAAACTGTTAAAAGGAAACCAATTTCGTCACAACCGTTAAAACCGGAGATTTCTAAATCTGTAAATATTACACAATTCGGTAAACGGAAACAAGCATGGAAACCTAAAATAGATAAAGTTTCAGGGGGAGTCTCACCAGTTCCAGGTTATCGCGAGGTTGAAATAACCTTTGTCGATGAATAGGGACGACTCAAGTCTATGAAGGCTTAGGTCCCCCTCTCCAACTAATCTCTGAGTGAGTGTGCAGTATGTTCCAGGAAGAACTATCGATAGTCATCGGATTGTTGATAGTGGAGTGTCCATGCACAAGATCGGCGACAAAGAAATTGTTGCCTTTGATGGAGAGAAAAAGAAAAGAAAACATAATTGTCTGTTGAAAGAGATTGAAAGCTTCGACAAAATGAAAAATCATTCCAAAGTTTGATTGTTCAAGGCTTTAATCGGGTCCCCAGGATAGATTCAATCAAAATGTACGCACCTGTAGCACGTCTGATGTTCAAAATCAACAAAATGAACGTGCAGTGTACATTTCTTCGCGGTGTGATTGAAGAAAATGTGTTTGTTGAACAAACCAACCAGGTGTGCGGATGCCTTGGCGTGGATTGAACAGCCGCACACTACTTTTCAAAGAGAAAGTCAAAGACCTTCGCTGGTGTAATGTGGAAGACCAGCCGGACCCAAAGGTTTATGATCTTGTTGCTGTGAAGAGATTTCTCGGTTAATTGAAGTAGCTACAAAATCGACTTTGAAATCCACACCGGGTGGATATCCAGTTTGAGAGAGCACTCAGATTCCTTGCAATGCATGAAGCTGTTGCAGGATACAGTTTTAAATTTCATATCTCCCCTATACTTGTCGATATTTAAGCTGCTTTATAAATTATTATCATCTCGTACAACACTCTTTGACCAGACACGTTGAACTCGAATATCACCTCACACGTGATTGTTTCACTATGAAACTCGTCAATGTTGTCATGGTCCGCACCGATTACTGACGTGCCAACTGATTTTTCCAAAATTCGATAAATCATTTCTGATTAAATTAATTTTGGTAAACGGCATTGAGGTAAAACATGAGTTAACCGACATCGGGAAATCTTTTTTGTAAATACCTTTGTGTTTTTAAATTTTATCTTAGTTTGTTGATTTTAGCGGGAGTAAATCCAAATTTGAAAAATTTTAAAAACAGTGAAAAATCTCAAAACCCAGAAACATGGCAACACAAAAATGAGTTTCCTGGCGAGAAGAAGAGAAAATGATAGTACATCAGTGGTCTGTCTAAACCTCTTTTGAAATGAACTTGAAAATGAAAAATACGATAAGCAGCTCTATATAAGATGTATCGGTAGGCTCACAATCATTTTAAAGTGTGCAGGGTGATATAAACTTAAATCGACTGAAGACCAGGTGGGAACCATTCATTGGCGTATGGTCTTAGTACCGAAATTTCGTTTGAGAGATTGCCGAGGTTCTGAGATATTCGGTCTTTATGCTGTCTTATCATTTGGGTATCATGGTTGTATCTTTTACCGAAATATAACGGAGAAAAAGTCTAGATCTTCCATGATACTATACATACGTGTACATACTGCATACGACCTCAATAAGTGATCAACAATCACATGTCCCAACAAATAAGTGATAAAATATCACAGCTTTCTTGCGGGAGTCAAGTTCGTCTCTTTGCTGTACGATGTACTGACCTGTTCACGGACTTGCTCCTGTGCCCTCATGCATCTGAAATTCAAGTTCCTCATCAATAAGTGATTCTATCACATAGGGCTTGTTTTCAAATCAAAATAAGTGAGTTTCTCGCATCTTTTATACGGTCAAACAGATGATAAACGGTATACCCACCGGTAAGATGAACTCTCGTGCATACCTAGATACGTGAATGTGTCGTGTGTGGATGAACACCGTTCGGTAAGTATAAATCATACCTTAACGTATCCCCTCGCCATGATTACATCTGATAAGTTGAGCTTATGTGGACAACAATACCGATAATTGTTATAGGATGCTTATCTTAATGTGAACGAATTGAACAACAAGAGCGTTTTGGCATGACCATACACTGATATGATTCTCTTACCCTCGAAACTCGCAAAAAGAATGTCTGTAAATATTTGTTTACTGCTTTCAGTTTCTGCATCTTTGTATATATTTATTCATTGCTTTCCGTCTTTACATTTGAAAAATGAAAAATTACAAAAATATTTTAGGTGTCTTTTAATCTAAATTTTATAAAAGCCAAAAAGATTTTGCTTCTATTTTCTTTTTGATTGACCAATGTTGGAACTCGAGTCTATCCTACCCAAAATCCTGATTGTAAGCCGGAAAACAATTGCATCTTCATAAACTGTCGAAGTTAACAAGTTTTGAAAGTTAAAGGGTTAAAATTGATCATTTTTTAAACTTTCAAACTGTTGTCAGTCGGTGTTTGATTGAGTTTGGTCTCATATGTGTCATGCGCTTATATTGTTTGATGTCAATTCTTAGTAAGGTTTTCGTTTGAAAACTTTCTTAGATTGATTTTATTATTCTAAGCGGTTGTTCTCATTACGTGTTTAGCTTTCTTATATGTGCATATGCGACATCAGAATCAGCTAAAGGCGAAGAGAACGTGTCAGATGACAAGCCGTAAAGTGAAGACACGACGTTGATGCAATCAGAAGATCAAGATGATCGGGTTGCAGTTGATCACTCATCAACACCGAAAGGATCTAAAGTTTTGAAGTTCAAAAGATTCACGAGTATCATTCAAGGGGGAGTTTGTTGATACACTCCCTGATTGTGTCACGTGAAGACTTTGAAGATCCTTTCCGAGAAAAAGAACCATCAAGAGATGGAGAACGAGATTACGAACCTCGCGAGCAGCATCCAAGGGGGAGTTTGTTGATACATATTGTGTGGATACGGCTCCGTTCGACTCGGCTACGAAGTGAAGGCCGTAGTCAAGACATCCTCCTGTCTTGACTCGGTATGCTAATTACTTTGTATCGAACGTTGTAAATGCAACTGCGTGTGTGCAGTTTGCATATTAGATTATGTTTAGGTGTTGTTTAGGTGTTGTCTGTTCATTGTTGGCCCAACATGTCGAAGCACAAGTGGAAGCCCAACATGTGGAAGTTTAGGCCCAATCACATATGACGAAATCACATGTGATTTCGTCGAAGACAGCATGTGGCGAAGACAATATGGGACGAAATCACTTGATTTCGTTAAACACATGGATTTCGTCATTCTGTTTTCGTCGGCAATCAGTTTTCATCGATGGTTCTAGATATAAACACAGCAGAATAGACAGACACACCAAGAGCACAGAGAAAGAAATCTGAATAGATTTCGGAGCAAACACACTGTAAACACACACACACTGAGAGTTTATGAGAGCATCTTGTAAACATTGCTTTGTAACCGTTTCATAGCATTAATACATTGAGTGTTAATTGGTGAATCTTGTGTTTTACGTGTTCGTAACTTGGTTTAACTTACCCGTTTGGATTCCGCACTCACGGGTTCGTCGAAAAACAGGAATAGAGGTTGACTCGATCCTCCGGGTGGACCTACAATAAGCTTGCAATATCATAATTTTTTTTGTCACATAAGCATGTCACGTCTTCAAAAAAACTAACTGCGTCAACATTCAGTTAGTTTAGGATCGTTGGAGGAAAATACATTCAAAGTTAAGACTATGTTTAAACATCTCCTTAGGTGAGATTAATCTTGGTCAATAGATGAAAGTTTGGATTATTAAATCCTATAACCCAAAATATAAATTTATGTTTTCACATTTAGAATTGTCAGGTTCACGTCATGAATTGTTTAACCTAAACATGACCTATATTTTATTGTGTCACAAACATCAACCTTAAGCCGCAGACACTTAAAATAGTGTAACTCGAACACGATCCATTCAATTCACTAATCTAAACATGTCAAACGAATTAAAGAAGTAAAAAAAGCTAGCATATCCACCTTATAATCAAGCGGATAAAATAGGTTAACCCAAACATGACTCGTTTATTATACCCGGCGATTTTTAGAATTGCTACCGCTAGAGTTTTCCTTTTTCTAGTTATCCATATTCTATAGTAGTGGTAAAACGACCCATATAATCGTGAATTCTTGATTGTGCAAAATAACATCAAAACTCATGGATTAACTCGTTACATACAACATACCCATTTTATGCCATGCTTTGTTTTCCCCCAACAACACACTTTCTCGGGATTCAACCTCATATCACTTGAGCCAAATTTCTTTCCATATTCCTTGAAATTAATTCAATCCCACCACCATTGCCATCGCTCTCTTAAACCCATCTCCATCCTCCTTGATGATTAATAATATACAATCAATTCATCATCAAATGATTACATTCTCCAATTGACCGATATGATGGGGTCAAATCCCAATTTTAGGTATCTCTTTCTTCATCTATACGTGTTTCTGCGTTTCCAATGCTTCATGCATGCATCCATCACCACCACATGATGCTAGAAACAATTCTTCGTGAATTCGCATTGTGATTTAAGATTTAAGGAGTTTTGAGGTCATGGTGTGGAATGGTTAAATGGTTGAGTGTTTTGAAATCCGATAAACCGTTTCTTGATGCAGGGAGGTGTGATCAAGATTTGCAATTCCTATTAGGGGTTGTTTTGGTGCAGAATGGCCTCAACACCTGATTGTGCACCTCTTATGAAGGCTACATCCCATGGGGTTTTCCAAGGAGATAGTCCTCTTCATTATGCACTCCCTCTTGTAATTTTACAAATGTGCCTTGTGCTCATACTCACTCGAGTCCTCGCTTACCTTTTAAAGCCGTTAAGGCAACCTCGAGTAGTTGCAGAGATCGTAGTAAGTTGTTTCTCCTCATCTACAACTAGTGGCCTTTCAATCAAATCACTTATTCAAATATGTTACTATTTTCTTTATATAATGCACTTGTACGTAATACTTTAAATGGGGGCTGACAACTTTGTTTAACAGGGTGGAGTATTGCTTGGGCCTTCGGCTTTGGGCCGAAACAAAGCATATCTTCATACCGTTTTTCCTCCAAGAAGTCTTACAGTGTTAGACACACTCGCTAACATCGGGCTTCTGTTTTTTCTTTTTCTCGTTGGGCTCGAGCTTGACTTGAACTCCCTTCGCCGGACGGGTAAGAAAGCGCTGTCCATAGCCATGGCAGGAATCAGCCTCCCGTTCATCTTAGGCATCGGTGTTTCATTTATACTTATTGGGACAATCTCTGGAGGCGTGGACGAAGGCCCGTTTATTGTTTTCATGGGTGTCGCCATGTCGATTACAGCTTTCCCTGTACTTGCGCGTATTTTAGCCGAACTCAAGCTCTTGACTACGGATGTAGGGAAAATGGCGATGTCAGCAGCCGCGGTAAATGACGTGGTGGCTTGGATTTTACTTGCACTAGCTGTTGCTTTGTCGGGTACAGGTCGTTCACCACTTGTTGCACTATGGGTTTTCTTGTGTGCCTCGGGTTTTGTTCTTTTGTGCTCGTTTTTGGTCCCACGTGTATTCAATTGGATGTCCCAACGGTGCCCGAATGGTGAGCCGGTTGACGAGTTGTACGTTTGTGTGACTCTAGGTGGGGTTTTGGCTGCAAGTTTTGTGACTGATACTATTGGGATTCATGCACTTTTTGGGGCATTTGTTGTTGGAGTTTTGATCCCGAAAGAAGGTCCTTTTGGTGGGGCGTTAGTGGAAAAAGTTGAGGATCTCGTCTCGGGTTTATTTCTACCGCTTTACTTTGTCTCAAGTGGTTTAAAGACGAATGTAGCATCGATCAAAGGGGCTCGGTCATGGGGGCTGTTACTTTTAGTCATTTTTACAGCTTGTTTTGGGAAGATTGCCGGCTCGGTTGGGGTTTGTCTTGTGTGGAAAATGCCGTTCATGGAAGCTCTCGCAATTGGGCTTTTGATGAACACCAAGGGTTTGGTTGAAATCATTGTCCTAAACATCGGGAAAGACCGAGGGGTATAACTCTCTAAGACCATCTGTAGCGTATAGCGTTTTTCACTTAAAAACGTCTCTACCACATAGGTAAATGTTGATACAGAGATGCTTAAGACCCGGTCTGAAAAGTTTCCCGGGTCTTAATTGGGCCATTTGGCCGAAACAATAATAATAAGGACCACTTTTAGTTTCTTTTTTTAATTGATCTAAGAATATATAGTTTAGATAAACTTTAAAAAGATAAAAAAAAAAGTTACAAAACTGTAAAAGACTTGGAAAGTTTAAAATTTGTGTACAGTAAACTAAGTGGATATGAACAAATTTATCTTGACTGATTATTTGGTGAAATATCAGGTTCTGAACGATGAAACATTTGCTATATTGGTGTTAATGGCGCTATTGACGACATTTATCACAACTCCTCTAGTTGTTGCAGTATATAAACCCGCTAAAACGCCATCAAACTCCGAATACAAACACCGAACTCTTGACGGGAGAGGCTCTTCCACGAGCCCGTTCCGTATGTTGTTCTGTTTCCACAGTGTAAGAAACATACCAACCATGATCAATCTAATTGAGGTTTTACGCGGGACTGGAAAACGAGAAGTACTTCTGGTTCACGCAATGCACCTAATGGAGCTTTCGGAGAGGTCTTCGGCTATACTAATGGTTCACAAAGCAAGGAAAAATGGTCTCCCGTTTTGGAAGAAGGATACCAATTCGGGTTCTGACCAGATCGTGGTGGCGTTTGAGGCTTTTCAGCAGCTGAGTAGGGTCGCCATCTGGCCAACGACTGCCATATCTGCTGTTTCAAGCATGCATGAAGATATATGTAGTGGCGCGGAGAGTAACCGGGCTGCCATGATTATACTCCCGTTTCATAAGCACCTTAGACTCGATGGTCAACTCGAAACCACACGAGCTGAGTACAGGTAATCAAATCATATCTCTTAACTATATATAACTAGTATTAAGTTACCACGTGTTTGCGGTGGAGGCGTAAAACCCTGACAAATAGCACCAATGTCGCAGCACCACCAGCAACCAACAACACTGAAGTTGCAGTGTGTTAATGCGGATAAATAAGATCTAAACATAAAACATATAAAATAATAACCAAGTTAATTTAGGACCCGCGCGTTGCGACGAACCTGTCAAACGGTAAATAAATAGACGACAAAAAAACGTTGAACCGTACGTTGCGTCAGTTAACTTGCAAAATTTGGAACGAAGCGTAAAATAAAACGTAAAAACGTTGAACCACACACGAACGTTGCGTCGTGTTAACTCACAAAATCTAGAACAAAACGTGAAACAAAAATTATGCAAAATATGAAAACTGTAGGGAGCAAAGTTGAAAGTAAAAAAATTGTGTTTCTATTACACTTGAATACTTTTAGATATGCTAATTATATAACTTTT
The DNA here is from genome assembly GCA_030545235.1 of Helianthus tuberosus. NCBI lineage: Eukaryota > Viridiplantae > Streptophyta > Magnoliopsida > Asterales > Asteraceae > Helianthus > Helianthus tuberosus. The sequence continues at coordinate 21,636,243 of CM060365.1, read as the reverse complement.
GTATTTTCAGACACGTGAACAAAAAGGTCTTGGAGTACGCCCCGTGTTCGGTCGGGATCTTAGTCGACCGCGGTTTTGGTGGGACGTCTCATATCGCAGCGAGCAATGTCAACTCCCTAGTAACAGTCTTATTCTTCGGCGGCCAAGATGACCACGAGGCATTGGCCTATGGAGCCCGGATGGCTGAGCATCCAGGAATCAACCTTATTGTTGCCCGGTTCCTTCTCAACTCTAGCGCAACCGCCACATCAGGATCCATCACCATCGACATCAAAGAATCCAACACCATCGAAACTCAAACTTCGGACAACGACGTAATTGAAGAATTTAAGAAAAAGTTTTTGTTGAAGTACAACACGGTGAAGTACGAGGAGAGAGTGGTAGCGGACGCCTCTGAGACAGAGGTGATGATTCGGGAATATGGTAGGAGTAACCTGTTTCTAGTGGGGAGGATGCCAGAAGGTGTGGTTGTGGAGTTTCTGAAGAAGAATAGCGAGTGCCCCGAAATGGGACCCGTCGGGAACCTTTTGATTTCACCAAGTTTCACAACTGCAGCATCTGTGTTGGTGGTGCAGCAGTATCATACACAATTGTCTTTGCATTCATTGGCTTCTTTAAGGGAAGATGGTACAACTGATTGGGTGGATAGTTGATGATTGAGGATTCTAATTTTCTAATTAACCTCATAACATCGGACACCCTTTTCAGTTTGATGTTAAAAGATGTATAGGATTTCTATGTGTATAAAATAGAAAAAGGTAACGATCATTGGGATACAAAATGTAGAAAACATATAAAAGAGTGACACGAGTAACTAAAGGTGGTTTTGAACTCCGAAACTTTAACAAGTTTCTATACTTTTATTTGTTTCATTAGCGTGGTAAGTCCACTTTAGTCATATGTTTTTAGATTCTTCATAATACTGCCATGGCCACAAAAACAATGAGTGGCGTTGTAGCGGCAATGATGATGATGATTGTGGTGGTGGCGATTCAATCTGTTTGGTTTGAACGTACTTTCTCACAAGCCAACACTAAATCATAACAAGCCATTTTGGGCCTCAGGTGATGCATATGATTACACTATCGGGCCTTTGTAGGTCTTACTATGTGAGTTAATTTGGCTATAACACCCATATTGGATCTTAACAAGTCATTTTAGACATTTTGATCCATGTGTATACTTAATGTACATAACAAGTCATTTTGGACATTTTGGAAATTTTGGGCCTTGCCATGCTTTTTAGGATTAGTTTAGGTAATACAACTAACGTTACAACAAGTCATGTTGGGCTTGCTAATTCATGTGTTTGCTTACTGTACATAATTGGGGCTTGATGAGGCTTACATGTGTTAGCTTGTTGCTTATTTTTATACCAACCAACGTTATGTCATAACAAAGTCATTTTGGGCATTCAGATGTGTTGTATATTACTTTACATTGTTGGGCCTTGTTAGGCTAGAGGGTATGGTGATGGTCCTCCAAGGGAGGATGATCCGCCACGTCATAGTCCTCCCAAGTATGGTCCATCCCACAAAAGTAGAGGGTATGGGAGGATGATCCTACCCCACCATTATGTACAAGTACCACCAGCCTAATGTACAAATCACTAAGCCTAAGAGTTGCAACTTGATAAAAAGGGGCCCCACCATATTGGATCGTCCTGAACGTCCATTCCTCGACGTTGAAGACGGGGAACCGGGGGGGGGGATGGGGTGACGCCGGCGCCGAACCAAGACGGGGATGGGGACGGTCCCCATACCCCATAGCCTTATGAGTTAGTGTATTTTTTTGTTACACAAACCCACGTTGGGTCCTAACAAATAATTTTAGGCATTCTGGTCTATATTTGTAAATACTCTATATTGGGCCTTTATGAGCTTTGGCATGTGGTGGTGGATTGTTACAAATGAATTACATTATATTTCTAAATATTGCACATAAACTAAATTACAATTCCACTATGTACAATTACATTTCCATATTTAAAAAAATTAATAATAAATAAAAAAAGCCTACATTTGCATTCAAAGTCTTGTTATTAATTTAATCACCAACCAAACATCTTACTATTTTTCATTGAAAGTAATTCTAGTTTCTTTAAAGTTTAATTCATTCAGATACATTTTGCGAATCACACGGACCCTCATTTCTTTTTTTTAAGGCAAAATTCATTAAACACAACTGCGACGACTATCTCCAAGAAAGAGATAGACAAACGCAAAAAAATGTTACATCAACAAGAAAATAAAATTACACCAATTTCTCCAATCTATCGAACCCTCCTTGTGTCTACTTCTAAACCATAGGAAACCCAAAGACTTCACATCCCAAACAATGTGAACTACATTCGAATCCACTCCGTTGAAAACTTTTTCGTTCCTTGCCTTTCAAATTCGCCAACACACGATAATGATGATGTCGTAGATTATCTCCTTCTTTTTCGCTGGATAAATCAATTGATATGTAATATGTAACACATCGGATAGAGAAAACACAAAGAATCGTGGAATTTTGCACCAAGAAGCAATAGCATCCCAAACTCCACACACTACCCTACAACCCGAAAACAAATGGTCAACCGTTTCGTCGATATCCCCACACAATCCGCATAAACCATCTCCTACATTGACATTTCGATGAAGGAGGGCACTTTTGGTGGGGATTCTATCCAAGCTAGCCCTCCACATGAATATATTACATTTGCTCGGGATCCACTTGCACAAATTATAAATCGTATTATCTTCACTAGAATCGCTACCTTTTATCCATTTTCGGGCTTCCTTAACCGAGTAGCCTTCACCCGAATCCTGGTTCCAGGCCCAAGAATCCTCTCGGCCACTAAGTTGTACTCCCGAAAGAACTCGATGACACTGAATGAGCTCGTCCACTTCAAGGCCATTATTCGGATAATGCTTCCAATTCCAACAAATGGTGGGAGGGCTATTATGATCGAAAATTCTATCTACCACAGTGCAACGTTTCTGTTCCTCCAGCCGAAACAAAGAGGGAAATTTAATCTTTAACGGTTCCGTCGTAAGCCAAGGATCAATCCAGAATTTAATAGTCGAACCGTCGCCCACGGCCCCTCGGACCATATTGACAAAGCCATTACCATTCACTTTAAGACTATAGCCGACTTTCACCAATCTAGACCAAGCGCCTGAGAAGCGATTATTACACTGAATTGTTTCCCATCTTCTATTCGAACCATGTATTGCGTCCACAACCTTCCTCCAAAGCGCCCCGTTTTCTACTCGATATCTCCACAACCATTTCAAAAGCATCGCGTAATTATTATCTTCCAACTTGGAGAGACCCAATCTTCCATCTTTTATAATTTTCGTAACTCTATCCCAAGCGACCCAATGTATCTTGTTCTTTTCATCACATCCTCCCCATAGGAAACGTTTGATGATAACCTCAAGCATATTAATAACCGTGACCGGGGTTTGTACAATGAGAAATAATACGATGGTAAACTTTCAAGAACCGACTTGATAAGAATAACCCTACCTGCAATAGAAACCACGCTTGCCTTCCAAGAAGATAAGCGCTTTTTGAAAACATCAACCACCGAATCCCAATTACTAATTTGGTTCATATTGGCGCCCACTAAAATTCCCAAATACTTGAATGGAAAAACACCCGATCTACAACCCATCCCATTTGCGCAAACTTCAATCTCCTCCACACTCTTCCCTATCCCAAATAAATTCGACTTGTGCAAGTTTATTCGAAGGCCCGAACACAAATGAAATATTCGAAGAATTCTCTTCAAAGCATTAAAGTTGAATTGTGACCATTCGCCCATAACCATTGCATCATCGGCATATAGAAGGTGAGATATAATAGGGCCATCATTATTCAATTGCACCCCATCAAACATACCATTATCACAAGCAAACCTAAGCATCGAAGACAAACCCTCCATAACGATCAAAAATAAAAAAGGTGAGATAGGATCACCTTGTCTAATACCCTTTTCGCAACTGAACTCGAACGTAGGAGATCCATTCACAAGAACAGATGAACGAGCCGAATGTAACACACCCTTGATCCAATTACACCATCTATCCGGGAAATTCATTTGCTTCATAATCGACATCAATAACCTCCAATTAACATTATCATATAAGCTTTCTCGAAGTCAATTTTAAAAAAGAATATTTCTTTGCCGGTCTTTTTCGCCCAAGAGTATATTTCATTAATGATAAGTGGTCCATCAAGAATAAATCTCCCTGAAAGAAAGGCCGACTGTGTATCATGAATGATATTACCCATCACCTTTTTTAGACGATTAGCAAGAACCTTGGAGATAACTTTACTAATCACCCCAATTAAAGTAATTGGTCGATACTCGTTCAGTCCCACCGGATCTTTAACTTTAGGAATCAGCGTTATAAAAGAAGATCCCGTTCCTCGGCTTATATTACCTGTTTCAAAAAACTCCTGCAACAACTTAACAAAATCATTAGCTAAAATCGGCCAGAACCGCTTTATGAATCGGAAATTAAAACCGTCTCGGCCCGGTGCCTTATCGCTCCCACAATCGAACACAGCTTCTTTGATTTCCAATTCAGAAAATGGAACCACAATATTCTCGGCTTCGACATCAGACAATTTTTTAATACCATAGCACTCCAAAGTCGGACTGTCAGGCATCTCCTCAACAAACCGTTGCTTGAAAAAACGACAAACTTCTCTTTTCACTTCCGAGGGCTTGAAAATCCACTTGCGATCGACGTTTAACCCTGGGATATTATTAGCAACCCTTCGCATGTTGATACAACCATGGAAAAAACTAGTGTTTTCATCCCCTTCCCGAGCCCATCGAACACGTGATTTTTGTCGAATATCTTTCTTTTTAATATCGCCCATTTCCCTAAGCCGATTCTTAGCTTCATCAAGAACCCACATCTCGGCTTCAGTCAAATCCCTTTCATCAATTAACTCATCAAGCTCACATAATTCAGCCTTTAAATTAAGTTCCTTTTCAATCTCTACCTTCAACCAATTTCTTTGCCACTCTAATATACTCTGTTTCAACCTCCTAAATTTCTTCATCAAGATAATATCCTTCGGCCCATAACCAAAGTCCTCCAAACACACTTTATCAACCACTTCACTTAACCCGTCCCTGGATAACCAAGAATTAAATAACCTAAAAGGTTTAGGCCCAAAATTTTGTGCTTCAATCTTCAACACTAACAGGTAATGATCCGATTCCTCCCTAGCAAGAGCTCTATACTCCGCATTTGTCCATTCATTCACAAAATTCCATGACACAAGAATACGATCGATACGGCTACATTTATTTCCAGAAACAAAGGTAAACTTCCTACCTTTTAAAGTAAATTCATGCAATTCCACCTTATCAACGAAATCATTAAACTCATTAGAAATCAAAGCATTAAACTTAGAGTTCCTACGTTCTGACCGATCTCGCATACAATTAAAATCACCGCCAACAACCCAAAACACATTCTCTCGAACAATAATACCTTCAAGCTCGGCCCAAAGAGATCGCTTATCCCTCAACTTTTGTGGAGCATAAATATTTATCAATGAAAACGCCTTCCCATCATCTTTCAAATGACCATGAATGCATAAGAAAAATCTACTCTTTACCACTCTAGAAGCCAAAAATCTCTTAGGGTCCCATAACGGAACTAGACCACCAGAACGACCTGACGCGCCAACCCAATCAAATTCAAAACTCCCTTTCCCCCAAAACCTCCCCAAGTCGACACCAACAAGAGACGCAAATTGTGTCTCTTGTAACATAATAAACCCAATTTCATTAGCACTTCTAAGCTTACAAATCCAAGTACCTTTATCATCACTACCCAGTCCACGAATGTTCGCCGATAAAAAATTCATTGATCAACAACTTGTAATCCTTCATTATCAATTACCTTAACAAGATCGTCGGTATAATTATCCATATTCTGCACGCCCAGATTCTTGGCCATAAGCACTGTGTCTGCCACCTCCTTAATCACACTATCATTCACACCAAGTCCAGAGGACGAACCCTCGCAACCCTCCTCTAGACCGAAACACTCCTCATGAACACCATTGAGATCAGAACTAGAATCAATCGGAACTGCAGCAGCCCCATTATCCAAAACATTTGTATCTTCGTTAACGTTAAAAATAAACCGGTCTATGTCAAAAATATCCTCACTATCTCGTTGTCGTTTCTTCGGTCTATCATTTCGGCCGAAGCCCGTGAACACTCATACGAAGGCACGATTGTGAGGTGAGATAAAACCAGCTCAATTCAAGGATCAAACTAGCGATTGCCGCCTACTCGCCTAGTCTCCCATCATCACCAGGTGCCACCGAAAACTATATGGTGGGGAACATCAGGTCTCTCCCCTACCACTACACCACTAGCTCATTGACATTTATAAGAAGAAATTAACACCTTAATTATTAATGAACTATCCACATGGAAATATCCTAATGGTGTTGGTGAGTTAGATAGATTTTGGAGTAGAAGGAGGTTTAGAGGTTCAATTCCGATGGTGTGCAAGTTTAACATTTAAAAAAATAATGAACTAATAGTAAACTAAACTAATACTAATCTAATCCTAATATTTGTTCCATCTTACTCATGTATTGTTTGTTGTTATGTGTAGTGTTGGTTTCATATTAATCTTTGTAATTGTTACATTTTATGCCGACAGGCAATTGGACACCAATTGAATAACGCAAAAAAGGAAGACAGTGATTAGTAAAATGAACGTTTTGATGCCCATAAATATAAACATTAATCTTTGTATACTAAGATTTGGGTGGTTAGAAAAAAAAAATTCAAGGACACAACTTCTTAAAGCTATGTTATTGCTCCTAATAGATAGGTAAGACCAATGGTATTTTTATATATATACTATGTGAAAGATATTATCAGAGAACACCTGTATGGCTTGACCTTACAGGGAATCTCCACCAGCTTACGTTGATCATTTTTTTCTTTGCAAAACAGGTCAGTTCTCCGACACAACATGCGGGTGGAGACAACCTAGTTTTATAAAATTACCAATGTACCCTACATACGTACCCATTTGCTTACTTATTATATTATATAATAATTATATAACCTTACAAAAAGTAATTTGTGTTGCCTCTCTAGAATGAAAAGTTACGATTTTTAAAAACCACACATACATACCCCTTTGCTTAATTATCATATGTACAATACATTAACCAACGAACCTTTTGAAAATTATAAATTATATATAATATATATTAGAGTTAATTGCCCGGATGGTCCCTGTGGTTTAACATTTTTTCACGTTTAGTCCCCACCTTTTGAAAATAGCAGGTATGCTCCCTATGGTTTGTCATTTTGTTACTCGGATAGTCCCCTGACATTTACTCTAGGGACTATCCGAGTAACAAAATGACAAACCATAGGGAGCATACCAGCTATTTCTAAACTAACTGAGACTATCTGAGTAACAAAATGACAAACCATAGGGAGCATACCTGCTATTTTCAAAAGGTGGGGACTAAACGTGAAAAAACGTGAAACCACAGGGACCATCCAAGCAATTAACTCTATATATTATACATATTATACATACAAAAAGTAAGTTAATACACAATTATTTGGATGAAGGGTTTTAAATATATCATACCCTTTTAAAAAAGTCACAACCCTTCAAACTACCTTTAAATATATCACACCCATTACAAAAAGTCACAACTTTTAAATATATCACACCCTCTCAAAAAGTCACACCCCTTTAAACTACTTTTAAATATATCACATCCCTTACAATAAAAAAAAACCCCCTCTTTTACATACATACGAAAAGTCACAACACTTCAAATTAATTTTAAATATATCACACCCATTACAAAAAGTCATAACTCTTAAATATATATGACACCCTTTTATAAAGTCGCAAACGTTCAAGCTACTTTTAAATATATCACGCCCCTTACAAAAGTCGCAACCCTTCGTATATATACATACACACACACACACACACACACATATATATATATATAGGAGACCGCTAAAATGAAAATCACCTCGAGTTGTAAGAACCGTGAGAATTTTTTGATCCGGGGCGAGGTGGACCAAATTTTTTTTCATAAACGTAGATGCGTGTATTATAAACACATGTGTAAAAAAAATTCACAAAAAATGTCGTGTGTGTAGTTTTGAGCACCATAAGTTTGCGTTTACGGGTACCGTAAATTTTGTTTTCTACTGATGTTTAAAATATCTATTTTATTTTTACTGATGTTTAAAATATCCAATAATGTGGATACCAAGCATAACACTTGTACAAGTATTACATGTACAAGTTAGTATGTAATGTGTAATATTAAACGAGCCATTTATGGTAACACATGTACCGGTAATTTTGGAATATATAATATGAAACAAGTCATTTGTTGTGCACATTTTGGAATATATAACATGTGTTAAGCCTCAGTTATAATCTTTTTGTAAGTTTAACTTTAGGGCCTTAACACTGATGTACATGTAGTTACATTTGTGTGAATAAGTTTAACTTTAGGGCCTTAACACTGATGTACTTGTTTTGTTCATAGGTGAATGGATGTCTATGTTCAAAATAAAGATGGTTATCAAGACGCAAAGCGTAGCTAGATTTTTTAACCTTTATGATAGTTTTTGGATCATCTTTATATATTTAAGTTTGTATAAACATTTTTGTTACCTTTAAGTATGATTGTAATGCGTGCAATTACTAACAACCCATGATGACAAGTGACTTTTGTTTTGATTAACATTTGTAAATGTTGGTCACTCCATTCCTTTGGTACACATGTGTTACATACGTTAAAAAGGCAACGTTACATATGTAACAATGGTCGTTACATATGTAACAATGGTTGTTATATATGTAATATATTTAATGAAAAATAATAAACTACTATTAAATGTATGAGCTATTGAATATCACCCTGTATGCAAGATATATTACCCCGAAGTGTAACACATGTTACAACACATAAGACAAAGTAGATCATGCCCTAGATTCAACAATGTAACACTTCTTACACCGAAGTGTAACACATGTTACAACAGTATATGCACATCATAGTGTTACGATCAGTATATGCACATCATAGTGTTTTGCAAACCACTTTCATATACATTAATACAAGTCGGGTTACAACAAAGATTACAATGGATGCTTAACACATGTTAATATATGTATACAAGTCGGGTTACAACAAGATTACAATATTAACTAAGCCCACCATTAAACCCATCGCCTCCGTCGACTGTTTTCACCCTTATCACATGTTAAGAAACTACATGTTCCAAGTAATATCTATGTTAACACACGTTATATATCATTCTAACAGGGGCTTAACACATGTTATACATGAACACATGTCAGATTACATCATGGTGTTCTGTTACAGCATTACCATTAACACATGTTATAAATGAACGAAGAGTTCTTTCCCAAAAAATGTGACTTATTCAGTATCTTTTTTAACACATGTCCCCGCATTAACGTCGCCTACGTCCATCCAGCTTGTCAATTGAATATCTTTATGGGTCTGTTTCTGTAAATCAACACACGTTATATATCATTCTAACAGGGGCTTAACACATGTTATGGGTCTGTTTCTATATTATAACACACAAAAACAGTTACTATTCAGATCAAAAGCCCAAAACAAAACAACCTAACCAACAAAAAACAGTTACTATTCAGATCAAAATCCCCAAACAAGCAACCAAACCAACAAAAAAACAGTTAATATTCAGATCAAAATCCCCAAACAAGCAACCAAACCAAACACAATTTTTTAACATAAAAATGATTTTAACACAAAAATAATTAATCCATGGATCAAAATCAACAAGTTTGAAACCAAAACAAGTAATCCATGGATCAAAATTAAAATTTATAAACACCATTATTGATTGTTGGATACATAAATCAACACAGAAGAATGAAACCCAAACTAAAATCAATAGCATTGAAAATATTATTACCTATAAATGTCCTTTCTTTTGAAACAAAAATCAATGGTATTGAAAATTAAAAATCTTTTGGCAGCATTCTTAATTCTGGAAAAAAAATAAAACCAATTGTGAAGAACGAAAATCAAAGTAAATGGCAATTAATTATCAAAACCAACTTATTATTGAAAGGAAACTAAAACCAAAATGAAAATATTTTGACAGCATCTTGATTCTTTGATTTCTTTTATGAAAATAACAACATTAACGGCATAATCGTTGTACAAACCTGAAACATTTTCTTCATTGTCGTTTTCAAACGTCGTTTTCAAACTCGATGCCAAACTCTGGTAACATTAATTCAAGCATTGTTGGTGGAGGCTCCATGGTACATTAATGGTGGATCTCGTACTAAAGATCTTGTTTAAGAAGATGAAGATGATTTGAAAATTTTCCCTTTTAAAATAAATAAGCTAAAAGAAATGGTGGTTGTACAATGATATAAGATGCATTAATTAGAGTTGTCAAATCAAATGCGGATAAGATCTTTTGGGTTGGGAGGTTAAAAGTAAAGTTACAATTATACCCTCAAAAGCAAAAAGTATAGTCAAGTTGTCTGTGTATACGTGGCTGATTGTAGGCCTTGTGATGGGTTTCTAAGGTTTTCTCAAAATAGAGGGTTTTCTCCCTAGCATTATCCTATATATATAGGGAGAAGATCATGCGAGAACCACCTCTTATTGCGAGAACCGCGAGAACCAATGTGAACACAACCAAAAATGCCTAAAAATAGCTAAAAATCACACAATAATTTTTTTTTAATATTTTTTATAAAAAAATCGCTACTTTTCGAAGCCAAAAATTTTTTTTTTTTTTTTTTTTTAAAAAAAAAAAAAAATTTTTTTTGGCTTCTAAAAGTAGCGATTTTAACATAAAAAATATTAAAAAAAATTTAGATTTTTTTTTTATTTTTTTAGGTTTTTTTAGGTTTTTTGGGAGTTTAGTTTTTAGCATTTTAGCTTGGGGGAGGGGGGTTAGGTTTTTGGGGGTGGGGGAGGGGGGTTTAGGTTTTTTTTAGGTTTTTTGGATGTTTTAGTTTTTATCATTTAGCTTGGGGGGGGGGGGGGTTAGGTTTTTTTTTTTTTTGGGGGGGGGGGGGGTTAGGTTTTATAGGTTTTTTTTAGCTATTTTAGGTTGTGTTCACATTGGTTCTCGTGGTTCTCACAATAAAGGTGGTTCTCGCATGAGCTCCTCCCTATATATATATATATATATATATATATAGTAGGAGTTGGGTGGAAAGTCTATTTTTCCTAGAAAGTCTAGGAAGGAATAAGAATTGGACATGTGTCATTGAGGGATTTTAAGTAGAAGGGCTATCATGTAATTTCACATTTTAATTTTATTTTTGGAATGTATCTTCATTAACTAAAATTCCATGATTTTCGGAATTTTTATTATTTTCGAATTCAAATCTGGAAGTCAATGTGTTCATTAACTAAAATTCCATGTCACATTACATCGCATATTCCATTGTTCAGAAGATTACTGGAATTTATCAGCATGTTCTTGGTGCTGTGTTTTAACAGTTTACAGGGCTAAAGTCAATTTTTTTATAGATCCCACAATATAAAGATGGTAAAACACAGTGTATGAATCTGATTGCTGTTAAAACACAACTGTATGAATCTGAATGCTAAAACACAACTGTATGAATCTGATTGCTGTTAAAACACAACTGTATGAATCTGAATGCTAAAACACAAGTGTATGAATCTGCTTGCTGTTAAAACACAACTGTATGAATCTGTTTGCTGTTAAAACACAACTGTATGAATCTGAATGCTAAAACACAACTGTATGAATTTGCTTGCTGTTAAAACACATCTGTATGAATCTGGATGCTAAAACATAACTGTATGAATCTGAATGCTAAAACACATCTGTATGAATATGTTTGCTGTTAAAACACATCTGTATGAATCTGCTTGCTGTTAAAACACAACTGTATGAATCTGTTTGCTGTTAAAACACATCTGTATGAATCTGCTTGCTAAAACACAACTGTATGAATCTGCTTGCTGTTAAAACACATCTGTATGAATCTGTTTGCTGTTAAAACACATCTGTATGAATCTGAATGCTAAAACACAACTGTATGAATCTGCTTGCTATTAAAACACAACTGTATGAATCTGTTTGCTGTTAAAACACATTTGTATGAATCTGAATGCTAAAACACAACTGTATGAATCTGCTTGCTGTTAAAACACATCGTCAAGAAAACGGAGATGATAAGAACAATATTTGAATGGTGATGATGAACTCGGAGATGGAGAAGTGTTTTAATTTGATCCGGTGCTCTCCATCGTTTCTAAAGTTATCTTCTTCCATGATTGTAGTTATTTTTGGTAGGGATTGGGGTTTCCAAGATGGGTTTGGAGAGAGAGAGAGAGGGAAAATTGTTGGATCGAATTCGGACCTAAACGAGTCGCGTAGAAGAGTTTATCTCAGTTTGAACGGCGGAAACAGACAAACCGAGTACAATTCAGCAAGAATTCAATTTAATATGTCGATATTATTGATCTGGACAATGTTTACAACCTGTCGACACTTCGGCAGCACTTCGTGGCTCACCGGAAGACAACACCTCTAACTCTCTACTGATTTCGCTCTTATGACCCTATTTATAGTTAACGTGATTCCGCTTATACGGTCGTGACATAAAAGCGATATCACATCATTGACATAAAAGCGAAATCAAGCTCCTGACACATAAGCGAAATCAGTTGCTTGGACACATGAGCGAAATCACATGTTTACAAATGAATGAAATCAGACTTTTACATTCTAAACATTTTTGTCTCATGTGGGATGATGTCATGATTACTTCACCAATATGATGTCATTATCCAATATGATGACATCATCATCTTTCGGATCCGCACCGAGACTGAGACTCGATATAAGATGAAGTTGACAGATGAATGCACTAACAGACTCCCCCTCAGATGTTGACGAGTCTTAAGTGTCGAGTCTTCTCAGTCTTCAGACTTAATCAGCTTCAGGCTCCCCCTTTCATCAAGCTTCCGTGCTTTGGGATCGACACCTAGCTTTCCATCTACAAGCTTCTCTTTGCTTCAAGCTTGTCTTCAGACTCCCCCTTAGACTATGCTCTCGGGATCGTAGTCTGGTACATCTGCAACACTCAAACATCTATAAATAGAATGTTTTCGTATTATCAATCAAATTCTCTAATTCACTCCCCCTATCAACAAACTTTACAGATTTGGCAGCGTTAAAGAATCCAACTCCCTCACAGTTTATCAGCCAAGTCCAAATTAATGATCTTGGAGATATCACAAACTGTTTTTGAAATTTTTGATTTTAAATCAAGTTTCAAATTAATGAACTTGTTTTATTTTCAGAAACACAATCAGCTTACTTAGATTTTGAAACTCAGCAATTCAGATATCGATTGTCGAAAATAAAGCAGAAATCAAAATCTTTTTGGATTTTCTGAAAATATAAAGCAATAAAGAAATATGTACAAACATATTTACAGACAATATTTTTGTTTGAGTAAGCGTTAGAGGATCATATCAGTTTTCGACAAGTCACAAGTACCGTTGAGCTTAAAATCACATTATGCATTAAACAATTCACTTAGATTGTCGATATACTGATCCACTTAAATTTTCATACAAACTTCAACTGATTCAGGATACGAATTAGATGTCTTATGAACTTAGCTCATTCATGTGTCCCACCTCTTGAATATACTCCCGTATCCAGAATCCCAATAATCAGTCTTACAGGTGAGTATACTACAATGATATCTGTATATAAATTAGGTATGCGAGGGCCGAGGGATCTCAGGTCGATACTTCCGTATACGCAGAGAGATATCAGCTTCGACTTTGCGGTATGTCCCCTTTAGAGGATCTTTTAGCTACAACAGCAGCGACTATCAATTTTATTGTTTCATCGGCATGCTGAGGGTTTAATGCTATGTTTCAAGCATTGCAGAAAGTATTATTCGAGGACTAGGTCAGAACTTCCATTCAGCAGAAGTCCCGGAATAATACCCCAGACATCATTGAGTATAAAGACCTAGTATATCAGATTATGAGACCTTTCAAACGAGATTTCAGGGGTTACCTATATATCCAAGTAGTGTTCCCCACAAAATAAGCAAGTGTTTGAATTTAGGTTTATATCCCGAAAAAGTTTACTAAATGTATAAAAATCTACCGACACATCCACGGTGAGATCGTTTAACACATTTAAACTTTCCATTTCTTTAGCGTACTGTAACCGTCTACTGATGTACTATCATTTCCTCTTTTTACGCAAAACTCAATTTTTTTTTTAATTTTATCATGTTTTTGGCTTTTTCAAATTTTGCAAATGTTTTTGTATTTTCTAACAACATTACTCCCCCTAAAATGCAAAATCATATAAAGAAAAGTTTGACAACCAACACTGATAGCTTTGTCTCGCCATCCATTTTCTGCTAAAAGTGTACTGATTTGCAGAAAATCTAACATACCCCCATGATTTACAACACATTGATATTTTACAGTTTGAAAACCGTTTTTAAATCTGATGAAAGTAATCATGTTTGTTCAGCCGTGAGGGTTTCGGCGTATTCAATCAAAACTCCTCCTTACAACAAACTATTTTCCCATAATGATTTCAAAACACTTAAGTTTGTTTTAATCAGAATGGTTTTTCCGGAAAAATTAGTTTGTTTACCCATCACTTGTGGGTTCGGGGTTATCTCATCACCTTGTTCTCTTTTAACTAATTTTGTACAGATTTTAACAATATAAGATCAAACACCACAATCACTTGTGGAAAATCAAGTACAACTTAATGTCCTTGATTGACCACTTGTAACACGAAATATCACAGTTACCATCCTGTGAATTTCTCAAGAGTGATGCCGATACCTGCTTCACACTTACCAACCTGGAAGCTCCGGCAAGTCAGGAATTCAACCAACAAATTTTGACACCCAAGCCTGACCAGCCTTAGGTGCATTTTGAGCTTTTCTCTTTTCTTCATAAAATTCTTTCACTCATTTTTCCTTACCATTAGCCATCTTACTAAAAATATGTTCAACATTGCTATTAAACATTTTTCTAGTTTCAACACCTTTTGATTTTAGGTTTGCGGCTTGTAATGGTGGAAAATTCTCATCATTCATTAACAGAACTGTCTCTTCCTTTTTTACCTCAACTTGTGGCTCATCTGATTTTATGAAATCAGATTCATTACCTGATCTTGGCTTGTCTGACTTGAATGAGCCAGATTCATTGCCAATAACTTTATTTTTCCTCTTGTTTGTCCTCAGATTTGCATCTGAAGAATTCGATTTGCTTGACTTTGCCATCGAGTGAATCGATTCATCAGAACTTTTATTCGAACCAACTAGCGAACCCGAAGACAAAATCTTCTCCAAATACTCTCTCGCCTTCTTCCTCTTCTTCCTCAATCTGTCTCTTTGCCCCTGTGAAAGCTTTACTTTCTTATCTTCCACTTTCTGTTCTTTGGGCTTGACAGTGACTGGTTTCTTTACCATTCTCTGAGATTCAACCCTCGATCTTCCCATCGATCTCCTTGGGCAATCTCTGGCAATATGTCCTCTGATATGGCAATTATAGCATCTTCTTGTTTCAAAATTCCAATTCTGGCAGTTAACAGCAATGTGTCCTCTAACACCACAGGTGTAGCACACTCTGTTATCGTACCATCCACTTCTATCAGTCCAAACCTTCATATCATAACATTGTTTGGCTTGGTTATAATCATTTCTCCTCTTCAATGCTGGATTTGGCTTTTGAGCACTGTGGTCAAACCTGCACCACTTATTACCAACATTTTGTGAGTTTTCATTTTTAAATTTTTGTGATTTTTTATAATGATTGGATGATTTATCTGATGAGCTTTTATTTTCATTTTTAAAATTTTTCAAATTTTTAACTTTTTGTTTCTGTTCTACACTCTTCTTAACAGGTTTTTGTTTAGAACATTCACCTGTTTCAGTAGATTGCAAAACAGTATTTTGAAATTTTTCTTGTAAATCTAAAAATATTTTTATTTTCTTTTCTTTTTCATCATCAGATATTTCATCACAATTTTCAATTTTGACTTTGTCAAAATTTGTGACATTGTCACTTATTGGAACAACATTGATCGGTTTTGGACAAACGTACGATGCAGAAGTCACAAAACTTTTCAACTTATTCTCTAACTCAGCAATTTTCTTTCTATTATCTTCGGCTTCATGCTCAAGTCGAATGATTTTATCAAGATGAGAATTTATCGCACATTGTTTTTCGAGATTATTTTTACCAAAAACATCTCTCTCATCTTCTAAAATCTTTAATTGACTTTTGAAATCATTTTCTAATTTTTTAAAATTTTCATTTTCTAATGACAAACTCTCAACATTCTTCAAAAATTTGTCATTTTCAGATTTCAATTTTTCACAGTTCAAGCGCAACTCCAGAATCTGTTCATCATCGGTTTTCTTGTCAACTCTCAAAGCTTTGTTTTCCAATGTCAAATTCTCCACATCTTTCAAGAATTTCACATTATCTGCTTCAGATTTTTCATTCATCTTTTCAGCATCGGCTTCTTTCTTTGTTTCCATCCTGTATGTTCCTGCACAAAAAATTTTAACAAAATCAAGAGGGTTTGCATATTCATCAATAAAACAACCTCTCTTAATATCATATTTCATGACATTTTTTGCAGCAAGACATACAGAAAATCTTTTTCTCATTTCGATGATCACTTCCAAATTTATCTTTTCTAAATCCTTCTTCATCTCATACATTAACTCTTCTTTTCTCTTTTCTTTATCAAACTTATGTAATCTAAGCTTATTGATGAATTCTCTAAATGAAAACTCTGAGAAATTTTCATTCCTTTTTAGTTCACTTAAAAATTCATCCCATTCTAGAGGTAATGCATCAGCAAATTTTGAAATTTTTTCAGCATTTGAAAACTTTATCTCATATCTATTTATCTTATCAATCAATTCATCAAAACGTCTATCCAACTGTTCCAAAGATTCATGTTTCATGCATAAGAAATTTTCGGATCTTTTAATCCAAACATCCTTCCTGTTCTTCTTATCAAACCAAGAATCAGAAATCCAAACATTTAAATCTTTAAGATTCTCGTTTTCCTGTTCATCAAACATTTTAGCCATCTTGAATCACCTGGACAAACAAACAAACACAATCAGTTTAACTGAACTGTATATGTAAAAGTGTGAGAGCGAAATTGATCTAGGACTCGTGTCGAAGATTCGCAGACTTTTTAAAAAAATTCACAACTTATGAGTCACAAGTAATTTTGAATTTATAAATGGCCGACAACAATTATGCTTCACAAATCTTTGATTGGGCCTCTCTTTTACTTGGATCTAATTGGACCTCAAAATCCACTACCTCGACAAACACACAAGGGTTATTCTGATTTACTTTGCACTCCGACAAATCAAGTCACATGCAACTTTAAATTCACGTGTAGCCCATTTACCACAAACAAACAATATTCTATAACTTTCAACCTAACCAAAGATGATCATGTGTAATGATGGGTCGATATAATCACATGACAAGTCTGACAATTTAATCTTTCAATTGGACCGCAAACTGATCAACTCACATGCAAATCTAAATTGATAACACTAAAACCCTTGGGAGCAGAAACACTCGATAACTATGCTAAACAGAATCACTGACAACAATTTTGAGCAGAATTCCAACGTGACTTAAGAGCGGAACCACGATGACCGAATGAGCGAAACCTATGTTCAAATGAGCGGAATTAAACTGTACAAAAGAGCGGAATCATCTGATCATAAGAGCGGAATCAAACTGATAGTTGCTGACATCATCAAATTCACGAGACCATATAAGCGAAACCTCAAAAATCCTAAGATCTAGGTTGATTTAAGATCTGAAAATTTCAAGGATTTGTTTATACATGATTACGAACACACTGTGTGAATTTAAAGCGATTCCGACCGTAAAAATTTTTGTTTTTCGAAAAAGAAAGGTGTAGAAACAGATTTTTCGGCTGAATTGTAGAAAACTCTTCTTCACTGGCTCTGATACCACTTGTTGGATCGAATTCGGACCTAAACGAGTCGCGTAGAAGAGTTTATCTCAGTTTGAACGGCGGAAACAGACAAACCGAGTACAATTCAGCAAGAATTCAATTTAATATGTCGATATTATTGATCTGGACAATGTTTACAACCTGTCGACACTTCGGCAGCACTTCGTGGCTCACCGGAAGACAACACCTCTAACTCTCTACTGATTTCGCTCTTATGACCCTATTTATAGTTAACGTGATTCCGCTTATACGGTCGTGACATAAAAGCGATATCACATCATTGACATAAAAGCGAAATCAAGCTCCTGACACATAAGCGAAATCAGTTGCTTGGACACATGAGCGAAATCACATGTTTACAAATGAATGAAATCAGACTTTTACATTCTAAACATTTTTGTCTCATGTGGGATGATGTCATGATTACTTCACCAATATGATGTCATTATCCAATATGATGACATCATCATCTTTCGGATCCGCACCGAGACTGAGACTCGATATAAGATGAAGTTGACAGATGAATGCACTAACAAAAATCGCTTGAATTTAGGAACTGGGCGGTTATCTAATTGATTTAAAACACGGCCATAGACAAAATTGCCCCTACTCATTTAAAACAATCAATTAATTAAACTCAAATATTACAAGATTGCCATTGATTTAATCTCAACCCTTAAACACACCAATCGGATGGACCAGATCGCTTCCTAGACTTTCTAGGAAAAACACAGTTTCCGTGCGAACCCTACTATATATATATATATATATGTATATATATATATGTATACATATTATATATATATATGTATATATATATATGTATATATATATATGTATATATAGGATTAGGTTCATTTATGAACAACATCTTCAAAGTGAATTGTGTGAACTGATCTGGACCCTTGATTTCCTTTTTAGTTGTTAAGGGTAGGATTGTAATTATATAAAAAAGTTAGATTTAAATCATTATTTTAATAATTGAATTCAGTTACATCTTTCCTATTTTTAATTCATTATCCACAATATCTTTTATATTTTAAGAAGATAATTATCAAAACAAATAACAAATCACAAGATTTCAATTTCGATTTTTAAGATCAACAGAACGTAACTTTCAGATTTCACCACCAGAATTCAATTTCAATTTTTAAGATCGATGTAACATTAATATTTCAAAAACCCATCATTCATCAACAACAGTATACACATGTGTACTTAGATATGAATAGAATTGTGCGCATGTGTACTTAGTTGCATAATATGTGTATCAGATACTGTACAACATCGTACATATGTGTAATTAGCTACATAATACATACATACATAGTATCAGTACCTGTAAACTATATTATATTTAAGAAATTACAAGTTCCATAATGTTTGTGTGATAACCCGAACTTTCAAGGTTAGTAATGTTTTATTTTGCGATCTTAACTTCTTGTTATCTCTCTCCTATGTGTTAGAACGTTCTATTCCGTTATAACGTCGTTAAACTTAAACGTTTGAAAACTCGGTCAAATAACGTATTGGAATTTGTTGGGCCGCATATATTTTGGGCATTATATCTATACCTTACAATTACACACAATATCGGCCCAAATAAACCTCCTGAGCCCAACTAGTTCTTTTGTGTATCTTGATTATTTCGGCCCAAGTCATGTAGCCCGAGGAAATCAAAGATCGGCCCACTTGTTTAGTTGTTAGCATATTAGATATGCACTTCGATATATTGGACGTAAACCTCTTGCAAATCTTTAAATCACAATTAGCAAACCCTACTTCTCTCTTGTGTGCGTACGGCAGTAGAACTTTCCCCTCTCTTCGAAACCCTTTTTCACTTGGAGCTCATCTTTGTGCTTGGTTTTACACGCCACTTGGAGCTCATCTTTTTTTATTCATGCGATATACGTACGTGTTGTTTGTGTTGAGAACTACCTTGTGATGTTGATTTGTTGCGAGTTGCACATGCTCTTAGAAGTAGGATTGATGGATTAGTTAATCAATGATCTTGTGATACGAAAATTATGTTTTGATAATGCTTGCGTTAGGAAGTTGTTTACATAGGGTGCCGTATAAATAGTCTTGTGTTATGATCGTGATAATTACGTGACACGGAATGGATACGCTAGAAGAATACATGTAATCGAATTTACTAAGTGATATTGAGGATATAGGTTAAGTTATCTAGTATGCCATGCTCATGAATTTGATGTGATGATTTTTGTTAATAAACTGTTCAGTAGGTAACAACTAAAGAAATAGTTGTTAAACATTTGGACTTTCATGTTAATAGTTGGGCTGCATATATATAATCGGACTTACAAGCAAATTGATTGGGCCACACATGTTTTGGATGGCCTTAGAGCTGCATTATTAGTTATGTTTTGAGACTGGGCCTGAAGCCCAACTGAGCTGCGTAATGTTCTGGACAGCCGAACATATGAAATTGTTATGTGATTATGTTCTGGGCTGCGTGATTTCTGGGCTTCATGATAAAAGCTGGGTACAAGTAATGGTCCGATTGTGATGGATCAGGATGTGTTATTGTGATTAAATGGTTCCAATGGCAGTTTTCAATTCTGAATATTTATGAAGGTGTTACATTTATTTGCAAGGTGATTATTTACAATGTGTGCCATCCTTGATATATACTAGATTCATGCACATGTGTTATAGTATGACAACTTGTTAAGTTAGTTACAATAGACACCGGCCGTTTGGACACTTAGGGAATTACAAACTCTAATTGCACACATACTTACGTTTAACGTACAATAGGTTATACATAACGGACCTAACATTCACTCAACGCGTAAAGACACGATAACATTACCGAGCAAACCTAAGGTGAATTCACTGCTCTTTTTCCAAGCATGCATCCCGGGGAGGGATATCGGGTAACGTTTCCGGGGAGGAATGTCAGGTTAATGGGATATTTGTTATTACTCATTTCTATCATATAAGACCCCTTACATCTACCGATAGTTGCCGGGGAGGCAACGAGGTTATTAGTTGATAGCGCTATTAGGTTTGGCACCCTCACACCGTACCGGGGAGGACGGACGTGAACTAATTACCTTAAAGCATGACCAATGTTTTGATAGAGACATTGGGATTGGGCAAATACATCTTGTAGCCATTGCGGTAATCGAGTTAATAACAACATCAAATCAAATCGTTGAACTGTTTTATATACATATCTGGTAACTAAACGCGTTAACAAAACTTTGAACTCACCAGTGTCGTCTGACACACTTGTCTGCATGCTTGCAGGTCGTTAGATTTCTGATTCTGGACTTGCTATCTGGGAGTGCTGGAGTGGTCATGGATCGAGACTCTTGGATACTCGCTTATTTGATTATGAACACCTGTTTGAAACATTTGAATTACTATTTACTTAATGCTTCCGCTGAATACTTATTTTGGTTTAACTCATAACTTGGATTTATATTTTGAAATGAATGGAATGTTTTTATTAAATATTATGCGTAGTTCAATGTGATTGGTGGCTTGGATCCTGGTATGTCACACGGCTCGCAGTGTATCCGCATGTGGTAATTTGGGGGTGTGACAGTTTGGTATCAGAGCCACTGGTTATAGTGAACTAGGTTTTAAAACGTTTTTATAAAACCTGACTATAACCGAACAACTTCGAAAATCGACCATGACACTTAGCTCCAGATTGCAAGGTTCGTCTTCTGTTACTTTATGCATTACTTGTTTAGTAGTCACACACTTACAACTTGCATGAAACGACATACTAGATGTTATGGTGATTTGATAGTGTAACACTACTCTTCGACTTTTGTGAATCATAATCCTGTAGTACCCTCCGTTTTGCTACTTGAATGCGGGGGAAACTTTTAGTGCAAGTTAAGAGGCACTGAGAGGAGCATGCAAATTGCCTTATTATTATGGGTGCACACTTAATAATAAAGTAAGGTGCATGTAAGTCCCAGTGAGGCTTAACGAGTGTGAGAAGGGTTCTGCCCTATTGTGTGTAAACTTGGTAGTTTGTAGATTTCAACGTGATACTTGACTTTTACCTCATTTCGACTCTTAAAATCTGTTCCCTCTCATTGTATAGAATCATGAGTGGACGAGGACATGGACGTGGTCACATCGCGATGACCCAAGCTGAGCTGACAAACTTAATCAACACACGTGTGGCTGAGGCTCTGGCAGCCTACTAAGCTGGTACGAAAAGTGCCAAATACTCTTTAATCTCGTGTCGTATACACAATTCTTACCCCTGTGTTGTATTTTCTTTCGTCCATTAGGTCAGCCAACGCATCAAAACAATCCACCTGCTTGTACGTTCAAGATGTTCATGGATTGTAAGCCACAAACCTTCAGTGGGACTGAAGGGGCTGTAGGACTCCTGCGATGGTTTGAGAAGGCAGAATCAGTATTTGCAATGTGTAACTGTCTTGCTGGGGACAGAGTGAAGTATGCTACGGGCACACTTGAGGATGGTGCCCTGACATGGTAGAATGCTCAGGTTCAGATGTTGGGTATCGAAATGGCAAATGCCACCACTTGGGGAGACTTTAAGGAGTTGATGAGGGAGGAGTACTGTCCTCGTGATGAGGTTCAAAAACTGGAGAACGAGTACTACAATCTGAAAATGGAGGGATCTGAGATTGAAGAATTCACGAGGAGGTCTCATGATTTAGCAACTTTGTACCCTAACCTGTCTCGACCCCCACATTGGAGAATTGAGTTGTATCTCAAGGGTTAGCACCAGCTATTAAGGGGTATGTTACTGCTGCAAACCTAGACAATCTGCCCCGTATCATCCGTTTGGCACATAAGATTACTGACCAAGAGGTCGAACGTGGCAACTTGCCGCCACGTGTTTCTGCTACTACCTCTACTGCTACAGCTACCACACCTGCCAGTAATAACAAACGCAAGTGAAACGACGCTGACAAGGAAACCAGTGCCAGTCACTCTCAGAAAAGGCCTGATAACAGCAACAACCGCAGTCACAGCCAGTCCTCTTCAGTTAATCAAGGCCAGGGCAGCAAACAGAATCAGGGCTCTTACGTTGGAAAGAAGCCACAGTGCAACAAGTGTGGCTATCATCACTATGGACAATGTGTCCGGACTTGCCGTAGGTGCGAGAAGGTGGGCCATGAGGCCAAAGACTGTAGAACACCACAGCCAAAGCAGCAGCAACAGCAAAATCAGCAGCACCAGCGACAACAAAGGCAACAACCTCAGCAGAATCATGGTTTTAAGAAAGGGTGTTTCCAGCGCGGGGATGAGGGCCACATCAAGCGGGATTGCCCTCAGCTGAATCAGAATGCCAATGACAACAACCGCCAGAATAACAACAACAATGCTGGGAACAACAACAATGGCAACAATGGGGGCAACGGTGCTCGTGGAAGAGTATTCACGATCGGTGCTGGTGATACTAGGAACGACGGCAATGTCATGACTGGTACGTTTTCTGTGAACAGTCTTATTGCTTCTGTGTTATTTGATTCCGGTGCCGATAGGAGTTATGTGTCCCTAGAGTTTAGTCAGCGATTAGGGTTAGCTCCAACACCTTTAGAGGTTAAGCACGTAGTAGAACTAGCCGATGGTAAAACGATAGAAGCTTCGCATATTCTTTTTGGGTGTAAACTAGATCTCGTGGGTCAAGTGTTTGATATTGATCTCCTTCCTGTTACCCTCAGTAGTTTTGATATAGTGGTTGGTATGGATTGGCTGTCTAAACACCAAGCTGAGATTCTGTGTAAGGAAAAGATCGTACGCATTCCTCTCCCTGGTGGAGAGTCATTATCGGTTCAGGGGCATCACAGTGGTGCGATGGTTGGTATCATCTCAGCTATGCAAGCGCAGAAGTGTCTACGAAAGGGGTATCCTGCTATTCTAGCACTTGTTACTGACACTCCGTCTGAAGAGAGAAAGATCGAGGATCTGCCAATTGTACGTGAATTTGCTGATGTATTTCCTGAGGAACTTCCTGGTTTACCTCCTCACCGCCAAGTGGAATTTCAGATTGATCTTGCACCAGGAGCGGCCCCAATTGCTCGTGCTCCTTATCGTTTAGCACCTGGAGAGTTGCAGGAGTTGTCTAATCAACTGCAAGAGTTATTGGATAGAGGCTTTATTCGACCCAGTTCTTCGCCTTGGGGAGCCCCAGTTTTGTTTGTAAAGAAGAAAGACGGGTCCTTTCGAATGTGTATTGATTATCGGGAACTCAAAAAGGTGACTATCAACAACCGTTATCCATTTCCACACATCGATGACTTGTTTGACCAGTTGCAAGGGTCAAGTTTTTATTCGAAGATCGACTTAAGATCGGGCTATCATCAGATGAGAGTCCGAGAGGAGGATGTTCCTAAAACGGCTTTTCGAACGCGTTATGGGCACTCTGAGTTTTAGTTATGCCGTTTGGGTTGACGAATGCGCCAGCGGTCTTCATGGACCTCATGAACCGTGTATGCAAGCCGTATCTTAATGAATTCATTATCGTGTTTATTGACGACATTCTGATTTATTCAAAGAGCAAGGAAGATCACGAGCGGCACCTGCGTCTCATTTTGGAACTTCTGAGGAAGGAGCAGCTTTACGTGAAATTCTCTAAGTGTGACTTCTGGATTCGAGAGGTACACTTCCTTGGGCACATTGTGAATGAATCAGGGATACATGTGGATCCTGCCAAGATTGATGCTGTTAAAAATTGGGCTACAACAAAGACTCCAATTGAGGTGCGACAATTTCTCGGTCTCGCTGGGTATTATCGGAGATTTATTAAAGACTTCTCGAAGATTGCTCAACCTCTTACTTCATTGACTCAGAAAGGCGTTGTATACTCATGGGGAACGAAACAGGAGGAAGCTTTTCAGCTACTGAAACAGAAACTCTGCAGCGCACCGATTTTGTCTCTACCCGAAGGTACAGAAGATTTTGTGGTATACTGTGATGCTTCCATACAGGGTCTGGTTTGCGTAGTGATGCAACGCAACAATGTGATAGCTTATGCTTCTCGACAGTTGAAGGTTCACGAGAAGAATTATACGACACACGACTTGGAGTTGGGAGCCGTAGTATTTGCGCTCAAGATCTGGAGGCATTACCTGTATGGTACTAAATGCACTATTTATACCGACCACATGAGCCTTCAACATATTCTCGATCAGAAGGATTTGAATATGCGACAGCGTCGCTGGGTGAAACTTTTAAACGATTATGATTGTGCAATCAAGTATCATCCGGGTAAGGCCAACGTTGTAGCTGACGCTCTTAGTCGGAAGGAATAGAAGCCCAAGCGTGTTCTTGCGTTGCAGCTCACCATTCATTCTAACCTACCTGATCAGATTTGTTCTACACAAACCGAAGCGTTAAAAGAGGAAAACCTTGAAGCAGAATACTTGAGGGGCATGGAAAAACAGCTTGTAGAGAGATCGGATGGTATCCTCTACTTCATGGAGCGTGTATGGATTCCTGTATTCGATAACCTCAGAGAACTTGTGATGGATGAAGCATACAAGTCTCGATACTCTGTTCACCCATGTTCGGATAAGATGTATCAGGATCTCAAAGTTATGTATTGGTGGCCGAAGATGAAAGCTCACATCACGACTTATGTGAGTAAGTGTTTAACCTGCTCGAAAGTTAAAGTGGAATATCAGAAACCGTCTGGATTGCTGCAACAACTGAAATACCCATGTGGAAATGGGAGCAAATCGCAATGGATATTGTTATTGGGCTACCTAGAACTCAAAGCGGGAATGATACCATTTGGGTGATCGTTGATCGTCTCACGAAGTCAGCGCACTTTCTGGCAATCAAGGAAATAGATAAGTTCTCACAGTTAGCTGCCGTCTATCTGAAGGAAATGGTTTCTAGGCACGGGGTGCCAACTTCTATTATCTCTGACCGTGAGCCGCGTTTCATTTCAGATTTGTGGCAGTCGATGCACAAATCGTTTGGCTCACAGCTCAGATGAGCACTGCTTATCACCCGTAGACGGATGGTCAAAGTGAATTAACCATCCAGACACTAGATGAGATGCTGCGGGCGTGTGTTATCGATTTTGGCAAGGGTTGGGAGAAACACTTGCCTTTGGTGTAGTTTTCTAACAAGAATAGCTACCATACCAGCATTCAGGCGGCACCATTCGAAGCATTGTACGGACGAAAATGTCGTTCACCTCTCTGTTGGGCTGAGGTGGGTGACAGCCAGGTCACAGGCCCTGAACTTGTGTTGGAAACTTCAGAAAAGATCGTTCAGATCAGGAATCGTATGGTGGCAGCGCGCGACCGTCAGAAAAGCTACGCTGATAAGCGTAGGAAACCTTTGGAATTCGAAGTTAATGATCGTGTTATGTTAAAGGTCTCACCCTGGAAGGGTGTAGTGTGTTTTGGGAAGCACGACAAGCTTAACCCACGTTATGTTGGGCCATTTAGGATTCTGGAGCGAATTGGTAAAGTGGCCTACAAGTTAGAGTTACCTGCTGAGTTGGGTAACGTTCATGATGTGTTCCATGTGTCGCAATTAAAGAAGTGTTTGTCTGATGAAACACTGGTAGTACCATTTCAAGAGCTGAAGATCGACGACAAGTTGCAGTTTGTCGAGGAACCGATAGAAATTATGGACCGGGAGGTCAAGGTCCGTAAGCACAGCCGTATTCCGATTGTGAGAGTTTGTTGGAACTCAAGACGTGGACCTGAGTTCACATGGGAGCGCGAGGATCAGATGAAGCTTAAGTACCCACATTTATTCCCAGAGGACAAGTCCAAGTCTGGCAAAGCTAAACCTAATGCAACTAGTGAATTTCGGGACGAAATTCCCCTTCAAGTTGGGGATGATGTGGCACCTGAGGAAAGTCTGCAGCAATCTTGATTTTCACTTCACTCCTCTGTGCTTAGTTGTCAAATTTCGGGACGAAATTTCTTTCAAGTTGGGGATGATGTGATAACCCGAACTTTCAAGGTTAGTAACGTTTTATTTTGCGATCTTAACTTCTTGTTATCTCTCTCCTATGTGTTAGAACGTTCTATTCCATTATAACGTCGTTAAACTTAAACGTTTGATAACTCGGTCAAATAACGTATTGGAATTTGTTGGGCCGCGTATATTTTGGGCATTATATCTATACCTTACAATTACACACAATATCGGCCCAAATAAACCTCCTGAGCCCAACTAGTTCTTTTGTGTATCTTGATTATTTCGGCCCAAGTCATGTAGCCCGAGGAAATCAAAGATCGGCCCACTTGTTTGGTTGTTAGCATATTAGATATGCACTTGGATATATTGGACGTAAACCTCTTGCAAATCTTTAAATCACAATTAGCAAACCCTACTTCTCTCTTGTGTGCGTACGGCAGTAGAACTTTCCCCTCTCTTCGAAACCCTTTTTCACTTGGAGCTCATCTTTGTGCTTGGTTTTACACGCCACTTGGAGCTCATCTTTTTTTATTCATGCGATATGCGTACGTGTTGTTTATGTTGAGAACTACCTTATGATGTTGATTTGTTGCGAGTTGCACATGCTCTTAGAAGTAGGATTGATGGGTTAGTTAATCAATGATCTTGTGATACGAAAATTATGTTTTGATAATGCTTGCGTTAGGAAGTTGTTTACATAGGGTGCCGTATAAATAGTCTTGTGTTATGATCGTGATAATTACTTGACACGGAATCGATACGCTAGAAGAATACATGTAATCGAATTTACTAAGTGATATTGAGGATATAGGTTAAGTTATCTAGTATGCCATGCTCATGAATTTGATGTGATGATTTTTGTTAATAAACTGTTCAGTAGGTAACAACTAAAGAAATAGTTGTTAAACATTTGGACTTTCATGTTAATAGTTGGGCTGCATATATATAATCGGACTTACAAGCAAATTGATTGGGCCACACATGTTTTGGATGGCCTTAGAGCTGCATTATTAGTTATGTTTTGAGACTGGGCCTGAAGCCCAACTGAGCTGCGTAATGTTCTGGACAGCCGAACATATGAAATTGTTATGTGATTATGTTCTGGGCTGCGTGATTTCTGGGCTTCATGATAAAAGCTGGGTACAAGTAATGGCCGATTGTGATGGATCAGGATGTGTTATTGTGATTAAATGGTTCCAATGGTAGTTGTCAATTTTGAATAGTTATGAAGGTGTTACATTCATTTGCAAGGTGATTATTTACAATGTGTGCCATCCTTGATATATATTAGATTCATGCACATGTGTTATTGTGACAACTCCTGATTTCGAGGTTAGAACCGTTCATTTCGCATTTATAGGTCGAGTCGTATACTTATTTCTTTTGACGAGTTAATTTTACGTAACTAAATTATATTTTAAGTTCATTCTATTCAAGCGATTAACTAGATACTAATTTTTTATCCATTTGAAACCAACCCGAACCGTAGCCCATGTCTCGCTAGTTGACCCTAATCGTTTGAACCAAAACAATTGTCTTGCATTCGATCAAGCCCGCTCGTGTAACTCGAAATCCATGAGGTCCGAACCATGGCAAATATTATGCATTTTAGTGGTTATTTATTGTTCATCGGTTTAATAATAATAATAATAATAATAATAATAACAACACCACAATATATATATTAGTTGCAAGGTAATGAAACAACAGTGTTGCAGCCGACTATAGGACCCAGCCCAATCTTTCTTTTCCTCCATACTTCTCGGCCCACCCCTCCCCCAGCCAAAGCTCCTTGTCTTTCGGCCCAAGCATTAACCAAACCGCCATCATGAACTCTTTTATATATTATGTCACGTAGCATGCAACCTGGATGGAACTCTCACAAACCCTACCAGCCGTTTCGCATAATCCGCTCACCCTCACCCGAAACTCTACGACAACCATTGCCACTTTCTTCTCCGGCGAGTTCGAAACCGCGACGACACCGTTGTACCTCCGGTGACTCACGACAGAACTCCGTTCACGTCCCTTCTTAACGCGCACTCTGTTACGGCATCAAAAATCAGGTTAGAATGTCGTCTTTATTGTGTGCTTGATGAATGTTGATTCTGTGTAAATCTTGATGCTTGCAAATAGTGTAATGATGAGATTCATGATTTCCTTGTTTACGTAAATAATGGTCTAACTGGATAGTAAGAACTTTTGCAATGAATGTTGATATTTACGTCTGTTAATTGTTGAAGATAGTGTGAATAATGATATAATAGTGATATTAAGATGATTGATGCTTTGTATTTGCTGGGTTCTTGCAAGAGTACAACTGATTATGCGTGATGTACACCTGGTCATGCATGTGAAGTATGAAAGTATATGCTTGTTCGTGATAAATATATATATGAAAGTATGTGCTGGTGCGAGAACATGTACATGAACACTCCATGCTCGATGATATATATTTATAAACTTGTTCTTTGATGATCTACTGTTTATAATTCTTGTCTAGGGTATGATCATCATTTGTATCTTTTGTGCTATGATAAGGATTAAATAATGTCCCATAACAGCTTTATGTGTTTGGTTGGCCCAATTAGATTAGGGGTTGTTAGTTGTGGGCATACAGGTTTGGGAGGGTATAATCTTTTAGGTGGGTTTAAAATGTGTATAATGTAAGTTGGTTTAGTGCATGTAATCGTTGTATAAATGGGTTCACTGTGATCGAGGGTATGTCATGCACAATTTAAATACTCATATGTAGAACTATGGACGTTAGTGTAATTATATTTACACATTCTTGGAGTTTGCAGGACCACATTCTTGGAGTTTGCAGGACCACATTCTTCGGGACTGTGGTATTGTCGGGTTAGATTTTGATTATGTGTGTGCGTTGGATTGCATGCGCAAGTCCCTTCCGGATTTCGATCTTGGCGGTTTCTCTAATAAGGACACCGCCCCCCCTAAAGCCCAGAATGCTTTGGCGAGTGCCCTATTTAGTAGAACCGTCCAGAGTTTGGGAGAGAAGTTCAGTCTATCCCCTCGTCAGAAAGCCGTGTTCGATTGTCTCCGGGCTCCTCATGCTCAGGATTTCCTGACAGTCATCCCCATTGAAGGACTTGGCCAACACATGTCGGCGGTGGAATACCGGGTAATTCTTAAGTACCGGCTAATGATCCCTCTGTTTCCGGTTGATGAGCCCTGCCCAGTTTGCCGCAAGGTATGTTTAGATACTTTTGGCGAGCATGCGGTTCATTGTAGGGAGTTACCTGGATTTAAATACAGGCATGATTTGGTAAGGGATATTCTGTTTGATGTTCTAAAGCGGGCTGGGATTTCGGCAAAAAAGGAGGCTCCGGTGAACTTTTTGACGGATCCGCTCGATGGGAGGTCTACTCTTCGGCCAGCTGATATTCTTGTGTTTGGGTGGGCCAGGGGGAAACACGCTTGTGTGGACCTTACAGGAGTGTCCCCTCTTGTTGGGCTTAGGGATAATGGGTTTGTTGCTGGCCAGGCCGCGCTGAAGGCGGAATCAAGCAAGGTCGCTAAACACGAAAAGGCTTGTTTAGAAAATCAACATGTGTTTATCCCATTCGCTTTTGATACGTTTGGTTCCCTAGTCCCAGAGGCCGTAGAATTCCTAAACAGGGTCCAACGGGTTGTGAACAGTAATCTCTCAAACTCTAAGGGTCGTTTCGTCTTTAGTAGGATTGGTTTTGCAATTCAAAAGGGGGTTGCGGCGCAGCTTGTTGCCCGTTTACCTACCACTTGTTTGTAATTTGTTACTTGGGATTTTAATGAAATTATTCTTAAAAAAAAAAAATTTACACATGAAATTGACTAAATGATTAGAATCAGAAATTTATTCTTTCTTTTATTTTGATGAACGATTTTGAAACATGAACTAAAGGATTAGGATTAGGAATTTTGTGTAACTAATCTATTCTAACTTTTCGAATTAATGGGCTGATAATTGTGTAAATATTATATATCATATTGTGGATAGAAGTATAACATGACGATAGAATACGTGTAAAATAATATGTGTAATACTTGAATGTGAACCTGACTTGCATGGTAACTATTATAGGGTGGGGTCGGTCACTCTACACTTCATACACTTAACTTAATCTGCCGAGCTAATCAAAGGTGAGTTCACACTTTCCACAAGGCATGGGATTCCCAAGGGTTGGGAATGGGTAAAGGATTTAAACTGAAACTGCGTGATCTCCTGGCTTGGGACACGTACACACCCTCTTTATTGAAGGGTGACAACACGTGATAAGAATATAATCGGAACCTGCGTAATCTCCTGGTTTGGGGATTACGTACACACCCTCTTTATTGAAGGGTGACAACACGGATACTAGACCAAAACTCTCTATCATGAAGTCCCTCCTTTTTATATCGACTTAATCGCCGGGCCAATGGCGAGCGGGTCATTAGTTAGATAGCGCTATTTAGGTTTGACAAGCCTCACACCGTGCCGCAGAGGACGGGCGTGAACTAATGGATCTGGGCACTAGTCAATGATGATGGACATTGACGTCAGGGCACCAACTTACTTTAGTCAGTGGTCGATATGGTAAACAGGTCTAGTGGTTAACATGGGGAAGCCCCCACCAACTATGGATATATTTGGGAAACAGGGTAAACTGATTAACTTACAACTTACAAATGAATTCCTGGTTTTTGAAACAACTTAACAATGAACACCAACTGTGAACTCGCTCAACTTTGTTGTTGACTCGTTGTTACATGCCTTGCAGGTCGTTAGGTACTTATAGAGCTTGCACGAGGAGGCGTGGTCGTTGTGGGATATGGATAGTCTTATGCCATGATAAACATTTGATATATTTGAACTTATACTTTGGTTTTTAAACATTATGCTTCCGCTTACAACTTAAACTATGTTTTGTTTGGACACCAATTATATTGTGTTGGGTTTTATTTTTATTTACGTACTATGTTCAATATGATTGGTGGCTTGATCCTGGTCAGTCACGCCTCCATGTGGTGATACTCCGCGTGTGGATTTTGGGGGTGTGACAGTTATGGTATAACAACTTGTTAAGTTAGTTACAATAGACACCGGCCGTTTGGACACTTAGGGAATTACAAACTCTAATTGCATACATACTTATGTTTAACGTACAATAGGTTATACATAACTGTCGCAACCCCCGATCCCTTATCTGTCCCGGGAACGGGGGGACGCGAACTCAGAGTTTCGGTGGTATCATCTTGTTAATTTGGCAACGGAAATTGCATCAGGACCGTAGTTAGGAAATGTTTATCAGAGTAAAACCACCATATTTAATATTAATAATC
The DNA here is from genome assembly GCA_030545235.1 of Helianthus tuberosus. Lineage (NCBI taxonomy): Eukaryota > Viridiplantae > Streptophyta > Magnoliopsida > Asterales > Asteraceae > Helianthus > Helianthus tuberosus. Next base: position 21,603,896 of record CM060365.1, on the reverse strand, counting down.
ACATGGGCAAAACCCAAGTTTCTTATTACAATACGTTTATAGGGATAAACCCTATTTTATTGAATTTAAAACATCGTCTTTTAGGTAACTTTTATAGCCACATTTTTCCCAAGCCTTCAGTGCTCTCCAGCTGGCTTTTTACTAATTGGTTGTCACATTGTGTTACCTGAAACGCGTTTTAAAAACATTTGTCAGTGGGAAATACTGGTGAGTGAATCCCAGTTTAATCAAGAAACATTTTATCAATTAAAACAGTATTGAGAGCGATCACATTGTTTATTTCTACACAATTACTCATTCAGTACTGTCAATCCTGACTTGTGGGTCATATTACACATTGGCTAACTCGTTGTCCAATGGTAACGTACAGTCATCCCGACTTACTACTCGCAATAGTAAATTTTGTATACAAAACCCCAACATACCGGCAGTAATTGAAGAACTACAAAGACTCAATCACCGCTTAATCACATTGTAAAACATTTAAGGTTTCGTAAAAACATTACAAAAAGGTTAACAAAAAGAGGATTAACTCACATTGCTATCTTAGACTTCGCGTAAGGGTTTCCTGGATATAATCTATAATTTATACAAATGTACATAGGTTAGTATCATAACCCTTTGAAAATATTAATGATACCCTCCCCGAGACGGTATTCCAACAACTACGTCGGGCAGAACCACGACAGTTGTTACAGAATCCTAAATCAATCGGGCAGCGTATTTATTACGAAACCGGGGTTATAATACTTACAACGGAGTAGAACCTCGCTAATTAAGGGGTATAATACTTGAATATTATGCCTATATCTTCAGAAATTCGCTTAAGAAAGAAAAGAAATGAACGAGGAATACTGAAACCCGATGCCTGCTTAAATAGTTGCTGAACTGGACTCTCACGCGGCCAGCGTAAAAGATAAGCGGGGCTTACGCGGCCCGCGTCGTAGCCCGGGTAGGGTTTAGGTGATCCGGGTCAACGCCTAGACTCGCCACGATGTCGACACGTGTCGGCCTCTGGTGTCTCTGCGTTGTTGATCTCACGCGGCCCGCGTAATTGTTAAGGTGAGCTTACGCGGCCCGCCTTAACTTAAAATTCCACCGGAATCAAGTTTCAGCCTTGATACCGCCCGCGTGAGGGTTGGGGTGGGTCTACGCGGCCCGCCTCAACTTAAAATTTTCAGATTTTTAATTATTTTAATTACTATAACGTATTTCGGGCTCGGTTTTTACATACTGGGTGTATTTAAAGACATATTGGGACATTTTAAAATATAATAGGGTGTCGGTTTATTGAGGATTGTTACATTCTCCCCACCTTGTTTTAGAGCTCGTCCTCAAGATCTATTGGAATAAGTACGGATATTTCTTTTGCATTTCTGATTCAAGCTCCCATGTGTACTCAGGTCCTCTTTTGGAGTCCCACTTTACTTTGACCAGAACTAGTCTCTTATGCTTGAGGTTCTTGACTTTCATGTCTTCAATTTGTAGAGGCCTTTCTACAAACCTGAGTTGTTCATTTACCTCTATATCCTTAAGAGGTACTATCAGTGATTCATCAGCTAAACACTTTTTGAGATTTGATACATGAAATACATCATGTATTCCTGCCATTTCCTCTGGCAATTGTAGCTGATAGGCTACAGGTCCTATTTTTCTAATAATCTCAAAAGGTCCAATATACCTGGGACTTAGCTTTCCCCGTTTGATGAATCTTACTATTCCTTTCCAAGGAGAGACTTTTAATAATACTTTATCTCCTGTTTGAAATTCCAATGGCTTGCGTCGGTTATCAGCATAGCTCTTCTGTCGATCACGTGCTGCTTTCAGTCGTTCTTTGACTTGAATAATCTTGTCAGTTGTTTCTTGCACTATCTCGGGTCCAGATAGTTGCTTTTCCCCAATTTCTGCCCAACAGACTGGGGTTCGGCACTTTCGTCCATAAAGTGCTTCAAATGGTGCAGCATTGATACCTGTGTGATAACTATTATTATAAGAAAATTCTACTAAAGGTAAATGATCATCCCAATTACCTCCGAAATCAATTACACAAGCTCTAAGCATGTCCTCCATTGTCTGAATTGTTCTTTCGCTTTGTCCGTCCGTTTGAGGATGATAAGCTGTGCTTAGTTTTAACTTGGTCCCCATTGCCTTTTGGAAACTTGACAAAAAATGAGAGGTAAATCGACTATCCATATCAGAAACAATTGATAAAGGTATTCCATGTAAAGAAACAATTTTATTTACATATAATCTAGCTAACTGTTCCATACTGAAAGTTTCCTTCATTGGTAGGAAATGAGCCGACTTGGTTAGCCTATCTACAATCACCCAGATTGTATCATTGCCTTTCTTTGTTTTGGGTAATTTAGTAACAAAATCCATTGTTATCAATTCCCATTTCCACAATGGCATTTCTAACTGATGTAATAGACCTGAGGGTTTTTGGTGTTCAGCTTTGACTTGTGAACAGGTTAAACATTTAGAAACATAGGCTGCTATGTCCTTTTTCATTCCTATCCACCAGAAATTTTTCCTTAAATCCTGGTACATTTTATCATTTCCTGGATGCATCGTATATTTAGACTTATGGGCTTCCTCTAATATATGATGACGTAGGTTTCTTAATTTAGGTATCCGCATTCTCTTCTAATGGAATCTCCAAATTCCATCTGTTCCTGGTTCTAATTCTTTTAGCATACCTTTTAATTTTTCAGCATCATCCTTGATTACTGATTCTTGTGCTTCTCTTATCTGGTCATTTAAATCTACTTGTAGATTTAATTTAAGAGAACGTACCCTTTTTGGCTTTTCATGATACTTTCGGGTTAAAGCATCTGCTACTACATTTGCTTTTCCTTCATGATACTGGATATCACAATCATAATCACTAAGCATTTCCATCCAGCGTCTTTATCTCATATTTAACTCCTTTTGCTTGAAAATATACCTTAAACTCTTATTATCAGTGAATATGGTAAACTTACTACCATAAAGGTAATGTCTCCAAATTTTAAGAGCAAAAATTATACCTCCTAACTCTAAATCATGTGTTGAATAATTCTCTTCATGATTCTTAAGTTGTCTAGATGCGTAAGCTATAACCTTTTGTCGTTGCATTAATACACATCCATAACCTAATTTGGAAGCGTCACAATAGACTATAAAATCTTCAGTTCCTTCTGGTAACGCTAATATGGGTGTATGGGTTAATCTTTCCTTAAGAATTCTAAATGCTTCTTCTTGTTTTAATCCCCATTCAAACTTAACAGATTTACAGGTTAGCTTAGTTAAGGGAATGACTATTCTAGAAAAATCTTGAATAAATCTTCTATAATAACCGGCTAATCCTAAGAAACTTCTAACCTCGGTTGGTGACTCAGGGGTTTTCCATTTAGAAATTGCCTCGATTTTTGTTGGATCCACATGAATTCCTTCATGATTGACTAGGTGTCCAAGAAACTGTACCTGTTCTAACCAAAATTCGCACTTGGAAAATTTAGCATAAAGCTTTTCCTTTCTTAATAAACTTAAAAGTGCGTGCAAATGCTTTGCATGATCTTCCTTATTCTTAGAGTAAATGAGAATATCATCTATAAGAACAATTATGAATTTATCCAAATATGGCTTACATATTCGGTTCATCATGTCCATAAATGCAGCTGGGGCATTGGTTAAACCAAATGGCATGACAGTAAATTCATAATGTCCATACCTTGGTCTAAATGCGGTCTTAGGAATGTCCTCTTCCTGTACCTTTAATTGATGATATCCTGACCTTAAATCGATTTTAGAGAAAAATCGAGCTCCTTGCAGTTGATCGAACAGATCATCGATTCTTGGTAATGGGTACCGGTTCTTAATCGTGACCTTATTTAATTCACGGTAGTCAATGCACATACGCATTGATCCGTCCTTCTTTTTAACAAATAAGATTGGTGTTCCCCACGGCGATGAACTTGGCTGTATGAATCCTTTTTCCAACAATTCGTCCAATTGTTTCTTCAATTCTTGCATTTCTGCAGGTGCCAAACGGTAAGGTGCTTTGGCAATCGGTGCCGTTCCTGGTATTAAATGGATTCTGAATTCAACTTCTCTATCTGGAGGTTGCCCTGGCAATTCTTCTGGAAATATATCTAAAAACTGATATACTACTAGAATATCTTTTAAATCCTTTCCTTCAGTGTTAGTGATTATAGAAATCAAATACACTATAGAACTTTTTCTTATATAACTTGCAGTTTTCATCACAGAGATAAATTTTGTGGATCTAGATGGTTTATCTCCTTTAATTGTGATCGTTTTACCTTTTGGTGATTTTACTTGAATTTACTTTTGATCACATAAAATACTGGCTTTATTGGCTATTAACCAATCCATTCCTAAAACAACATCGAATCCTGCCAGATTCATGGGATAAAGGTTTGCAATAAATTTTTGATTTAAAATTTCTATTCTTGCTCCTTGCAAGATTTCAGAAATCCTAACGGTTTCTCCATTAGTTGTCTCTACTAAGCATTCTTGTGGTAGTTTAGTTAATGACTGATTTAGAAATTTGCAAAATGATGTATTAATAAAACTTTGGTTTGCACCAGAGTCAAATAATACTTTAGCAAAGACATCATTAACTAAAAACGTACCAGCTATGACATCTGGAATCATCTTGGCTTCATCTGCAGTTAGAACAAATGCTCTAGCATTTTGAGTATTCTTGTTGTTTGTAGCTGAAGCTAATTTTGGGCAATTAAGCTTGATATGACCTTGTTCTCCGCAGTTGTAACATATCCTGTTATTAGCTTTCTTCCTGCAGTTTTCTTCCTTGTGTCCCGATATTTTGCAAAAGTTACAGTATATGGAGCATCTTCTTGAATTCTTTCTTTTGCAATTCCTACAGTAAGGTGTAGAGGTAGAACCTATATTTTTCCCACGATTAAAATTTCCAGAACGAAATTCTTGTGTGAGCTTCTGGGTTAGGTTCCTCATTTGATCTTCTTCTCGGGTACGAACTAATTCATATGTCAAGGTATTTGCTAGTTCTACAGCTTCTTCTATAGTTTGAGGTCTAGCTGCCTTGACTACGTGTCTAATCTCCCCAATTAATCCCCAGATATAACGGGAGATTAATACTGGGTCAGGTGAAGCAAGAGTTGGCACTATTCTAGCATATTCGAAGAATAATTTAGTGTATCCCTTACTATCCACACCAGTCATCCTAAGATTTAGGAATTTGTTTGCTATCTGTTCCTTTTCATTGGGTGGGCAGAATTTCCTTTCTACCTTGTTCTTAAATTCTTCCCATTCCATATTGTAGGTTCTACCACTTCCTCTTGATTGGAGGATAGTGTTTCACCATTCTAGTGCTGAATTCTTAAACAGATTAGAAGCAAACATTATCTTAACTTCTTCAGCACACTTGCTTATTCTTAAGACTGCCTCAGTTTTCTCTATCCAACGTAGAGTTGCAATAGCCCCTTCATTGCCCGAGAATTCTATTGGTTTACAAGACCAGAATTCTTTATAAGAACAACCCTAAGACACGGTTCTTCTCCTTTTGGGAATAGGCAATTGAAGTAAAGGTCCATTGTTTACACTGTTTTCGGGTTCGATGGGTCGCTTACTGATATGCTTACTTTTATTATTCGCTTCTTGAATAGTTTGAATAATAAATGGCATGGCATCTATGATTCCTTGTGCCACTATATGTTGAACAACACTATTATCCATTTGGTTTCCATTGTTATTGATGCTCGGATTCTCATTAACCACATTAATGTTACTTTGGTCATCATTATTCATATTTCCTTGATTTCCTTCATCGGCCATCTTAATTTTAAACATTTACCCCATATTAATATCACAAGATAATATTTAATATAGTTAATCACATGACACACAACCTAGTAAAAAACGTCGATCATTACGACTTTTACTCTATTTCCATATACTATTATGCATCTATTACACACTAGTACTGAAATAAAAATTACAATACCAACAGAAATAGAATCACACTAATAGTAATTGGCATCCGTACACACATATTTTATTTTATTTTTATTTTATTATATTATTATTACTATTACCGTCTCCTTTATCACATCACGGATATGGATTTATCCAAAAATCCATATTGCGTTCATCGTATTTCCATACGAGACGCTCTCCCACCTGTCGCATTCTCTCACTGCTTTCTAAAATTTCCTCACCAAATGTCCTAAGTTCTTGCACGTTTTCTGCACTCATTGGGGGTGCAGGTTCTAGGACTGGGTTCGGAATCTGGGGTGCGTGTTCCTGATATGGGGGTGAAAGTGCCTGAAATCGGTAAGCATCTTCTAAGATCTCCCTGATGTAGTTATCATGGTAATAGGGATCTAAAGGGTCCATACCTGGATAGGCTCCTGTGTTCTGTATAGGTGTGTCTTCATGTATCGGGTAACGTTGCACAAAGTCCCTATTATCGTCCCACCAGGGGTCGTAATTTGGGTCTAGGGGGTTTGGTGCTTGTACCCTAGGGATGTCCTCTGGGTTGAAGTCATGCATCTCCACTTGGTTTTCAGGGTTTTCTATCTCCATGGGTTGGTCTGGGATTAGTGGTTGTGGGGCTACTAGTTGTTCCAGACTTGGGTCAGCAGCAGTCGTAGCTAGGATATGGAAATTAGCTAGGTTCTATTAAGCATATCCTGTGTATGGGCATCTGTCTTTCGCTTAGCAGCTGCTAAAACTCTTTGCTGTTGCAACTTTTGCATTCTTTTCCTACGTGCAAAGGCTTCCTTACTGAACCATCCTGGTTTCTTATGAGGGAATGGCTCTTCCGACTGAGCTTTAAAAGCAAACATCCCTTCTTCTTGATCAGCAGAATACCCAGAAAGGGCAGGCTGTGAAGAGGTAGCTTCACTCCTAGGTGAATCAGACAACTGACGACACATGTCTGAGGGTCCTTGATCACTCATACTGAAAACTAATAAATAGTCAAATAACTAATAACAAATAAATACATTTATGCACGTATTTCCGTAATTTATTTCCTAACACAAAGTTTAGAATTTAAGTGTCAGCAGAACACTTCTTTGGCTTAGACCAGTGGCTAGGCTCTGATACCACCTTCTGTCGCAACCCCCGATCCCTTATCTATCCCGGGAACAGGGGGACACGAACTCAGAGTTTCGGTGGTATCAGCTTGTTAATTTGGTAGCGGAAATTACATCAGGACCGTAGTTAGGAAATGTTTATCAGAGTAAAACCACCATATTTAATATTAATAATCACATGGGCAAAACCCAAGTTTCTTATTACAATACGTTTATAGGGATAAACCCTATTTTATTGAATTTAAAACATCGACTTTTAGGTAACTTTTATAGCCACATTTTTCCCAAGCCTTCAGTGCTCTCCAGCTGGCTTTTTACTAATTGGCTGTCACATTGTGTTACCTGAAACGCGTTTTAAAAACATTTGTCAGTGGGAAATACTGGTGAGTGAATCCCAGTTTAATCAAGAAACATTTTATCAATTAAAATAGTATTGAGAGCGATCACATTGTTTATTTCTACACAATTACTCATTCAGTACTGTCAATCCTGACTTGTGGGTCATATTACACATTGGCTAACTCGTTGTCCAATAGTAACGTACTGTCATCCCGACTTACTACTCGCAGTAGTAAATTTTGTATACAAAACCCCAACATACCGGCAGTAATTGAAGAACTACAAAGACTCAATCACCGCTTAATCACATTGTAAAACATTTAAGGTTTCGTAAAAACATTACAAAAAGGTTAACAAAAAGAGGATAAACTCACATTGCTATCTTAGACTTCGCGTAAGGGTTTCCTGGATATAATCTATAATTTATACAAATGTACATAAGTTAGTATCATAACCCTTTGAAAATATTAATGATACCCTCCTCGAGACGGTATTCCAACAACTACGTCGGGCAGAACCACGACAGTTGTTACAGAATCCTAAATCAATCGGGCAGCGTATTTATTATGAAACCGGGGTTATAATACTTACAACGGAGCAGAACCTCGCTAATTAGGGGGTATAATACTTGAATATTATGCCTATATCTTCAGAAATTCGCTTAAGAAAAGAAATGAACGAGGAATACTGAAACCCGATGCCTGCTTAAATAGTTGCTGAACTGGACTCTCACGCGGCCCGCGTAAAAGATAAGCGGGGCTTACGCGGCCCGCGTCGTAGCCCGGGTAGGGTTTAGGTGATCTAGGTCATCGCCTAGACTCACCACGATGTCGACACGTTTCGGCCTCTGGTGTCTCTGCGTTGTTGATCTCACGCGGCCCGCGTAAGTGTTAAGGTGAGCTTACGCTGCCCGCCTTAACTTAAAATTCCACCGGAATCAAGTTTCAGCCTTGATACCACCCGCGTGAGGGTTGGGGTGGGTCTACGCGGCCCGCCTCAACTTAAAATTTTCAGATTTTTAATTATTTTAATTACTATAATGTATTTCGGGCTCGGTTTTTACATACGAGGTGTATTTAAAGACATATTTGGACATTTTAAAATATAATAGGGTGTCGGTTTATTGAGGATTGTTACAATAACGGACCTAACATTCACTCAACACGTAAAGACACGATAACATTACCGAGCAAACCTAAGGTGAGTTCACTGCTCTTTTTCCAAGCATGCATCCCGGGGAGGGATATCGGGTAACGTTCCGGGGAGGAATGTCAGGTTAATGGGATGTTTATTATTACTCATTTCTATCATTTAAGACCCCTTACATCTACCGATAGTTGCCGGGGAGGCAACGAGGTTATTAGTTGATAGCGCTATTAGGTTTGGCACCCTCACACCGTACCGAGGAAGACGGGCGTGAACTAATTACCTTAAAGCATGACCAATGTTTTGATAGAGACATTGGGGGTTGGGCAAATACATCTTGTAGCCATTGCGGTAATCGAGTTAATAACAACATCAAATCAAATCGTTGAACTGTTTTATACACATATCTGGTAACTAAATGCGTTAACAAAACTTTGAACTCACCAGTGTCGTCTGACACACTTGTTTGCATGCTTGTAGGTCGTTAGATTTCTGATTCTAGACTTGCTATCTGGGAGTGCTGGAGTGGTTATGGATCGAGACTCTTGGATACTCGCTTATTTGATTATGAACACCTATTTGAAACATTTGAATTACTATTTACTTAATGCTTCCGCAGAATACTTATTTTGGTTTAACTCATAACTTGGATTTATATTTTTAAATGAATGGAATGTTTTTATTAAATATTATGCGTAGTTCAATGTGATTGGTGGCTTGGATCCTGGTATGTCACACGTCCCGCGGTGTATCCGCATGTGGTAATTTGGGGGTGTGACAGTTTGTCAAACCAAGCAAACAAACATACCATACTAAAACAAAATACCAAAACATACAAAAAAAAAACAAAACTCCAGTAATGTTAAAATATCAAAACAGCATACCATCAAATGTATATTATTGTCAACAACCAGAAACGTACTAATTAACCTAGTTCGCACGCCTTTCTGTCTTCTACTACTTCAGCCATTATACGATTACGGTGCATGTTAACGTTTGAAGTTACCAACTTTACCACGTATTTCTTCTTTAAACGTCGCCTTCTTGGTGGTATGTGCAAGTGGGAAGCCACTATCCCATTTCTCAACTGTTACGCCGAACCAAGTTTCCATATGACGCATGACGAACACCCCGTAATCAACCATGTTTTAGACTGTCTTCTAATCAAAATCCAACCTATGCGGCAATGCATTTTCAATTTACGGATACTTCAGATGATTGACCAGCTTCAGATACTTTGTGAAAACGTCTTTTTGACATCAAATATCATGTCATAATGAGTTAACTGTGCACTAAATATTAAAACTAGATGTATTTAAATATTAATTACCACTTTGTATGGTGTCATCTTCTTAAAAAAAATTGTCATCATTGATTTGCTGAATGGGGCTTTCCTTTACATCCATATTATCGATGACCGTTATCGCTATGTTTTCCAGATCAAAGCTAATCAAATAAAAATGGTTATATTCAAGGATCGGGAAACATATTACACAGTAATCCGACAAACTCGTTAGTGACACTTTTTTCTTGACCACCAGGAACAAAGCACTTCTGAATTTTTTGATACGTTAAGAATCGTCGTACTTTCCATTTAGTAACAGATCTTCAGCCTGAACGCACAAAAACAACAAAAACAATGTATATTTTAACAGAATTTTCACATTTATAATCTACAATTACAATTACAAAACAATGGGAATGAATGTTAAGCAGGGGTTTTGTTACCGGTTCGGGTTCTGCAAGTAGAGTTAGATTAGAGGAGCCGGGTAGTAGGTCTATGAATAATAGTAAAGTGGCAATCTTTCGGGACCGTGAAGTTGACGAAAGGATCCCGATTATGATAGGAGCTATGATAGGTGTGTTTTTATCTCCTACATTTACACAAAAATGGGTCGGTTTGGTAACAAATTGAAATAGGTTTTGGGTCAAAATTTATAAATACGAAACAGATGGGTTGCGCTGAACTACCAACACTTTTTCATGTGTACATTATGCAATACATGTGTGTACCTTGTGTACATACACATGTGTATAACAGAAACATACATATGTGTACCAAGTAAATACACATGTGTACGCCGGACTATACTGACGTATGATTAAAAAATATACTATCAAAAAGATATAAACTACACTACAAATAAAATTCCGAAAAGTGTATCAAGTCAATATGCATTATGTGTTCAAAAAACAGAGTAAACCGAGGTTACAACACATTAACCAAAATGGCAACATAAAACTAAGATAACATTGATCATTTATAAAACTACATGCCTCACTATTCATGACCAGTATACATGCTTTGAATACTCTGGAAGGTACAGTGGATAAGGAGTCATTATTTTTGTGCTTGTATGCTTAATTATGGAAGGGGACATTTTTCATGAACTTTTTTATAAAAAAAAAGTATTTTCTTTCAGACTAAAATTTAGGGATTTGTTAAATGATTTTTCTCATGGCTTTCATCTAGCATGCTAATGCAATAATATAGTTTTTCTTACCTACAATCCTAAAAAAAATCAACTTGTCAAACTAGCTTAACTTCAACATACAAATGTGTACACACTTATACCTTTGCATTCAAGAAATTAACATTTAACAAATATACACATGTGTACATACTTGCACTTCCACCCAAATCAATAGCATTCAAGAAATCAAAATTTTCACCCAAAACAATAACAATCATTATGATACACATGTGTACACCAACTTCAAACACGAAACTAAACCTAATCCCCTAATTTGAAGGCCATACACAAGTGTACATCAATGACTTTAGATAACCAATGAATTCCAAACTCTTGTGCTCGCTGTACACATGTGTACTTCAAAGATTTTGCACCAAATCAACCAAACTAACAACATAATCTTGCGGTGCTTATAATGCCTCAAAAACAGAGTACAATCAACTATCTTCTTAATTAACCCTGTCCTTTCTAATAATTTAATCATCTACTAGAACTATGACTGATCAAAATACACAACTAGACCAAAAAATCGTGATTAAACAACTATTACAAGAGGTTAAAGAAACTCTAGCTTCCGATTTGATGTTCTTCAAAGATGTATAAAACAAACACAACGTGAATCGATACTGAATCATAAACACAATTAAAGTTTATCATTGTGTACCTTTAATGTTGAAAACCGTATGACTATTCCGGCGTCTTGTTAAGTTCGACGGACTTCCCCTGTTCTATATCGATGAGAATGGTAATGAAAGAGAGAGAGATTAATGTTTGTTGCATAAAAGATGAATATTAGGGCTTGTAAAACTGGATGTGTGATATTAAAGGGATTCTTGAAATCGAAAAGGTATGGAAACTATTAAGTTTCCGGGTTTTGAATTTTTACATTAATTACACAAATACTCCTATTCATTGAATTAAATAGAAAAAAATAACAAAATAATTACCATCATGCCATTTATTTAATATCTAAAGATGATGCAAATCAACGGGCCAGATATATTCACACACTTCACTCTTGGGAGGTTGTTCGCTCTAGAACCCTATATATATATATACATGATTATATATAAACAAATTTGTTCAGTGTGAACTACTCAAAACTATGATGTAATAATAATTACTGGAATTCAATATGTTGTAAGCATAACTAATATAATGCTTTACACACTTCACACATTAAAATCTTTATGTACGAATATATATATGATGACAATCATTACAGAACACTAACTACTGCGAGAACAAAAAGAACAACTCTAAAGCACTAAATTTTGGGATTTAAATTTCATGTTTTTTTTTTAATTTTATGTTTCTTATATTCATATGTGTATCATATATACATAAAAAAACCATAGTTTTTTACCTACACATAGCTTACATACATGTTGGTGGTTTAACCTACACATAACCTGTATATGTGTAGGTTATACAAAAAGTAAAAAATTTTCATATTTTGTTTTTGAATTCTTGTGTAAGAAACAAGAAATCTTACATTTGCAATATTTTCATTTACTTTTTAGGTTTGAAAAAATAGTGATTCATTGTGTTCTGCGTGTTCTCGCAATATTTTATGTTCTGCATAGAACCTTCCCCTATATATATATATATATATATATATATATATAGAAACGGGATCAGGAGAAAACGCCCAAAAGTGTGAGAACGGTGAGAACGCATCCTGGCCCAACACGTGGCGCGAGACATAGTGAAGGGCGGAGGGGTGTTTTTGTCCTTTTATATTCTTTTATTAAACGCGTGTCACATCACCTTTCCATTTTTTGGCGTTTAACAAATACGCGGCGTTTTTATTGTTTTTTTAGATGAGGAGCATAGTAAATATTTTGGCGTTTTAACTAAGTATGGGTTTGATTGTTGTGCCAAGTAGGATGCAAACCTATAATGTAAAAAACATCAGTAATTTTCTTAATGTTTATTTTTTTCCTATCAATTGTTGTGCCATGTAGGATGCAGGCCTTTAATGTGACAGGCAATTATGGCGTTTTGAAAAAATAAACAAATTCAATTTTCCATGTAGTGGCTTTTTATATAATAAATGTTTGGCAATAATGTTACTGTCTCTTCATTTTACTGTTTTTGCAGTTACTGTTTCGTTCAGTTTCATCTGTCAATTAGTGTTGCTTTTTCCAATAATACTTTGTTTGGCATTTTTTGGCGTTTTATATAGCAACAACGTGCGTTGCTAGCATCCGTTCTCACAATTTTCATACTATCAGGCGTTTGGGTATTTGTAGTTTTTGGCGTTTTATACTCAATTTTTTTATTAGTAGAGAATTAGATAATAAACAACAGAGAATTAGATAACAAACAATAGAAAATGAAAAAAATTAAAAATTCTAATCTAATTTCTCATCCAAATCTTCACTGTCATCAGCCTCTTCTACTTTAACCTTTTTGGCGTTTTGAACATGTTTTGAATACCTTATCTAGATCCTTATTTTCCTACATAACACGCGTCTCTAGAAGATGCTTATTTTTAGTGGCATCCTGTATTGTGGTTTGATATATACTTGTTTGGTGACATGTTGAAGATCAACGCCTGCTCGAATGTATTGATCCCTTCATGCCATCCATATATCCATCAAGAACAAAGTGACATGATGACATATCAGTGTCATCACATATCAGTGTCATCAGTCTATTTTTCATGAATATTTGTCCATCTCATTCAGCAAAAGCTTATAGAGATACCCACCTCAGAGAAGAATCCATTCAGTGAAACTTCATTCAGAACAATACTCAATATAAAAGAAACGAGGTTTCCCATCTGTGGCTTTTTAAACTATTTTTTTGCCGTTTTAAAGTGAACGGTTTCTAGAAAACATGGTGTTATTTTTGGGTGTGATCAATTGATTGTGTAGAGATGTCTCTCTTATAGGATGTTTTTGGCGCGTAGTTTAGGCGGGATTTTATTTATAATAAATGATATTAATAGCCGTCTTTTCAGTTACTGTGTGTATTTTTACTGTTTTTGTTCAGCTTTTTATGAGTTTTTAGGGTGATAGACGTGCCATCTTCCAAGTTTGGCGTTATTTAATGGCTTTAAGTAGTTTTTGGCGTTTTTTTTTTTCATTTTTAGCATTTAATAATACTTGTCCAAATTACTTCTATTATAGTTTGGGAGTTTTGGCGTTTTATTGCATTATGGCGTTTCACAATCATTATGTCTGTTTGGCGTTTTTATTAAAATAATGTATTTTTTGTTCTTGGCTGAAAAATAAATAACAAACAACAGAAAAAGAAAATTAAAAAAATAAAAATAGAAACAATTCATCTTCCAAATCTTCACTGTCATCAGCCTCTTTCTTCTTTGAAACATGTTCACTGGTGGTTTGACTTTGGCATGCGTGAGTTTTTGTTGTTGAAGTAGGCTTTTTTTGTGGCCGTTTGGAAAGACAAAATGACGTGAGTTTTTTGTTTGAATATTTATCTTCAAACCACTCATCAGTGTCATTCGTCTCTTCATGCCATTATAATATTCATCAATAACAAAACATAAAAAATGACATAAGTCTGACACCAGCATCTTTTTGTTTAAGATTTGTCCATCACATGCAGCAAAACGTTATTGAGTCACAACACCTCAGGGAAGAATGCATTCTGTGAAACTTCGCGTAGAACAATATTGAATATACAAGAAACGATGTTTGCCATTTTGGCGTTTTTACTGAGGAGATAGTATATCTAAAAGAAAGGTCGATTTTTTGGAATCTTTGATGTTTGAGTGTTTTGGCGTTTTCTAAGATGATTGGTATATAATAAAATATGGCGTTTTGAGTTGGTGTGTTTGATGTTTTGGGTTTTTTGGCGTTTCTAAGATGAATGGTATATAGTAGTAAATATGGCGTTTCCGGGTCGGGGGGTGTGTTTAATGAATGTCTGAGATGTTTTGTTTATATAGGGATATGTTTTGGCCCGTAATGACGTTTTATTCATTAGTTTGACGTTTTTGGTAGAGAAGTCTAAAGACCCTTTTACCCTTAATGAAGCGCGTCTACTTAATAGAATTCGTGTTATTTACGAAAACGCCACCGCCAATCTAGTCCTTAGATTGTTTTGATCGGACGATCCATAAGCGTTCTCACCGTTCTCACACTTTCCATCGTTTTCTATAAATCCTGACCCTATATATATACATACACACCTTGAATTGATTATTCTTTAGATCAAAATTGTTTTAAGGTGGTGTATCCTCTTAACAAAGAGGTTGTGAGTTTAAATCCAACAAAAAATAGGTATGGTGATATTTTAACCGTTAAAACATATTTTATTATGAAATAATAATTAGGAAATTTGGCAATATATGAAAAGGAGTTAATTACTGCTTTCGTCCCTGAGGTTTGTCAAAAATAACGGTTTCAGTCCATTAGTTTAAAAATTGCGATTTCAGTCCATTAGTTTCATTTTCGTAACAATTTCAGTCCACTTTTCAAACGGCGTTTGTTTTATGCAGTTAATGGAAGCACGTGCTTGTCACGTGATGGGCAATTTGGTCATTTTCATTCAAATTCTCACAAACCCAGTTGTATTAAACACCACCTACCCCTTATTCATCCAAACCGTGACAAGCACGTGCTTCCATTAACTGCATAAAACAAACGTCGTTTGAAAAGTGGACTGAAATGGTTACAAAAATGAAACTAATAGACTGAAATCGCAATTTTTAAACTAGTGGACTGAAATCGTTATTTTTAACAAACCTCAGGGACGAAAACAGTAATTAACTCTATGAAAAGGGTTGATGAGTTTTGGATTTTTGTAAGGGAATATCCATACCATAAGAGTCGCAAAGGTAGGCTTTGTCTTTTCACCACATTTTTGTAAGGGAATATCCATACCGTAAGAGTCCCAAAGGTTGGCTTTGTTTTTCACCACAACTCGTAGTACATGAATTAAGATATCAATTTATTTTAAAGTCCTGTATATTATATGATTTAAATTAGTAATACATGTTTTTTTTCTTAATTTTAAATATGTAGATTTATAAAAGGCAAAAGAGGAAAATGAAAAATCACAACTCTTAAATACATAATTTAGAAAAATAGAAATAAAATAATGATGAATTAAAATTTTATTAATAAAATAGTAAAGTTTAACGAATGAAAACGTGCGAGATTGATAAAAAAGAAATAAGGAATGTATTAAATGTTGTATTGAAAATGAAATCATGTTGAAATGGGTAAGGATTACTCGAAAAAATTATTCGAACTGATAATACTGCATATAGTGAGGAACCCATAGAGGGGATATTGAGTTTTAGTTTTTTCCTTGTATTTTATTTATTTAGTTTGTTTAAAAATTTTAGTATAGAAAATATATAAAAATCTTTTTTAAACATCTAGGGGTTGTTTGTTTACCTCTTAACGAGACTCTTAATGGTTCAGACCTCTTATTGGTTAAGCACTTAATGGTTCAGACTGTTTGTTTCACGAGCAGATGTCTGAATGGTTCAGACATTTGCCTCTGAATGGTTAAGATTTATACAGAGTCTGAATGGTTAAGACCTCTAATCAGAATTAGTCAGACATTTGCCTTTAAACTGTTAAGCATTATACAGGCTCTTAATGGTTCAGACTTCTTACTGGTTCAGCACTTAATGGTTCAGACCTCTTACTGGTTTAGCACTTAACCATTCAGATGTTGCCAAACAGCCTCTAAGACTGTATAAAAAAACATTTATATATAATATATTTCATAGCATTTTTATTCGGCTACTTTTTTTTTTTTGAACGGCAAATTTGGATCACTGACGGACTACCGGAGTATCATCGTGCCACCAGCGGAACCACCCAATCATATCCATCTCCATTAGGCATAATGCTTATACACTAATTCAGGAGGAAACCCAATAAATATGGGAAAAACCCCCTTGTGAGAATCGAACCATGGACCTATTGGTCCAAAGTATTATCTCACCCCCAGGATACCACTAGGCTATAAAGCCATGGGTATTTTTATTCGGCTACTAAGTACACATCTTTTTTTTTTTTTGTGACTTTCTATGTACAGGACCTAGTGGTCACCGGGTTTTTGTCAAAGACAATCCCCCGTCAGCCCCGCCTGCGAACGCGATGTTCTATCGGGCCCCGGCCGCTGCGCAAACTGACCTTCGCCCGGAAACCATACTGCCCTCACACGAGAACCTCGCTGGGGTAACAGCTGGGTAAAACCGGGTTGCCCTCCGGATCGAACCATGCCTCGGTAGGAACGATCCCTCATAGGGACGTCCCGAACCATATGCCGCAGCCGGGAGTCGAACCGGAGTCTCCAAGGAGAAACCGGCCCAACTTAACCAACTGGGCTATGGTAAGGGATTACTAAGTACACATCTTAAAGTGGTCTAGGAAGCACTTTCAGTTATTGTGATTTTAATTATTTGAAATGTTTTAAAATAATCTAAATAAATGTGGTGCATTCCAACAGTACCTTTCTATTACAAGTTGTAATTTGTCACTATATATATCGGATAAAGAAACACTTGATGAACACAAATCCAATCTAGATGGCTCGTATAAACTTTTATGAGTACATTGTTTTCATTCTGTTTTCCCTCCTTATCTTGCACACTTTTTCCATAATTGCTCACTCAGAAAAACTAGATGAGAAGAAACCATGCAAGAGATTTGTGTTATATTACCATGACATCCTCTTCAATGGCACCAATGCCGCTAATGCCACATCAGCAACTGTCGCGAATCGTACTAAGCTTGGGAACTACAACCATGGGATGCTTGTGGTCTTTGATGATCCCATTACTAAAGACAACCACCTCCTATCTCCCCCTGTGGCTCGGGCGCAAGGATTTTACTTCTATGATATGAAGACCGAGTATAATGCTTGGTTTTCGTATACTTTGATTTTCAATTCCACTGAACATAAAGGAACAATTAACATTATGGGTGCAGACATGATGGGTGAGGAAACAAGGGATCTTTCAGTTGTTGGTGGCACTGGAGATTTCTTTATGACACGAGGGATTGCTACTTTTCGTACCGATATTGCACAAGGCGATTACTATTTTCGACTTGAAATGGATATCAAATTGTATGAATGTAACTAAATAAGGTTATGTGTGTGGAGTTATAAGCTGTTGAAGAGTTTTACTAATGTGGTTTGTTAGTCGATCATTTTATATGTAACTGTTAACTAGAAGGGTAATTCGGCCGTATAACTTCTAAATTGCCCTTCTCGTTAACAAAAATAATGAATGAAGTTAAATGACAATGGTGAAACCTTTTTGGACCAACATGCGAAAAATAAAACCTTTAGAATAAATTGCCAAAATGAAGCAAACCACAGGAACTAAAATGACATTTAACTAAAAAAAATGTCCCAAATGACTTCAATAAAAGAAAGTCTTTTACATCAATCCTTATCCTTTCACTAGGTGACGGGCTAGCTTTAGACCACACATAACGAGCGTGGAAAGCTAGTGTGAAAGCCACTCCACACCGAGAACACCGGCCTGGGTATGGTGTGGGGGGCGGTGTGCGAGAGGGGGTGAGAGGATCTTTGCCGCCGTTGAGGGAATGGGGGTGTGACTTGGCGGCCTGCGATTGGATGTGGCTACTAGTCGTTGAACGTCTAGTTTAAATAAAAAAAAAACTTTTTTTAATTAAAAAAACCATATATTAAACTCTATTAACCCAAAATTTTTAAAAACACACAGCATATCCGACTCATTTATCTCTACTCACCTATATTTTCACCCAATTTTAACATTATTTTAATAAATATGAAAGGCTTAAGTTCATGATCTTCATCATCTTCGTCTTCATCTTCGTCTTTGGTTTAAAATCTTCTTTTATTCTCATTAGATGACGAGAGGCCGGCTCTAATAATTTCAGCGGTTCAGAAAGTGGTTGAAACTATATTGAAAGACAACGGGTGCTCCTTAGAACCCAAGAGGAGGAAATATATAGTGTGTGATCGAATCATCACACATGATTTATTGGTAATTCATTATTTTTCACTCAACCAGACGTATGTATGATGATATTACTTTTACGTGTTTTTTTCGTATGAGCCGCGATTTAATTATTAGAATATTAGACGATTTATCAAGTAAATATGAATATTTTCAACAAAAAAGGATGCGCGTGGTAACCTTGGATTTAGCACATGGGCGGAACCATAGTGTTAGGAGTTGTAGCATGGGCTACGGCTCAGCCCCGTATTCGTAGTGTTTTTTTCGATTTTATACAAAGGATACCCCTAAAAAATACGAGGATATTCCTAACAAAAAATATAAGATATTTGATATTACTAATATCCAATTTTTTATAAGCCCAGACATTCTACAACCGAAAACTTGTAGACTAATTAAGCCCATGATAAAATAATCCCAAATTAATAATAATAGAATTGAAAGGATACACTAAATATAATTGATAAAGTTAGCCCAAGAACCAAAACAATATTATAATTGAATAAGTGATCTTACTCGTCTTATGGTGGAAACCGGAACACATACTTCTTGTCCTTTGGTTTATTGGGCAGTGAAGCTAGCTTTGGTTTGATCTTTCAAATGGGTTTTGGTTATTACATTTTTACTAGGGTTTCTATACATTCTGTTATTATCAAAACTTATAACACAATGTTAATTTGGGTTTCATCCATTACGTTTTTATCAAAACCTGTAATAAAATGTATGGCACAATGAAGATGGTATTATAATTGGGTTTTCTATACATTATCTTATAGGTTTTTTGTCATGTGTTTAGTCTGCTATCCATTGTGTTTTAATCTTTGTCCATTGTGTTTTTGTTTTGTTGTCTATTGTGTTTTAGTATTTTGTTCATTGTGTTTTTAGTCTGTTGTTTATTGTGTTTTTAGTATGTTGTCCATTGTGTTTTAGTCTGTTTACTCGGTGTATTTTTTGTCTATTGTCCATTGAATTTTACTTTGTTGTCAATTGTGTCAATTATCAGCTGTCATAATTGTGTTTTAGTCTACTTTACATTGCGTTTTAAGTTTGATACTCATTAGGGTGAAGGGAGTGGTGCGGGAAACCACTCGGCAAAGGAGAAAGCCGAGCGGGAACACCGCCGCCCTCCCTTGTTTACCGCGCGCCAAACATCACAATCGGTATGTGGTCACCGATCGACAAAGGGGAGAGACAAGACCTTGGGGTGTGTGTGTAATTAATTTGATGCTTTATCATAAAAAAAAATTATACTTTTCATTATATAAATCAACATTTAATGTAGTTTTTTTTTTAATTAATTTGATGCTTTATTGTTTTTATTTAACACATAATTTTTAAAAACAAAAAAAAAAGTTTGCCACTTTCAACTGTCTAAACCATTGCCAACACTTTTCAGCAAAGTTTAAACTTTTTCTCCTCTCTGACGTGGCACTCTCTGATTGATCCATTTTAAAGTTTGCCACTTTCACCTGTTTAACCACTCCCTTCACCCTTATGTCTTTTGTTATGTCCATTGTGTTTTAGTCTACAGTCTATTTTGTCTTTTTCCGTTGTCATCAATTCTATTTTTAGTCTACTTTTCATTGTCTTTTAGTTTAATACTCATTGTGTTTTTCTTCATGTTCATTGTGTAATACACAATAGGGTTTTCAATTTTTTTTGAAAAGTATAGCAATAGATTACTAATATTAAAGATAAAAAGATGCTCGATTTTTGCGGTATTAATTACAAAAAATGACGTATAAAAAGTACAAAAGTTTAAAAAAATAGGGGAAATAGCATGTGACTTGCATGTGCATGTTTCTAGGGATGTTACTTGCATGTGCATATTCTTTTTTTCCTCTTAGAATAAAACTAACTTTCTCACTTGATTCTTCATTGAACACTTGTCACTCTATTGTGGTTTCTTACCTTTCTTATTTTAAACCCTTTTGTACTATAACGCCGACCAAATATTTAAAAAAAAGTTGAATATTTGTATGTTATACTGTTTTTGAGCGTATGTAAGATGTAACACAAAATTTTCAATTTTTTTTTCAAAAGACTACTCGGCGCTTTTTTGTTTTTGTTTTTGGCTCAAAACGACGTTAAAAACATGTAACTTAAATTCCCTAAATTTTTTTAGAAAATATAGTTTGTTACATAAAGTTTTTACAAAGTTTTGCTAAGTTTTTTCAACTTAATTGGTTTTCTATCTATAATTCCCCTATATGTGTGTATCTATATATGTAGCAAGAATCTTAAGAAAACTACTTAAAATATGAGAAAACTAAAAAACTATGAAAAAACACACCAATATTTTTAAACATATTTTGACTGTAAGTAGCATTTGTAAGATTAAAAAAAACAATTAGTATTACAAATGTGCAATATATGTTATGTTGCATATGCAATTTTGCTTTAGAGTTTAAGTTTTCAGTTTAGTTAAATTTTTAGGGTTAAGTTTTTTGGGGTGTTTAGGTTTAGTTTTTAGGGGTTGCTGGCGCTTACGGGTTTAGATTTTTTCTTAGTGTTACATATGTGTAATACTATTTTTTGTATTTTAAAAATATAGATTTACAGCCAAAAAATATTAAAAAATTGTTGTGTTTTCTTAAGGTTTTTTTTTTGTGATTTTTTTGTTTTCTCATTTGAGTGAGTTTTCTCATTATTTATCCCATATATATATATATATATATATATATATATATATATATATAGGGAGCCGCTAGAATGAGAACCGCCACGAGTTATGAGAACCACGAGAACCAAGTGCCACGGAGGGGCGTTGACCACGAAATTTTTTTTACACCTAGATCCGTATATTTTAAGACCGGGTGTAAAAAAAAAATTTCAAACGGCGCGCCCGAGGGGGTAGTTTTTTACACCCAAAGTTTGTAAAAAAAAAAAAGAAAAAGAAAAAAAAATTAAAAACACCAAACTTTGGGTGTAAAAAACTACCCCCTCGGGCGCGCCGTTTGAAATTTTTTTTTTACACCCGGTCTTAAAATATGCGGATCTAGGTGTAAAAAAAATTTCGTGGTCAACGCCCCTCCGTGGCACTTGGTTCTCGTGGTTCTCATAACTCGTGGTGGTTCTCATTCTAGCGGCCCCCTATATATATATATGGTAGGGCTATATAGAAAACCCTATCTATATAAAAAACCCTAGAAAACCCAACCTCCCGACATTTTTTTTTTGAAAAAAATAACACATGTAATATACATGTTTTAAAGAGTTTTGGGCAAAAAAAAATCAAAAAAGCGCCGAATGGATAATTTAAAAAAAAAAATTCAGCAATTTATGTCTTTTGTGCCTAACACATGTTAGGCACTGAAATTTGTTTATTTTTTTTAAAAAAATCCCTTCGGCGCTTTTTTGTTTTTTTTTTGCCCAAAACACTCTAAAACATGTATATTACATGTGTTATTTTAAAAAAAAAAATGTCGGGAGTTGGGTAAAAATGGGGGGAGATTTGGGTTTCCAGAGTTTTCTACCTAAATAGGGTTTTCTGTCTAGCATTGTCCTATATATATATATATATATATATATATTGTTTAGAATTAAATTATTACTTTTTTATTTTTTTCAAATATTTGGCTTTATATACTTAAAGGGTTGGTGAGTTTTGGATTTTGTGAAGGAATATCCATACCACAACAACACCAACGAGAGGCTTTCTTTTCACTACAATTGGTAATACACAAACAACGAATAATATATTAAAATTTTTGCATATGACATTATAGCCTGGTGACTATTGAAAATCAGGCCTTCTTCAATATAATCAACAAAAGATTTAATAAGAAATAATACTTTGATTAAGATTGAAGGTGCATAAACCCTAAACATATAACCCGATTTATACTAAACAACCTTGATGCCCAAGAAACATACCTAGACTAGAATTAGGAAACCTAAATAATAATAAAATAAAACTACCACAAATAATTAATCTTCCACCAAAAACAAACTAAACCACTTAACATCCTCCAACTTTTGAGTTATGACAAGATTAGTCCCAACAATCACCCCCCTAATCTTGTCAATCACTTTCTTATATACTATATTCTTATACGTGCGTCTCATACATACTTAAGCATGGACTTACTTATATACTATATTCTTATACGTACACATTCTTATTTTTAAATTATGTATATCCTGATTCATACACAACTAGTACAAGCTATGCGGATCATGCGACGATCAAAATAATCGCGGGTGCACACGGGATTATAGTGATAGGCGTATGAAAAACATAGAGCGTACTACTGTGTATGGTAAGACACGGAACGTAACATGACACCGAATAACGAGACGGACATAACATGGTCAAAACATGGTGGATACGCCGCTGATACTTCCTATATATAAGTGTTTTCACCATGTTACCAAACTTTCGTAAAACGTGCCGTGAGAAATTCAGTGTTTCGCAGACCTTTTGACCTAATACAAACTTTAAACAACTCACAAACGCATTATATCCGATTATGCATGACGAGACTTCATATTTAACACGCTACTTTCGTCTGTCTAATACTTATATCATTCATATACTTGCATTCATTTAGAGTCAATCGTTGGCCCATACTCCTATTATTCTCCATTATCCTTTCTTTCATACGAAACCCGTTCACAATCATGCTTGTTTAAACATTCAAATCATAACTTATCTCATTACCTTTAAAACCGTCTTCCTATTCTTTATTCTTGTGTAAATGTACTTAGTATACCTTTAACGCTTTATTCAAAGTACCAAACCTTTTCGTTCCTCTTAATAAACAATTTTTACGAAAGTGTGATTTTATACTATCCTTAGACTTCCCCTGTGAACTACCCCACTTTCCAGCAAAATACAAACCGTTTGTCAAAATCTTCCTTCTTAATATGTCCCATTTTTAATACATCTCCAATTTAAGTTATCTAAACTTGTTTAGACTCACTTTACCTATATACGCACCTACTCGTTTTCAACTATGTTTGGTACCTCAAATTATTTTAGACAACGAACTCCCTTGCAAATTTACCTTGTCGTTCTCTAAAGTTTCATACTTTTCAAACCGTTTCAAAATTTCCAAGTCTCAATTTTGCCAAAAATTTTTCAAGTCTTCCTCTTGAATAAATTTCGGGACGAAATTTCCTAAAGGAGGGGAGACTGTAACGCCCTACGTTTTTATACTTTCCATATTTAGAAACCATTGCTGGAAATTCTATTTTTTGGAAATCTTGTATTCCTTGTAATCGTATTTCGTTGTATCGTTGTAAAATCCGAGACTTTGATCGTAATGAAACGAATCTTTTATACATCGTTTATACATGGTTATACATCGATACGTGCACTCGTTTGATACATGGTTCGTAATTCGTATAAATGTAAGCTTAACTCGTAAACAATGATTGTGTATTCGTAATCCTTAAATCTTCATACATTTAAACACTTAGTTATTCGATTATAAGATTAAGTTGTATGTTTTTTTTCACTTGATCATACCAAACTATAAACCATACATACTTGTTACATTTCATGTGTTATATACACCTATGTTATCACACTTTTTGCTAAATTAAAACATGTCATTTATGCATTTTGGACCTTGTTACAAGTTACATACATACTAGACACCATGTAACACTTTATTAAACATCAAATATATACCTTCTAATGTCCAAAAAATAAAATAAAATAAAAATTATAGGGTTGTTAACAGCCTTGAATCAGCCCACTTAATTTCCTTGTTTTGAGTTATTTAGCCCACTAAACACTTCCAAAGCCCAACCCAATGAAACCCTAATCCATCCCCTAAAAAACCCAAGCCCCCTTCAAGCATTTTTCACTTTCTAAACACTCTCTATTCACTCTCAAACACACCAAACCGTAGCTGATTGAAGAAGTTCGAGCAGATTTATACCACTTCACTAAAGTGAGCATAACTCACTCAATTCTTATCCGATTCACTCGATTCTTTTTCCTACTACTTTGTATTGACCTTAGCTACGTTTCCATGGGTTTTCCCTGGAAAACCAGAGCCTGGAATGTTGCCAAAAGGGCTCCAAAGTGGACTGATTTTTCTGTTCTTGTTTCAAACTTTGATAAACTTGTTTAAACTTGAGGAAACTCATCTCAAACCTATGTCCTTATGCTTATAACCACTTCTATGGTTATTTAGGCTTAAAAACAAGGTTGAGACATTCAAAATCAGAGGTATAAACCTCACAAACTTTCTGTTTTGTTCAAAGGTTTTAACCTACAAGTGATGCTCAAGTTCATGACTTGATGATTGTGTGATTTAGGATTAGCTTGGGCTAACCTACTTGAAAATCCACACATTGCTTGCTGTTTTCTCATAGATTAGTTGTTCATATTCTATTGTTTCTTGTAAGTTCATGACCCTCCTTGTTGTTCATAACAACAAGTGTAGTGGTGAACAATAGAGGTACCTAAATGGAAGCTTTGTTCTTCCTACCTCATGTATGAATTCCATGATACTTAGAGATGCCTAAATGAAGACTTTAATCTTCTACCTCATGCTTGACTTATATGATGTAATATACACTATGTAATACTTATGTAACAACCAAATAATCGAACTCTTGGTGATGAACTAATGGACATTCGTCAAGCTAGTAGATTGTATCATCTTAAGCCTTGATAACTTGTCACGATTCTAATGGAACTTTGTTCCATGAAAACATTTAAACTCTTTTAGAGTTTCATAGTGTCAAGAACAAGTGTCATAGGTGTTAGATGATTATTTCCATATGTTTATTTTTCATGTTATTTAAACTCCAAATCCCTAGAACCATATGTAAACACCTCTTAAACTCCAAATCGAACACATTCAACTTCCTAGTCTCAACAACTTCATCACATGGGATAATCGGAAAGCATATGCAACTTTGTGAGTACACTTGACCCATTTTCCTTTTAATACACTTTGGGTGTAACATGTTTTACTTGTTAAAATGCACGATCACAAACATGCTTTTATTCGTTCAATCCTTATACATGCTTTGCTATGCTTAGGTTCATGCTAGAATACATACTACATGTTAACTCGGCTTAACAATTATAGCGCTATAGGAGTAGCACACCACTCGACGGGGTTTTGTTGAGTCTTTATTCTATAACGGTCTCGTCACTTTTGTGTCGAGAGATGCTAAATACTAGTGGACACTAGAGTTGACATATTGTTATGCATGATAGACGGACCTTGTATACCAATTGCTATGTTGGATTGAAAATACCTTTTTATACATATGCCACGAGTCTAAAACTAGTGTACTCACCAATACCTTTGTATTGAACTATGCTTTTAAAACATGTTGCAGGTTTAACGATGATGTTGATGATGCATGGAATCTAGTAGGATGCTTAGATACACACTTTAAATTTTGTATTTTATTTGTATTGTATTTCATTATTCATGTTGTATTTGTTTCAAATCCTTGTAATTGACTCTTTAGAAATGAAGTGAAAATTTATCATTTAAATACTTGTCACAAATAGTGTTATGAAGTCTCTTGCAATCTATTTCGTCTCACTCCGATGTTTCCGCCATGAACTCACAGTCTTGCGTCTTCGTATCACCGTAACTCACGCTTCGCCTGGCGTACACAACTACCTACAATCGTACTAATGTCTATTAGACGAGCGGGTCGTGCCTTGACTTAGTATTAATTAGTATCCTTGAGTTACGTTTCTTCGTGTCTTCGATATTATTCCAAGTTATATAATTATTTGTTAAAATAATAAATAGTTTAACTTAAATTATATTTATTAAATTTTGGAATAATTATTAAAACAATATATTTTAACTTAATACTTTCCAAGTATTTATACTTGTATATCCTTCCCAAGGATGTGTGTATTTGTATTCGTATTCTTATACTTGTATATTTTGCCATGTATTGGGGTCGTATTTTGGTGTGTATATATACGTATGAGAGTACGTATTTCTATTGTATTCATTAAGTATTCTTATCCTTAATTTCGTATTAATTTTTTCAGAATATTATCTTTAACAAAAATTCACCAATATATATTTCCAAAATATATACTTTAAGAAATACTACTTAGAAAAATTATTTATAATTTTTCCCTTGGGCAAAAATATTTGTATTTTCATATAAGTTCCAAAAATAATATATTTTCAAGTCTAACATTTCAAGAAAATACATATTTTTATTAACCCAAAAATAATATATTTTCCTCTTGTAAAAAATATGATATAAATTTGTAATATTTGTAAAAATCATATTTTT
This sequence comes from Helianthus tuberosus, assembly GCA_030545235.1. Classification (NCBI taxonomy): domain Eukaryota; kingdom Viridiplantae; phylum Streptophyta; class Magnoliopsida; order Asterales; family Asteraceae; genus Helianthus; species Helianthus tuberosus. The sequence continues at coordinate 21,576,660 of CM060365.1, read as the reverse complement.
GTTTCCTTTGGTGTCCAAAATATTATTTACCAAAATATACACATGAATATTATTTCCGGAGTATTTTGTAAGTCATATCCCATAGTTCGGTTTCACCAATATTTTGTGTAAAATGTGTATATTCATTCCTTGGAATTTTGGTAATATTTTGGGTTGTAATTCTTGGTATTTTGATGTGTTATATTATTTCAAGTCCTAAAATAATATAACTAATACACAAAATATACAAACAATCACACACATGGTGTCATCTAAATATATATTTCCTAAATACATATTTAGTCACTTTTATTTATAAAAACCAACCTCCAATATTTATAATTTTTGAACAAAAATCTATGGCAAACTTTATGTGAAAATTATGGTTTAAAATACACTTGTAAATATTTATTTGGAAATATTTTTCTAAGTGTTTAATTTCTAGAAAATTTTTGCCATAGTTTCCTCTAAAAATGGAGGTTTCCATACCTTGAAGGTATGTCATTTTCTTTTGTAAAATCACCACAATCAATCCACAATCAACAACAAACAATCTTTACTTATCAATTTTGCCAAAAACAAGCATAATCTACTACTTCATGAACTTGAAATTTCACAAAAAATTGTAGTAACTTACTAGTGTTCGTAGTAAGCCTTGTTACCTTCTAAAGTGTGATTGATTCTTTAAAATCATCATTTTTAAAGAAAATGGATCTTCACAACTTCTAATCATATTTTTCAAAAAAGTTTCTTCTTAAACTTTTCTTGTTACACAAGTGTTTCTATACTTGTTTAACCTTTAAAAATGGGGTTTATTTATGTAAGAACCAAGATTAAATAAAACTTGTATTTTTAACTTGATTTCTTGAAAAATCATCCATGAAATCTCTAGATTTACATGATTAACAAATCACTTTATTCATCATTTTACAAGAAATCAATGTATTCTTTTCAAGTTCATGCTTTTCATGAGGATGATCCATTAACTTCTAGCAAGATCATATGATGATCAACATCATTTTCACAAGCAATCAACCATCAACAAGTATTTCAACACATAAACATTAAGATTTCTTATGTATTCATGCTTATGTTCATGATTTAAGTTCAAGTTTCTTAGTGTTCTTCAAGATCATCATTATGTAACATCTTTTAACCACTAATATAACATGTAAAATAGCAAGATCAAGGTTCTTACCACTAGCTCAAGGCTATGGATGATCAAGTGAAGATATGAGATGGATAAAAGCAAATGAAAGAGGTCCTTGAACTTCCGAAAGCTCCTAGCTCCTTTGTGCAACCTCTAACACACTTGTATATGTTTGGATTGAATGAGAATGATTGAATGATGGTGAGTGTGTGGGGGTGGGGTTTCAGCCGAGAGCACAAGAGAGGGAGAGATGAGTGTGTGTGTTTTGTGAGAATGATAAAATGAGAGTTATGTGTTAATGGGTTATACTTATAACCATTTTCAATGTTCATCCAATGTACAATGTGTTCTTAAAGTGCCCACATGATCTAATATAAAATTGAAAGAAAATCTTATGGTGGGCCATATGTTGGCCGATTACATAGGTGGGGGGGGGGGGGTATGTAGGCTAGGTTCTAACCAAGTTAGTTACTTAGGTTAAAATCCAAGTATTTAGTTAGATACCTAGTAAGTTGATATTTATATGGGGTGTTATGATGTTCGGGGACCATAACTATCTTGGTAATGTTAAAACAGTGCTTCTAGTGTAAATTTGATGATTCGGGTAGTGTCCGGTTGTTCGGTTGGTTACCGGTTCGTTAAGGTGCTAAACTATGCAGTTTAGTATGCTTTATGTTACCTTTTGTGACACTTTTGATTCCCGACACTTAGGAAAACATTCAGGACCATTTAACCATGTTTCTGCATAATATTAGATTATTTAAATGTTGAAAATTGCTGATTTTTGCTGAATTCAGCACTTTATGTGAGTTTTAGGGACTTTCCAGCACTTAAACTATCTCTAGGAATGCAGTTTTATGATCCTTACTTTCCTACACACTATACTAGTGTAATACTTGATTTCTGGCTCATTCTGTGTCTCAACACACTGTCTGTCTATGTATTGAACTCTGTCAGCATATTTCTGATTTGTGTGAATTCTGTGCTAACTGTGTTTCGTGCATCATTTGAGTCAAATAAGCTTTAATGCAATAATGGTATGACATTAAGCAACATATGATTCACATGTATGTATATGGCAATAATCAGTAAGCAGTTAATTGTAATTCATCACAGTCATTAAGCACTAATCATGGTTTAATAGTTGTACGGATACCTGGAATTTGACAGTTCTCACACAAGAAACATACCTAGACTACAATTAGGAAACCTAAATAATAATAAAATAAAACTACCATAAATAATTAATCTTCCACCAAAAACAAACTAAACCACTTAGCATCCTCCAACTTTTGAGTTATGACAAGATTAGTCCTAACAGTGACATCTTAGAGTAGAATAAAGTTTAGAGACCATTAGATTCTGAGTTCGATTCTAATGGGGGTTTTATCAAATTTATTGGATTTTCTCCTGAATTAGTGTATATGCATTATTGCCTAGTGGAGATGATTCCGTTGTTGACACGATAATAGTCTAGTGGTCCGTCAATAACACAAATTTGTCGTTCAAGAAAAAGATATTAAATTTCTTGGTCTCTGTTATAAATATATTATAATATTATGGTTATCAACTCTTAAAATAGACTGGCTTCTTCTCCAAGTTTTACTCTTTTATATATACTACACTGTATCTCTTGTATTAGACACACCTATCAATGAAATATCAATCTCTTTTCTCTCTACATCTCTTCTATATTGTTTTGCTTTTAGGCTAGTTTTACAACACGTTATCAGCACGAAATTGCTTCAACCAAAACCTTAATCCTCTTTGATGGTTCGTGAGAGGATGCACACAAGTGTTAAATACCAGACGTAAGTTCAGAAAACTCAGAAGTTGTTGGATCTCAACATATGTGGCTATTTTGGTACGTACCAATACAAGGTAATTACTATGCATCATCTTAAATATTTTTCTTTTGTAAATTGATGTTTTGCATTAGAAATCATAACAATAAATAAATAAATAATTTAAACTAGATATAAGTGATGACCGAGCATATTAGATTATTTAGTATATTTTTTTATGTTGCTCAAAGTTACACTTTTATCACATTGTAATTTATTGTTATGGATCTTACAAATAAAATTCAAAAGCGTCATAGATATTTCTTTTGAATTAACAATTGAATGATGTTGAAATTTTAAGCAAGCAACAAATTTGTTAGAATTAAATCTCCGTTGAAACTTGGTCTATAATTTTCTTTTTTTTGTGTGATTCATGGTTATGGAAATTGATGATCAATATTATTTTAATATGATACTTTTAATTCATCGATTTTTTTAATATGATACATCATGATCTCTATTAGTTTAATGTTGATTATAATTTTAATGATAAATAAAAATACTGGTAGAGTAATACATAGAATATGCTTCTGATTTGATACAATTTGTTGATTCTGAATATATTTTATTATTCCTTTAATGGATAAATTACCTATTTAAACATTGTGAGTATATTTTAAAAAGAGAAATCTTATTTATGATATAATGATGTTATTTTTATTTGAAATAACGTGTAGAAATCTCATAAATAATATAATGACAATAAAGTGGTTAAACTTTTTCAAAATATTTTTCTCGAATGTTTAATAAGATAAAAGAAGACATATTATTTTAATTTAATTCTCTCTTCTTATAAAAAAGAACTAGGTTATGTTTTTATATGGTAGATTCTTTGATTGGATTAGTGGAAATCATATCATTCTTTGTTAATCTTTTGGGTTTATAAAATATGAATTCAAATCACTATATTGTTATTAATTGATTATCATCTTTTATCATGTGATATTTGTGGATTAGTGGATGTTATCTTTGTATTTAAACATCGTATACGAGTTAAGACTTGAAAATGTTATTCTCCTGGAAAATCGAATGACTTGTTTTAAATATGAATATCCGGAAAAATAATATTCAAGGAATGAATCCGATAAAAGATTTTAAATCTATGATCTTTTCTGCGATATATGATATTTTTCGAAATTAAGGATAGGATTATTTTTATTTCGAATTTGAAATCTTCTGTAATGTCACAGACTATGCCTCGATATATATGTATTTATCAATTGGAATATGTATTTATTTATTCATCCTATGACATAATCATTATATTATTACTTATTTTAAACAATATATGCAGTTGTATGTGGCAAAGGATATAATTGCAAATTAACTTTACGTTGAGATTATTTGTTATTATGGATTTTATTTGATTATATGTTATTAAAACGACTTGATGGAAAGTTATATTTTATAAAGTTTTAATTTGACTTGATCAGTGTGGTGTTATAATGTCATAATTTGACTATATATCATGTATAGTATCATTTATTCATTATATACATGTAGTATTCAACGAATCATATAAAACATAAAGTTATGTTTTTGTTAATGTGACACTCAAAATGTTATGTTTCCTAAATCTCATTATCCATATACAGAAAGTCATTAATTTATAGATCAATAAACATGACTCATTTATGTAATTAATTCTCAACTTATATTATGTGATGAGAAGATTAATTATAAGAAACATACTTTACATTTGTCAGACATGAGAGGTATGATTTTGAAGTAGCAATATCACTAAAAGAGTATGGAAAATTTGAAATCATCTCATATCCGTGTGACCGAGTAAATAATGGAAAACTACTCACTCCTAAGGTGAATGTGATTACATATTGATCAGTGTAAAGATAGTAATCATGGAGATAATTGGGAAGCTTGTTTGGTTTTACTATGATCCACGAAAGGGATATGTATTGACCATTGTGATCATTGACATAATTGAGAAAATTGTAATGATGGTCATGTTATATTAAAGTGAGATCGACCATCAGAATTGCAACGATGATTATGTTAATAATGAGACTGGCCACCATAAGTGGCAAATAAAGATAGTGATTATATGAAAATAATATCTCGAAAGGATAGATATATGTCTTATGCATAAGTGTAAGTAATACAATACGATCATAAACTAGAAGTTTATGGATTATGATATTTGATTGGCATGACCGGTTAGACCACACCGAGTCAATGATGATGTGAATTGTATTGAAGAACTAGAAGATTCTTCAAGTTGGTAATTAGCATGCAATATTTTCTCTCAAGAGAAATTCATTATTTACCAACCAAAGTAGGGTGAGAATCCCTAAATATTCTGGAAGTGATTAAAGGATATGCATATCCCAACGTGATACCATTTAGTGTTTTAAATCGATGCATCGTTTAAATGGTTATGAAATCCACAACCTGAAGTTTGTGTGATTATGGCTTAGCTAATGTGCTAGCAAGCATATTAATCCAGATTGGTATATTTATTTTAGTAATAACGATGAATTCAATTCCCAAGTTATTAATGATTATTGGAAGAAAATATTGAACTACATATAGCTTATGTTTATACAAGAATTGCTTTGTTGAGATGATCACTAAATGTCTACTATTGATTACAAAGCCAAAGATCATGAGAGGAGCAAAAGTTCAGTTACGTACATGTAATTTTATATATAGTACCATTAATTCACATCAAGCCAATAAGTTATAGTCCTCCCCATATATTTGGTTTTTGGTCAGTAACCAAATATGTCTCATCAAAGATTTTGGTTGTGCGACATATATTGAAACTCATCCACTACACTGCACAACGATGGGACTTCTAAAAAGTTTGAGAATATGTTTGGTATAAATAATCGTCTATGATTGAATACTTAAAGCCATTAGTGAGAAATTTGTTTATGGCTCATTGGTTTTTCACTTTAGTGAATGAATGTTCCCAACATTAGGGGGAGATAACAAGCAGTTGGAAAGTGAAAAGTGAAATGAATTATCATGTCATCTTGATCCTCAGACTATAAACTATGAACTAGAAGTCTGAAGTGTAATTCATTTACCAAAATTAAAGAATAAATTACCAGACGAGTTCACTAACCTAAATAGAGTAAGTCACATAATCAACTGCTTATGCTCCATTTATGTTTGTGTCCCAGAAGGACAACCACATATTTTCTAATGAGTCTATTGCACGCCAGAAGCGTGGTAGACTAGTCGATTCCAGTAATACAATTCCTTGAAAGTTGGAGCAACTAATTAAGATGGTCAAGTCGAGGTGATATTAAAAAGGTCTCCTGAAGAGACAGTAGACGTGGTGGTTCAAGAAGAACCTCAGGTACCTAGAAATAAAGAGATCTCGATAAGTTGTATCATGTCTAAGATATGTACGGAATCGAAATAAAAATCGACGTCGTTATACTTTTGTATATAATGTAGCGCTTAAAATGATTAAACGATGAGGATCAAGATTGAGATCTGCCTATGAACGTAAACATAGAAATGATTGGCTAAAATGAAAAGATGCAAATAAGGCAGAGTTGAATTCTCTGTTGAAATGGAAAGTTTTTGGATCACTAGTCCATGCAACTGAAGTTGTAAGATGTGTTGGATACAAATGGGTCTTTTATGCAAGTTATGAATTGAAAATAACATGAAGTTATTTTAAGAAAAAATGGTGGCACAAGATTTTTGCAAATAATTGATTAATGAGGAGACTCGTTCTCTAATGGTGGATACAATGACTTTCCAATATCTTATTAGTCTGGTAAGATAAAGAGAGAATTGATATGCGTCTTATGAATGTTATGTATCACTTGATACTGAAAGTTTACATGAAAGTCCTGAAGGATTAAATTATATAAGTCATGTAAAGTAAGTTTTCGAGAACAATGTAATCATTGTATACATATTCGGATTTGAATAGGTTATGATTTTTTACATGTTGGATATAATTGGAACTCCTGATGAGTTTCTAAAGCAATTGAGTGTCTTAAAAAGTTAATTGAAACATCTTAACGATGTAATACTTGTGCACCAAGAAAATACATAGAAAACGTGTACCCGATGATTGTGATATCTCAATAAATAATGTACACGCATGGTACAATATGGATTTTGGAGATAAAAGCAAGTGTTTATGACATTTGTGCATATGATACAGATCTATATGTGTTATATGGGTAAGTTTATGTAACACAACTCATGAAGAGTGAATGCACATGCATATTTGGATAAGATGGGAAGAATTCCCTCATGGATTGATAATGCTAGAAGCATTGATATAAAAACCTTAAGGACATACTATATGAAGTTGATAAAATATGTGTGGACTAATATGTACAACTCGAGATATTCGCATAAAGAGGGATATAAGTTTGATTAAATTAACCATGTTTTATCAATATTCTGCTTTTAAAAGCTCACTATAATCGCAGTTTACAATGATGATGTGTAGGCATCATCGAGAGAAACTGTCGAGCTTTTAGATGGAGAATTTTTGAATGACCTTGGCACAGTCTAATTATTACTCGAACTGCAGTTCGAGTATATATGTAATTATATTTTATCAATCCCTCAAGTACATCTAGAAGATGATGTTGGGATATTTTAATATGGGCATAGTTGAACCTTAAAGGATGTTAAAGGTTCTTAAGTCACTTGTTATAAGAAATGATTATTATCATCTCCTACCAAAGTAGAGATTCTCATTCTAGAAGTACCATCGTGAAATGCATATGTGCATTAATATGTTTTGCTAGCTATGTATGGTTATAATATCTTTCACTTGAGCTAATTGTCATGATATAGCCTTTGTCCAACGAAGAGATATTGAAATGAGTTCAAAGAAATATTTCAGGTATAAACGATATTTGATTATATTTTACTAACCCATCAAAACAAGCTTGGTTAGTCTTATAGATGCAGGAATGTAACAAACACAGTCATGGACATATGATATTTTTGGAGACACCTAAAGTCTCGTTAGAATATTGTACAACATTGCTCAACATAAATGATTGCACATTAAAGGATGGGGCGACAAATAATTGGCTACAAAAGCTTTGATAAACTTTCAAGGAGGATGGACACACGTCACTTAAAGGATATATGTTAAAATGAGGGGGAGACTTACTCAAGTTGCATTTTTTTCCCTCACTAAGTTTTGTCCCATTTGGGTTTTCTTAGTAAGGTTTTTAATGAGGCAACATACATGATCCAGAAGTATCATGAGAAGAAAATACGCACTACACTCTTTTTCCCTGAGGTTTTGTCCCACTGGGTTTTTCCTAGCAAGGTTTTTAATGAGGCAGCATCTCAAAGCGTATTAAGTTGATAACCAAGGGGGAGAGTTATAAATATATTATAATATTATGGTTATCAACTCTTAAAATAGACTGACTTCTTCTCCAAGTTTTATTCTTTTATATATACTACATTGTATCTCTTGTATTAGACACACCTATCAATGAAATATCAATCTCTTTTCTCTTTACATCTCTTCTATATTGTTTTGCTTTTAGGCTAGTTTTACAACAGTCTCATCTATATCATAAGCTTTAATTATTGAATACAATGCAACATATAATATCCGTTCAGTTGTAACTTTTTTGGACTTTTTTAATATTTTAGTAGAAAGGATATGTAAAAAAAGTTGTTTTTAACATCAAAGAATGTATTAATTTACTTTTATATATTATTTAAATTTCAGAGCTTTACATGCTTTTCTATTACAAGTTGTATTTTACCACTATATATATCGGATAAAGAAACTCTTGTTGAACACAAATCCAATCTAGAGATGGCTCGTATAAACTTTTATGAGTACATTGTTTTCATTCTATTTTCGCTCCTTATCTTCCACACTTTTTCCATAATTGCTCACTCAGAAAAACTAGATGAGAAGAAACCATGCAAGAGATTTGTGTTATATTACCATGACATCCTCTTCAATGGCAGCAATGCCGCTAATGCCACATCAGCAACTGTCACAAATCGTACGAAGCTTGGGAACTACAAGCATGGGATACTTGTGGTCTTTGATGATCCCGTTACCAAAGACAACCACCTCCTATCTCCCCCTGTGGCTAGGGCACAAGGATTTTACTTCTATGATATAAAGACCGAGTATAATGCTTGGTTTTCGTATACTTTGATTTTCAATTCCACTGAACATAAAGGAACAATTAACATTATGGGTGCAGACATGATGGGTGAGGAAATAAGGGATCTTTCAGTTGTTGGTGGCACTGGAGATTTCTTTATGACTCGAGGGATTGCTACTTTTCGTACGGATGTTGCACAAGGTGCTTACTATTTTCGACTTGAAATGGATATCAAGTTGTATGAATGTTATTAAATAAGATTGTGTGTGTTGAGTTATATGTTAATCAGTTCTTTTAATATCTAATGGAAAACACTTTAGGGATCATGACATACCTGACAATCCAGTAGTGGTTAGAGATAAGAAGAAGCCATCTTGATCGGTTCCCGTTTAGGGTGAGCAGTTAGGATGGAGAGGGATGATAACAGATTGTAGTGAGGGGAGCCGTAAAGTTTATGGTGTGTTTTAGGGTTCCCAATAACCTGTATTTATAAGCTTCACCCAAGGGGAAACCCAATTAACTAGTACGGGCCTTTATGTCCATCAAATAAAGCCAAGTTAATTTTATAGGGATATTAAGGTAAATATTGATCTGGTTATTAGATAAATGATCAATAAGGGCACCATAAATTATTTAATAAACAATTAAATAAATAATTTACGCTAACATTCTCCTACTTGTCCGAGTGATCATTTATTATGAGTATTAGATAAGTCTGATCAGGAGTTAATACTCATTTTAGTTTTAAACCAAAATTGCAGTAGAAAAATGCAGTCGTTGAGTCAGTTATTCAACTCAGGACCCCCATTAATCATACTACAATCCCAAATTTAAAACCTAAGCAAAATAAGGATCAATTTACAAGTAAGCCCTTAAACGATGATTTGTATAATAATAGTCTTTACGTCATTAGGCTAGCGAAACGTAGTTAGAGACAAACAAATCAAATGAGGAAATTTTATCATTAAAACGTAAGTAAGTACAATATGCATTTAAATAAGGTCTTTACAAAAGCCCATCTTCAAAAGATGTTCTTCGAATACTTTAGGTGGGAGACCTTTAGTCATCGGATCCGCAAGCATATTTTTCGTACTTATAAACTCAATACAAAGCTCATTTTCCTCAACACGTTCACGTACGAACAAATACTTTGTATCAAGATATAATCCAGCTCCGGTCGAACTGTTACTGTTCGAGAAGTTAACGGCAACTGAGTTATCACAGTACAGCTTCAATGGTCTAGATATGGAGTTAACAACTTTGAGTCCAGTAATCAGATTCTTTAGCAACATTCCATGACAGGTAGCGTTATATACAGCAATATATTCTGCCATCATAGTGGATGTTGAAGTTAGCTGTTGTTTATGACTCCTCCATGAAATAGGTCCGCCGGCTAACATAAAGATATACCCTGAAGTGGATTTCTTGTCATCTTTGCATTTAGCAAAGTCAGAAACAGAATAACCAACCACTTCCAAAACGTCACTTCTTCTATAAGTCAACTTATAGTCTTTCGTCACCTGAAGATATCGAAGTACTTTCTTCGCTGCTTTCCAGTGATCAAGGCCAGGATTAGACAGATAACGGCCTAGCATCCCTGTAACATAAGCGATATCTGGACGAGTGCAGACTTGAGTATACATGAGGCTCCCAACTACTGAGGCATAAGGTATCATTCTCATTTGGGCCTTTTCATCCTCAGTTTTCGGACATTGAAAAGAACCGAAAACATCTCCTTTAACTACTGGAGCTACAGAGCGAGAGTTGTGTTGCATGTTATATCGACTAAGGACACGATCAATGTAAGCCTTTTGTGATAAGCCCAAAATTCTATTTCCTCTATCTCGGTGTATTTCGATGCCAATAACATAAGAAGCCTCTCTGAGATCTTTCATGTCAAAGTTATGCGAGAGTAAGCGCTTCGATTCATGCAACATATCTAAGCTATTACTTGCCAATAGAATATCATCTACGTAAAGGACAAGTATAGCAAAATTGCTCCCACTCATCTTGAGGTAGGTGCATTGATCCACTTGGTTCTTCATAAAGCCTTGCTTCTTCATGACTTCATCAAACTTAAGATACCATTGACGTGATGCTTGCTTCAAACCGTATATGGATTTCTTCAGCTTGCAGACAAGATGTTCTTGACCTTCAGGTTTGAACCCTTCAGGTTGCTTCATGAGCACGTCTTCATACAAGTCTCCATTGAGGAAAGCAGTCTTGACATCCATCTGATGCAACTCTAAATCAAAATGAGCTACTAGGGCCAAGACGATCCTTAAGGAATCTTTTCGAGAGACATGTGAAAAGGTCTCTTGATAATCGATTCCCTCTTTCTGAGTGTAGCCCTTTGCAACCAATCTTGCTTTATATCGTTCAACGCTTCTATCCGGATTTAGTTTTGTTTTGAAGACTCATTTACATCCTACGGGTTTAACACCGTCGGGTAATTCAACCAAATCCCAAACGTCATTTTTCTTCATGGAATCAAGCTCGTCAATCATAGCTTTGTTCCATTCAGAAGACTGATCACTACTAATGGCTTCATTGTAAGAGGTAGGATCGGTAAACTTTCCATCATCTGATACGGCTTCAGCTAGGTAGGTTTCATAATCATCAAAATTAGTGGGCCTTCTCGCCCTAGATGACCTCCTAGGTTGATTCTCAACTTCGACATTTGAGGGTCCTTCATTCTCAGGTACACGCGGAACAACATTTAATTCTGAATGAGTTGGAGGTGGTGCAGTGACATGCGGTTCAGCATCGAGTACAAGAGGAGTAGTAATAGGAGGTAATGAAATGGACGAGTGTCTCCCCCCCCACGTCTTGTACTTCTTGTAAATCATTGTAAGGATTTTCACTACTCCCACTGACCTTAAAGTCCTCAAGAAACGCGGCACGCTTGGTTTCTACAATACGAGTAATATGGGAGGGACAATAGAATCTATAACCCTTTGAGTGATCTGGATATCCAATAAACAAACAACATGTTGTTTTCATATCCAGTTTCTTTAAGAAAGGGTTATAAAGTTTAGTTTCGGCAAGGCAACCCCATACTTTCATATATCTAAGACTCGGTTTCCTTCCTGTCCAAAGTTCATAAGGAGTTTTAGGGACAGACTTCGAAGGAACTCTATTGAGTATATGAACAGCTGCTTTTAAGGCCTCGGTCCAGAGGAATAAGGGCAAACCTGAGTTGGCTAACATACTGCGTACCATGTCCATTAGGGTTCTATTTCTTCTTTCAGCAACACCATTCTGCTGAGGAGTACCGGGCATGGTATATTGGTTCACGATCCCCTGGCCCTTACAAAACTCATAAAATGGACCAGGTGCCTGACCCACGTCAGTATGTCGACCATAATATTCGCCTCCTCTATCTGATCTAACAACTTTTATTTGACGATCTAATTGTTTTTCAACTTCAGCTTTATAGTCTTTAAAAGTTGTGAGAGATTCAGATTTTTCTCTAATGAGATACAAGTGCATATAACGTGAATAATCATCAATAAACGTGATAAATGAAGTGTGTCCAGTTATGCCAGCGATGTTATAAGGGCCGCTAATATCAGTATGAATGAGTTCTAATAAATTAGAGCTCCTAGTGGCACCTTTCTTATTCGCTGATGTCATTTTACCTTTAAGGCATTTGACACATGTTCCAAAATCATTGAAATCGAGAGGTGGTAAAACCTCATCCTTCACGAGTCGAGTTAAGCGTTCTCGTGAAATGTGGCCTAAACGTTGATGCCACAACATGGATGAAGTTTCTAAGTCTCGTTTGCGTTTTCTCTTTGTTAAGTTCTCATTAATATTATATGATATCAAAGACTTGGAAAAATCATCATCTAATTCTAATCGATAGAGACCACCATCCAAGAAACCACAACCAAATATTTGAGAATTAAAACTGATAGTAAGTTTGCCATGACCATGAGAAACAAGAAAACCGTCTACGTCTAACTTTGGTCCTGATACAAGATTCCGAGTAATCTCAGGAATATATAAGGTATCATAAAGTCTAATAGTTAAATCAGTATTCATAACTAAATCTAATGTTCCCACGGCCTCGACTACTAGCGGCTTTCCATTTCCCAGCTTAAGCGTTCTTTGGTTTCTTTCCAGCTTCCGGATTGTATGGAATCCCTGTAAGGAATTGGTTACATGAACCATAGAACCAGAATCAAACCACCAAGAATTAGATGGAACATTTAAATTAAAGGACTCAAGTATCACGAAAAGATTTTCACCTTTCTTGGCTAGCCACTCCTTAAAGTCCGGGCAGTCCTTCTGCTTATGTCCCACCTTACGGCAGAACTTGCAGTGAATCTTCCCTTTGGAGTCATTAGAGCCAGAAGCACTTGCACCTGCATCCCGCTTTTGGACCTTTACATTAGGATTCTTATTGTAGTTCCCCTTCCTTTTCTTCGAGTCAGCAGTCATCAGGTAAGCAACATAGGCTTTCTCCAGTTTCAGACGTTCTTCTTCTTGCACGCACATGGCAATCAACTCGTTCATCTTCCATTGCTCCTTCTGAAGGTTATAGTTGGCTTTGAATGCTTCATAAGATGCGGGCAGAGACGTCATGATAAAATGCACCAGAAAGCCATCACTAATCTCCATGCTTAATCCCTTGAGCTTTTGGGCCATGTCATTCATTTTCAGGATGTGCTCACGAATACCGCTGATCCCATCATACTTTGTAGTCACCAATTTTAGAATGAGGGTGCTGGCTTGCGCCTTAGACGTCCCTTGGAATTGAGCCTCCACATTAGTCAGATATTCCTTAGCTGTAGCAGCGTCAGGAATGGCTCCCCTGATAGCAGGACTTATCGAGTTTTTCATGAAGATAAGAGACAAGCGATTAGCTTTCTCCCACTTTTGATAGAGTAGTTTTTCAGCTTCAGTACTCTTATCAGTAAGAGCAGGAGGAGCATTTTCAGTTAGCGCGCAGTCAAACTCCATGAGTGCGAGAGTAAGATTAAGAGAATCCTTCCACGAAGCATAGTTCGCACCAGTCAATGTATCAATAGCCATAACAGGAGCTGATAGTGGATTAAAATGAGAAGAATAAGATACATTGCGAAAGAAGAAGTTCGAGTGAATTATGGGTAACCTAAAACTAAGGTAGGCGGAAATCAAGACCATTATACTAAGGAAGTTGTGATAACGTTAATCATACACACCAATTTTAAATAAGGTTCTACTTGAATGACGGTTTTCGCTTTGGCTATGACCAATCATACAAGTATTATGAACAGTTAGACTGTGCAGATTAGGCGTAACACATCACCTTTGTGCAGAAGTTGAAACACCATAATTTTTAGGCACAAGTCAAAGTTTGCGAGACATGAGTGTAACACATCACCTTTGGGCAGAAAATGAAACACTCATGCTTCTTAGGCAGAAGTCATGTGTATATCATATGAACAAATGTAATAAGGCAAGTGTTACACTATGCTTGTTCATATAATAAGGATATACACCTAAGTGACTATGCTTAAATTCACTAAATAACGCCACAAGTAACTACATCACATTTGGGCAGAAGTGAGAACTTGAAAAAATGTTATTTTAGTTAAACAAATTTTTAAATCAATCAAAAGAATTAGTTGAATGATTATTTAAAAGTTAAGTTTATCCAAGTTAATTATTCGTTTATAAAAATAAAATAATCTTTATACGAAACTTGGAGATAAAGTTATACAACTTTAAGAAACATAATCAAAATCTAATCTATCACAAAATTTGGTGATACCATATAAAACATTCATATTAATAACTGAAATAAAAGTTAACAATATAATACACGTAATTCAGTTAACTACATATGAATTCTATGTAAATAATCATTCCAATCGAAAAAAAAAAAAAACCACAGTAACATATGAAGTTTCACATAAGTAGCTTTATTCAAGTTTCTAAGAAAAAAAATACAGTAATTGTTTTGATTGTTTTTCAACTTCATATGTTACTCTCTTAATAATAAAAGTTAATCCGATTGACCAGTTCTTCAATTTCATAATCACATAATAGGTTACTGACAATTCATTGAATACATGACTTGCTTTTCAATAAAGTACATACGCACGTTAAAATAAAGCAAACCCACAATTGAATTCCAAAGTGTCGCATGCGAATTTCAAACACTGACAATCACATGCAAATCTTATGAAAAGGACAAAATAAAACCGATAAGAATCGACCGACGTATATTGGGTTTAAAACTTAGTTTTCCGATTTCAATTCAGATCATAATGAAATTTAAGAACTGAGTAACATCGCTCTGATACCACATGTTAATCAGTTCTTTTAATATCTAATGGAAAACACTTTAGGGATCATGACATACCTGACAATCCAGTAGTGGTTAGAGATGAAGAAGAAGCCATTTTGATCGGTTCCCGTTTAGGGTGAGCAGTTAGGATGGAGAGGGATGATAACGGATTGTAGTGAGGGAGCCGTAAACTTTATGGTGTGTTTTAGGGTTCCCAATAACCTGTATTTATAAGCTTCACCCAAGGAGAAACCCTAATTAACTAGTACGGGCCTTTTATGTCCATCAAATAAAGCTAAGGCTGGCAAATCGTGTCTTAACAGGTTTCTGACGGCGCGCACAACATAAGTTTCAAACATGATTACGACTCGTTTAACTACTTTCTATCTCATGTTTATAAAACAGTTTTATGTTTTATGTACAAAGATGAATAAATGATAGATCCTAACATTGTAATTTTAATTATTTTAAAAATTAAAAAAGTCAAAGGGTGTATTTTTCAGTCAAACAGGTCTAATCGTATCTTAACAGGTACCCAATTGCCAGCCCTAAATAAAGCCCAGTTAATTTTATAGGGATATTAAGGTAAATATTGATCTGGTTATTAGATAAATGATCAATAAGGGCACCATAAATTATTTAATAAACAATTAAATAAATAATTTACGCTAACATTATAAGGTTGATGTTATGAAGACATCAATTATAATGACTTCCACATGTTTAACTCATGTCTTTTAATTACTCTTGTATTAATGTAAGGGTCTATAAATAGAGCCATTGTATCTCATATTGAAATATTAACAAGAAAATATTATCTCATTTTCCTATTCTTCTCTATATTGCTAATAGGTTACATATGTTTTACAAACATGTTATCGACGTCTTCCTCTTAAAGTTAAACCGCCTCAATCACTTAAAATAATCAATATCGTAAATCATACAGTTTTGGGTAAGCAAAAGATTTATATTATTATTGGTACACAATTAAGAATTATATATTGTCAAATAAATAAAATTATGATTTTTTATCAGGCTAAATGGTTATCTCTTTTACTATCCAATTACAAGTTAAATAGTAACGATTTTGATATGTATTATATATTTAAGAGTAAACTGCCATTTTGGTCCCTGTGGTTTGGCCAGTTTTGCCACTTTAGTCCAAATCTCAAACTTATTACATCCAGGGCCCTGTGGTTTGCATTTTGTTGCCATTTTAGTCCAAAACTCCAAAACCCCATTTTTTTTACTGTTGCAACCTCCTATTTTGTCCTGTAGTGCAGGGGCATTTTGGTTATTTTGTTTTTCATTTAACATTTTATTAATTAAAATTTTGGTCATCTCTCTTCTCCCAAATAATCATCATCAGCAGCAGAATATCAAGAACATGTAGAATCAAGAACAGATCAAAACAGCAGCAGATTATTAGAACATCATCATCAAGAACATCATCATCATCAAAACCCAGAAAATCCAGAAAATCCAGAAAATCAAGAACATCATCATCATCAACCCAGAAAATCAAGAACATCATCATCATCAACCCAAAAAATCCAGAAAATCAAAACCCAGAAAATCCAGAAAACCCATCATCAAGAACATATGTATCTTCAAGAACATCATCATCAAAACCCAGAAAATCAAGAACAGATCAAAACAGCATTTGATTAATTCAGCGAGATTTTAATATTAAACGAATTAATTTTCGTGCATCCAAAGGTAATTTTTAGATTTTCAGTTTGTTTACTTGAATCATCATCACCTAAACAAATCCAATCAAAACAGCATTAAATTAAATGAGATTTGAACAAATTAATTGTAGTGCTTTGAACAAAAAAAACCCAAATTAAGAACTCAAAGTAAAAACCCAGATCAAGAACTAACACAAGGAATCAACCCCAGATCAACAACCTCCACCTCCACCGCCATGACCCCCACCGTCACTTCCTTCTCCCCTTTCAGCCGACGACCAGAGCCGGCACTCCGGCCCCTGATTTCGATTCAGATATGAAACTCAAAGCTCAAAACCCTAACTGACTCTCTCTCTTCTCTCTCTCCTCTTTCGATCAAAATATTTCGATTCAGATCTGAAACTCAAACTCAAAACTCAAAGCTGAAACTCAAAGCTCAAACCCCTGATTTCGATTCAGATATGAAACTCAAAGCTCAAAACCCTAACTGACTCTCTCTCTTCTCTCTCTCCTTTTTCATGTAGATCTGCCATTGTACATTCATGTAATTTACAGCCAACAATACCTACACCGGCGCTGGACTGGTGCGTTTTTCCGGCATTGAACTGGTGATACCGTTCAGATCTGAGGTTGTGTAAACCTTGGTTGTAGATCTGATTGTTTGAAGTAGAATCTGTGCTTGTGGAGATAGATATAAGCTGAGATAGTTGTTGGAGCAGATTTGCGAGCAGATTGGAGATAGATATAAGCTGAGATAGTTGTTGGAGATAGATATAAGCTGATTGCGAGCAGATTGGAGATAGATATAGCAGATTGGAGATAGATATGAGCAGATTTTCAGAACACTTTGTTTTAATTATTATTGTTTTAATTAATTAAAAGAATAAATTAAAATAACCAAACTACCCCTGCACTACAGGACAAAAAAGGACCTTAAAACAGTAAAAAAAGAGATATTTTGAGATTTGGACTAAAATGGCAACAAAATGCAAACCACAGGGCCCTGGATGTAATAAGTTTGAGATTTGGACTAAAGTGGCAAAACTGGCCAAACCACAGGGACCAAAATGGCAGTTTACTCTATATTTAAACTAGTTTTTGCCCCGCCCGCGTTGCGGGGCACTAAGTTGAATATTTCACTCTCATAGCATGTATGTCTGTGTTTCAGTTACTTATACATGCTACTCATAACACGATCACAAAAAATTACATCGAGTCAACCAATTAAAACAAAACACTATCATAATTTTGCTAGAAAAAACTAAGACGATGGAAAAACTACCACTACGAATAAAAATTACATTGAGTCAACTAATTAAAACAAAACACTATCATAGTCTTGTAAAAAAAATACTAAAACGAATTTTATACTGGGGTAAAATCGTAATTTGACTAGGAAAAAAACAAAAACAATGCCAAAACTATAAATTTGAGCAGGGAGCAAATTTGAAATTTGGCTAGGAAAAGAAAAAAACAAAACCAATAGCAAAACTGTAAATTTAAACCGGGTAAAATCGTAATTTGGCTGGACCAGTAGGGAAGTGCAAGGCAGCTGAGCTGAGTGCAAAATCGTAATTTGGCTAGTAGAGGGGAAAAAACCCAATAGTAAAATTGTAAATTTAAACGAGAAAACATCGTAATTTGACTGGACTAATGGGGCATTATTGCTAGCCGCCCATATAAGCCAATAACAAAAGGGAACTATTCCCCTCACGCTGAATGTAAATATAGAAAATTGTTGGGTTGCTCATGTAATAAAAAAAATGAAGCTGGTTCTACTCAAAAATGGTTACCGAGTATTCATGAAGTCGTGTTTTTTTTTTATAGAATTGTGTGGTTCTTTATGTTGTGGGCCAATTAAAATTGTTCTCTTGTAAACTATCACTACAAAGAAACAAGAGCAATCCACTAAAAACCCCGTGAACGCCGCTAAAGATTTTAGCGGCGACATGTCGCCACTAAGAGGCGTCGCTAATTCTGGCCACTATTGATCAAAATGTTGCCGCTAATACCCCTTGTCGCCGCTAATGCTCTTGCCGGAGAATTTGCATGAAAGATCGTCGGAGATTACACAACACATTTCCAGATTACATAAAGTGTTGAACTGATTAATTGTTTATCAAAAACTTAAACCAAGGTTTCTCATATCCGCTAATAACTTGTTTGAACTCATAAATTTCAAGATTCCATAACTTTTCATTCAAATCTCATATCAAAAAAGGATTCTACCTAAAAGCACACTATGTGTTTTCTAAATAATAAAACAAAACTGGCCGGAGCATGAGCTTGTCGACGTTATGGTGGTGCTTGACGAAGCTTGTCGGCAATACGGTACAGTGGTGGTTGACGGAGCTTGATGGTGGTGGTGGTGGTGTAGCTTGACAGTGGTGATGGAATCGATTTTTTAATTCGGTTCCAATCTTGTTCCTACCCTAACCGATTCCTATCCGGTTCCTACCGTTAAACGCGCTGGAATCGATTTTTGACCATTTCAAACGGCTATATACCGGTTGGGATTGATTTTTGACTGTTAGAAAATTGATTTCTAGTCTAAAAATCAAATATAAATAGTGATGGGTTGTATTGATTGATTACCAACTCAAAAACGCTTGAACATATTCAAAAAATGCAAAAATTACGCTCGGTTTACTCTCGTTTCACACATTCAACATTTAACGCTTTCTTCTACCCTTTCTTGGGCGACTTCACATGATTTACCGGAATCGTACATTAAAACATCATTTAATTAAACGTATGATTGCGATTGCATTTGATAGTTTTCCGTCTCACATTTTGAAAATAACTTATTTAAAATTATAACTTATTTGAAATTCTAGATAACTAGGTGATGCCCCACCCGCGTTGCGGGGCGATTTCCGAATTATTCTCAGCCAATTAAAAAAACAATACTATAGTTATAGTTTTGCTAGAAATAAAAAGTAAAAAGAGTGTTAATTAGGCAACTCTTTGACACGATTTTTAGCTGAGGGCAAAGTCATATTTTTATTTTTACTTGGCGGAAAAATCAAATTTTTTCGAGGGTAAAATCCTAATTTTTAGCTAGGGCAAAACCATAATTTTATTTTGCACTGAGGGCAAAAACGTAATTTTAAATTGAGGGTGATATCGTAATTTTGAACCAAGGGGAAATTCGTAAATTTTAGCTGGGGGCAAAAGGATAAATTTATTTTGAACTGGGGGCAAATACGTAATTTTAAACTGTGGGCAAAACCGTAATGTTAAAGTAGGTATAAAATAATAAAGTGGTGTAAATTCGTAATTTTAAGCCGGGGAAAAAACAAAATTTTATTTTGAACTGGGACGAAAACGTAATTTTGGCTAGGGGAAAAGCGTATTTTTTTTACCGAGGGCGAAATCGTATTTTTTAGCTCGGGGCAAAAGGGTAAATGTATTTTGAAGTTGAGACAAAACCGTATTTTTAACTGGGGGAAAACGTAATTTTAAAGTGGATATAAAATAATAAACTGGGTGTTCCAATAGGTATTGCTCGCCGCCCATTTGAACCAATGGGAGAGAAACACTATTGCAGGGCAAAAACGTAATTTTAAAGTGTGTATAAAATAATAAAATTGTTGGTCCAATGAGGGAGAGACGGCCGCCCATTTCAACCAATGGCAGGGTGATACCTATTTTGTGCAAAAAAAATTTTTAAAAAAGATAAAGCTGGCCGCCACCCCTAGCCAACCATTTGCTTTTCCTATTGCCGGCTGACATCATCAAACTTGTGTTTGTATATGTTGGAAATACAATAAAAACATATGGTTTACAAAATAAAATATTTTCAATATCTTTCGATAATGTCTCGAATAATACCGCGGCCATTGAAAAATTGTAAATTAAATATAGACCGATTTGTGAAGGCTTTTTTCCATACTCGTTGTGTTGAGTATATTATTAATTTAGTAGTGTAAATCGGGCTAGAAAATAAACATGTTAGTCACAATATAAAATCTTTTAGATTGATGTTACACGATACTTTTAAATGTGGAAAGGAAAGATATCAAGATTATATAGCCCATTGGGCCGATATCGAAGTCAAACATAAAGGTCCTAATTGGGACGTACCGGCTCATTGGAATTCAACTTGTATTATGCTTGAGAGTGCTATGTTCCAAATAGGTCCACTAAAAAGTTGATGCATATAACTGGCACAATGAAATGTATTGCCGTAACACTAAAACATTACTCAATTTCTTGATGTTTTCAAAACGGCAACAATAAAATTATTCGGGGTTTACTATCTCACATGTTGTAAAGTTCTTACGGAAGTATTTTTAATGACTTTAAACTTTAAAAATTTTGAAACTAGAAATAACTTGTTTCCATAATGATAAAACCAATGAACGAAAAAAATTTAAAAAATAATTTTTGGACCTACCGGCCTGCGGTTTTTACTCGTGTCGCCGATTTAAGTCCTATGCTAAAAGTTATGGGGGTTGAACATTTTATTGACGAAGTTTTCGACAATTTAAATATGCATGAGAGGGAACGAAATTTGAAAGCAAAGCCTAAACACAGATTCAACAAAGCTTTGAACAAAAAGTTTGATTTTTATTT
The DNA here is from genome assembly GCA_030545235.1 of Helianthus tuberosus. Lineage (NCBI taxonomy): Eukaryota > Viridiplantae > Streptophyta > Magnoliopsida > Asterales > Asteraceae > Helianthus > Helianthus tuberosus. The sequence goes on along the minus strand of CM060365.1, from coordinate 21,555,046 downwards.
AAATAAATATGGCCCGATAACAAACATGAACGTGTCTAAAGAATCGAGCTTAAGTTTTTACTTGTGACACCCCAACAAGCGAACTCGATAGGTACAGTTATGCAAATATGTATCCACTATGCCTATCGAAGTTTGTAACAACTTTGATCTTTTGATTGGTGGAAAGAAAAGGCTAAAGAATATTCGATTCTATCCGGCATGGCCCATGATTTACTAAGTGTCCAAGCTTCTACGCTAGGTTCAGAATCCACTTTTTTCTCTTAGAGGCATGGTATTGTCGATAGGAAGAACAAGCCTCACTCCCATATCGATAGAGATGTGCATTTGCTTAAAAGATCATTTGGATGCGGTAGATGGAAGACAAGACAAATATTGAAGATGAAATAAAGCAAGAGTACTCGAGAAAGAAGTGGAAGATGGACTATCTTCGGGCGTATCCGACGACGAACTCGCCGAAGATGCGGCGGGTCGTAATAAATAAAGTTGTAATGAAATAAATATTTTATATGTTTATTTTTATGTATTTTTTCTATTATGAATCAATAAATAAAGATTTTTCTTTAACTTTCATTAATTTTATGTTTTTTTTTTATATGTATAACATAGACACTTAAATAATTTGGGTTAAAACGCTTAAAAAGACGTTTTTTTTTTAGCAAAAACCGGTTATATCAGGTTTTTGGGTAGGAACCGGTCCCTACCCTAACCGGGTATAGTAGGTATTATTATAAAATTCAGAAGCCGATTCCAATTCCTACCCAGTTCTTAAAAAAACTCAGGTCGGTTAATACCCTATTGGGCTTTCCCGGATCCTACCCGGTTCCGAATAGGGCCCAAAACGTGTTTTGTGCACCTCTAGCTTGATTTGTCATTTGTTTTGCTGTTACACATCACCAAATCTATCAAGATATTAATCTGTTAATAAGGATTTTAAATATTGGTACACCCTCTGTTTCTCTATATACATACATATATAGAGACATATAGAGTGAATAAGCTAGTAATCTTTTTTTTAACTACTTCCATATATCTTTTAACACAATATTAATCTTTACAAACAAACCATCCCCCATTTCTCGTACATCCAAATGTCTTGATGGATGATTAATGGAGGAAAGTTTGCAAGGAAAATTACGGTTTATCCCCTAATTCGGTGTATCCTTACATCACACATCTTCAACTATTGGCAGCAATAGAGTGAGGTGGCTGTAAACTATTGGTTTGGGTATTGTAACGAAAAGCAAGAATAAGATCATGAGTTCATCATCAACATAAAAAGGTTATATGCGTTCAATAACCATTTAGAAATAATAAGTGAAATACAGACCCCATGGAAGGGAGATCTACATTGAGACCAGCGGATCTGCTCGTCTTTGGCTGGGCGGGAGGGAAACATGCTTGTGTAGATCTCACAGGAGTCTCTCCCTTAGCTGGGTTAAGGGAAAATGGGTTTGTAGCAGGACAAGCGGTAAAGAAAGCAGAATCTAAAAAGGTGGACAAACACGCTAAAGCATGTGCTGATAACCAACATGTATTTGTCCCCTTCGCCTTCGACACCTTTGGATCCCTGGCTCCAGAAGCTATCCGTTTGTTGACTAGGGTCCAACAGGTTGTCCACAGCAGTGGCTCATCAACAGGGGGCAGGGGTTTGTTTTTAATAGGCTAGGGTTTGCTATCCAGAAAGGGGTAGCGGCGCAGCTTGTTGCTCGCTTACCTGCGATATTGATGTAAAATGCATTTTGTCGAATATATAACCATGGTTTATGTGATTAAAAAAAAAAGTGAAATACTTAATCCAGTTCTTACACATTTTTTTTCTTTTCGCTTTGTTTTTTTTAAGTAGTATCTATAAATTGATCTTTTCTAAATAAATTCATATAAATCTCTATAGTCGGTACTAAAAATATCTCATGGGTCGGTAAGAAAACCATAATATACATTACATATATAGAATTAAAAATAAGGTTTTGAATTTTTTTCCTCGAAATTTTGAAAAGAAAATAAATAAAGTTTTATTGGTCAGTAAGAAAACCTTAATGGAGAAAACAATAATTGCAATTCTCATTATTGACCGACTTTATCAGTTAAATGCATGAGAATACTTATTTCTTAGTGGTCGCCTTCTCATTCATATGGTCTTTGACGTACCAAACCAAACGTGTCTTAAAAAGATGCAAAGTTCTTATTCAGGCACCGCACCTATACTCTAACAAAGTAATAGAATGCTTTTGAAAAACAGGTATAGTGGGACATGGTTTCAGTTATTTCTAAATTTAAAATAGTTAATGTTGATTATATAATTATGAATTAACAGTTTGGAAACTTTGGATTCAAATAAAAATGGTTGATGAGTTTTAAATTATGGGAAAATCCATATCACAAAAGGCCCAAACGGTAGGCTTTGTTTTGACAGCGATTGTAGTACACGAATTAAAGGGTCGAGACTCAAGATTGTTGGCAACGATCGTACATCCCGCTAATCTACCCCCAAGCTAACAATCCAAGCTAAAGGATAAAACTCTTAAAATGTGTATTATCGAATATTATTGCATTATTATTCATACATTAGTTAACATATATATAGAATGATTTAATTTTCTGTTGTAACTACAATTTGGAGAATCTAGTTAAACTACCTTCAAAGAACGTGATGTGGTGATAAGGTATTTCCCCCTTTACGCGATCAAGTGATGAAGGGTTAACACTGCAAGTTACATGTATAAAAATATCCAAGAATAGATTTGCTTGCTATTAAAGAAGGGTTAAAATACTGCAAGTTACATGTATACAAATATCCATGAATAGTTTTGCTTGCCATTAAATAAAGTATCATCTAAATCAAGGGTGGTAATTACTTCTTTGACACGAAACAAGACATTCCACGTAAATCACTGAATAATGAGGTTAATTCTAAACATGACACATATAATAAGTATCGTATTATTAGGACACCTTGAATACTTATTTTGAAACCCTATATACGACTCGTATAAACCTATACGAGTCGGATAAGGTAATTACAAATTCCAGAATCAGACAAGATTTGTCAAAGCCAACGTGTGACTGGTTAAAAGAACTTGGTCTAACCGGAGTGGGCAACGAGGTTCTCTAATTAGGAGAGTGCGGTGGCATAGCATAAGAAATTCATCGTTCAGATATATATACACCCTATGCCATTTTTTCACATTACCCCATGCCATTTTTTTACATTACCCAATGCTATCCATTTTTTCACATGCGATATTCAATTTTCCACATGCGATTCTACACACCCCATGCCATTTTTCAAATTACCCAATGCTATCCATTTTTTCACATGCGATATTCAATTTTCCACATGCGATTCTACACACCCCATGCCATTTTTCACATTACCCCATGCCATTTTTTCACATGCGATATTCAATTTTCCACATGCGATTCTACACACCCCATGCTATTTTTCACATTACCCCATGCTAGCCATTTTTTCACATGCGATATTCAATCTTCCACATGCGATTCTACACACCCCATGCCATTTTTCACATTACCCCATGCCATTTTTTCACATGCGATATTCAAATCTTCCACATGCGATTTTGTCCATCTACACACCCCATGCCATTTTTCACACTACCCCATGCTAACCATTTTTTCACATGCGATATGTATTGAATTTGCACCAGATCTGCACCTGATCGAACGGCTGGGATGATCGCGTACGTATCGTACGATAAGCGCATTTGTATTTTACTCTTTACCTATATATATATATATATAGGGATAGGTTCATTAGTGAACAACCTCCTTGATTGTGAACACTAATGAAGTAATCCTAGTCCTTGATGATGAAAATACACTAGTGTATTTTACGATTTGATGATTTAAATCATTAGCCAGGATTTGTTCACTCAGTTTACAAATACACTAGTGTTAACTCTAGAACCCTACCCTATATATATAGAGTTAGGGTAAAATGAAAACCTATACGAGTTGTGAGAACTTAGTGAACGTGGTCTTACGAATGACTTTTTCAAACTTTTTTTTTTACCAAAAATCCTAAAAAAAATCAACTTTAAAAAAATATACATTTATGGCAGCCGTAAATGCTATAAAATGTGATGTCATGCTTATGTCATCACCTTTTTACAGCTGCTGTAAAGAGTTGAAAAACACTTCTTCAAAATTTTTTTACGGCAGTCTTGTATAACATTTTAATCTAGGGGTGTGAAAAGAATGGGGACAAAACTCGCACGAGAAGGCCGAGTTCTCTAAGTTCTCACAATTCAAAAGAATTTTCTCTTGATCTTGATTATATATATATATATATATAGGGAGGAGCTCATGCGAGAACCACCTTTATTGCGAGAACCGCGAGAACCAATGTGAACATAACCTAAAATAGCTAAAAAAACCTAACCCCCACCCCCCCCCCCCCCAAAAAAAAAAACCTAAACCCCCCTCCACCACCCCCCAAAAACCTAAACCCCCACTCCAAGCTAAAATGCTAAAAACTAAACCCCCAAAAAACCTAAAAAAAATCTAAAAAATAAAAAAAAAATCTAAATTTTTTTTTAAATATTTTTTATGCTCAAATCGCTACTTTTAGTGGCCAAAAAAAAATTTAAATTTTTTTTTGGCTTCCAAAAGTAGCGATTTTTATATAAAAAATATTAAAAAAAAAAATTTTGTGTGATTTTTAGCTATTTTTAGGCATTTTTGGTTGTGTTCACATTGGTTCTCGTAATAAGAGGTGGTTCTCGCATGATCTTCTCCCTATATATATATATATGTATATATAGGACAAAGATCCGTTAGGAACCACCCTTTATTGCGAGAACCGCGAGAACCAATGTGAACACAACAAAAAATGCCTAAAAATAGCTAAAAGGCACACAATTTTTTTTTTAATATTTTTTATAAAAAAATCGCCACTTTTAGTTACAAAAAAAAAATTTCTTTAAATTTAAAAAAAAAATTTTAAATTTTTTTCTACTAAAAGTAGCGATTTTAACATAAAAAATATAAAAAGATTTTTTTAGATTTTTTTTTAGATTTTTTAGGTTTTTTGAGGGTTTAGTTTTTAGCATTTTAGCTTGGGGTTGGGGGGGGGGGGGGGGAGGGGTGGGGGGTTTAGGTTTTTTGGGTGGTGGGGGAGGGGGGTTTAGGTTTTTTTTTTTTTTGGGGGGGGGGGGGGGATAGGTTTTTTTTAGGTTTTTTTGGGGTTTTAGTTTTTAGCATTTAGCTTGGTGTGGGGGGGGGGGGTGGGGGTTAGGTTTTTTTAGCTATTTTAGGTTTTGTTCACATTGGTTCTCGCGGTTCTCGCAATAAATGTGGTTCTCGCATGAAACTTACCCTATATACACACACACACACACACACATATATATATATATGTATGTATATATATATATGTATATATATGGTTGAGTTCATTTCAGAACTCCAAATAACTACAGAACTTTCATAACTCCTAATAAACAATCATTTTATATATAAGTTTTTGTATTTAGGATCTTTTTATCATCTATTATATGTATTTCTTTGATTACATACATGTTAAAAGTAGTTTACATATGTTTAATTGCCAAAATTATATATATCTGTCATAACTAATTACATATATGTAAAAAACTAGTTTACATATGTGTAATTATAAAATTACATATAAAAAATGATAAAATTACTCTTAACATGTATGTAATCGTAAAAATACACATAATAAATGATAAAATTATCTTAAACATAAAAATATATAAATAAAAAGATTGTTTATTAGGAGTTTTCAGCGAGTTCTGTAAGTATTTATGGTTCTGAAATGATTGTGGCCCTATATATATATATATATATATATATATATATATATATATATATATATATATATATAGGGTTGAGTTCATTTCAGAACTCTAAATAACTATAGAACTTTCAGAACTCATAATAAACAATCATTTTATATATAAGGTTTTGTAATTAGGATCTTTTTATCATCTATTATATGTATTTCTTTGATTACATACATGTTAAAAGTAGTTTACATATGTTTAATTGCCAAAATTAAATATATGTGTAATAACTAATTACATATATGTAAAAAAAACTAGTTTACATATGTGTAATTATAAAATTACATATAAAAAATGATAAAATTACTCTTAACATGTATGTAATCATAAAAATACACATAATAAATGATAAAATTATCCTAAACATAAAAAAATATAAATAAAAAGATTGTTTATTAGGAGTTTTGCGAGTTCGGTAAATATTTATGGTTCTGAAATGATTCTGGCCATATATATATATATATATATATATATATATAATTTCTCTGTGGTTTCCCATGAACGGTGAAAACAATAGTTGCTTTTCATATTGTCTTTGACGTGAGTAACAAAACGTGCCTAAAAAGATGAATAGTTCTTGTTACACTTTATACCTTGTGATAATTAGCAAATGCACTTAAAAAAGCAAACTTGTGTTTGGAAATTTGGATTCCCATGAAAAGGGTTGGTGATTTTTGGATTTGGTGAGGGAATATCCATACCATAACAGCCCCAACGTTAGGCTTTATAATTTATTGAGTAAACTGTAATTTTACTCCCTGGGGTTTAAGACAATTGCCACTCTGACCCTCTCTCTGAAAAATATTGCCATTTGACCCCCCAACGTTGTTGCTCTGTCGCAAGATTACCCCTGGAAAATATATCCAGTTTGTTATGCTCTTGTTGAGGCAGAAACAACACAAAGTTGGAAATGGTTTTTGCAACTTTTGAGAGATGACCTAAGGTGCGCGGTTGATTCTTCTTTCACCTTCATCAGCGACAGACAAAAGGTAATCAATTATTAACATGTTAATTCCTAACTTTCCTTTAACTTTGCTTGAAAAATAAGAGGAATATTTGCAATTTGAATTACAGGGTCTGATTCCAGCTATGCTAGCAGTTTTTCCTAATGCTGAGCACATGTTTTGTTTGAGGCACATTCATGAGAACATGAAATCCAAGTGGCGTGGAGATGTTTATAAGAATTTGCTTTGGTCAGCCGGTAGGAAGACCTCCATTCCATGTTTTAACAAGGCTATGGAAGAAATTAAGACAATAGAACGGGCTAACGGGCTATGTATGACTGGCTGAATAAGATCCCATACACCGCTTGGTCAAGAGCAAATTTTTCTAGAAGAGCTAAATGTGATATGTTGCTGAACAACATATGTGAATTTTTAACAGACAAATCATAGGTGCAAGGGACAAGCCGATTATCACATGCTTAGAATTCATTAGGGAGTACATGACCAAGAGGATAGTGAATGTAAACAAATTGCAAGCAAAATGTATAGGCCACTGACACCTCCTGCCACTGAGGTCTTCGATGGGATCAAGAAACAAGTATCTGAAATGTCTGTTTTAATGGTTGATACAGATAAGTATCAAGTAACAGGTCCGAGATCACAATGTGTTGTGAATGTTAAAAATAAAACATGTGCATGCAGGAAGTGGGAATTGACAGGGATGCCTTGCAAATATGTTGTTGCAGCCATATGGGATATGTCAAGGAATTGCATTGATGCTGGTATACTAGAAGAGTGGGGTTCGGATGTGTATTGGTTGTCAACTTGGAAGAAAGTTTATGAGAATGTCATGAGCCAATCAATGGGCCGGAGATGTGGACTCCTTCACAGTGTCCAACAACAATCATCCCACCAAAACATCATTCACAGGTTGGAAGGCCAAAGAAGAAACCAAAGAAGGCATTTGGTGAAAAAGAGCTTGAGAAAGAGTTCGACAAAGGAGGTAAAATGACCAGAAAGGGAACCAACAAGTGTGGTAAATGTGGAAACCTGGGTCACAATGTCAGGAGCTGCAAAGGACAAGAGGGTGAACAATCTGCTGCTTCACAAGAATCACACACTGCCACTCAAGGTGCCCCAATTGACAATCTTTATGATTGATGGAAGTTTTTTATGGTTTGTAATATTTGTAGTTGTATGGATGTTTGTCGAGTTTGTTTAAGACAATGTTTGTTTTCATTTCTACACTTATGACTATGTTTGTAACTTTATTATGTTTTCATGAAAATGTTTGCTTGTTTGCATTTGACTGCATTTTAGAAAATTCACATTTGTGTCCAAACATAATTTCGACAGAAAATAATTCGATTACATTGCAAGCTTTAGTACAAATTCCCTAATTTAATGGTCCAAAATACAACATACAACAAATCTAGATGCTGCTTTCTACCCTATTGCCACTGACAATCATCCAAACAAGACCAATCCGAATCAGAACCATGCTCCCCTTCATATGGATTGTGGTACCAATCATCCTCTTCATCCCAATAAGTGTAATCCCATGCATGTTCCAGCACTTCAGGGTAATAATCTTTTGTCAGATCTTCGAATGTCTTTTCATTCTCTGTTTGTTGTTCCAAGTATAGTCTGAGTATCTTAGAGTCTTGATCCTCAAAGTATACATAACTGTCTGGTTCTTCAGCTGTAACAACAACTTCATCCTTATCAATCTCTTTCTCATTCGCATCAATAGCTACAACATTACATTCAGATTACTAAAACAAAGAAACAGTAAGAACTTGAAAAAGACCATTGCAATAATTGGAAAACTCAGTTACAATTAGGGTGAAAATACACATACTAATCCAATTTCTCTACATTTAACTACTTAAGCAAATAAACTAGCACAATCAAGACCCAAGTAATCCCTAAGTACATCTTCAATTTGAACACATCGTCATTCTTGTAATGAGTCAATTGGTCTTTGCACTTAGCCAACTCATCCTTATCTTTGATGCTTTGAATTAAAGCAGGCATTACCTCTCGACAAATTGGACATCCATGTTCTTCACCAACATCAGCCCATCTGAGGAATCAACATCCTCCAATCTATAATCGGACATCATTATCAACACCAAAACTTAGTAATAATCAGACAACTACTTTCAATATGCATAAAACAGAATTCACATACACATCGAAGATACCATCTTCCAGGATTAGCCATCGTTTCTGACTGTTTGTAAACAGTTTGCCCACCACACGGACATATAATGTCTGAGGGTTGAGTTTTCACCATTGTTTCCTTCGATCGAAGCACAGTGGAAGAAGAGCTAGACATTTTTAGCAACAAGGAATTAAAGAGCGATTGAAGATTTGGGGAAGCGATAGAAGAATTGGGGGAGCACGATATAAGAATTGGGGTAACAGCGATTGAAGAGATTTGGGGGTAACAGTGATTGAAGAAGCAACTAAGGAGACTAGGTATCTTATTTGAGGAGGAAGAAGGGTAAAATGGACATTTCAATAGAGACTAACGGTCAAAATAACGTTGAATGGACGGAGGGGGTAACATTGTGACAGAGCAACAACGTTGGGGCGTCAAATAGCAATATTTTCCAGGGAGGGGGACAGAGTGCCAATTGGCTTAAACCTCAGGGGGTAAAATTTTCGTTTACTCTAATTTATTTATTAATTTTTTTAACATCAAAGTATTTCCCCCCTAATTATACACCTAACCAGGTTCGAACCTGGGTTTCACCAAAGTAGTTTTTGACTACTTACCACTGGGCCATAGCCCAAGTGACTAGAATTTAATTTATATTGCACCATAATTGTGTCGATTAGTGATATATGTCTGTATGTAAATATTTATATAATCATGTTTATTGTTTAATTAATACTTAGTTATGTCGACATTCAACCACCATCAACCCCATATCCATGAAAGAATAAATATATATCAATATATTTATATTTATATGATCATCATCTATACTATATAATAAAAGAAACTATTTATAGGACACATGTCACTCATTAGAGCCATCTAATTTTTAGCCCATTAAAATTAAAAAAATATTTATGATATATACATATATATATCCATTTAATATATATAATTATTAAAAATACTGATAAAGTCATGTTAGATTATATTATTATTTAGAAAATATACTATTAATATTAAATTATTATTTTTATAATATATTTCCTTAGATATAGGAATAGGTTACATGATACTAAACTTATGAACTGCCGGTCTCAAAAATCCTAGGAAATATGTTGATATTGAACTTGTGTTTATTAAATTTGCTTTGTAAAACCAGGCCAAGCTGAGTTTAGCTTAAACTTTCAGCTCGCATTTAACCCAAGTTAGCTTGATACAAATTTGATCAAAGCCGGAGCTATTGATATAAATTTGATGGTTTGCAATTTAATCAAAACAATAATTACTAAATTTATAACACTACGTGTCAAATTTTTAATAGATAAGGTTTGCAAATTGATTATAACAAATGTTTTAAAAACCGGTTTGAATCGGCCGGCTATACCGGTTCAACCGTGTACCGATGGTGAGTCCGGTACGACATGACCCGGATTAAATGGGGTATTCGGTCTTGGATTGAACCGGTTATTTTAATATTTACGTTTATACTTTTACATCCAAATTTAGGCAACATATTCAAATTGTCTATGACTTTTTATAATCAGTAATATGTTTCCAATAGATTTAATTTTTATAATCAGTAATATGTTTTAAATATATTTATTTTAAATAAAATATTATATATTTTTTAAATATGTTTTATAAAAAAAGAATATGATTTAAGATGTAATTTTAAGGAGAGAAATATTATTATTATTATTTAATAGGAGAGAAAATGCAGGAAATCAAAATCTAAAATCAATCAGAACTCAACTCGTGTATTACACCAGGTTTTTTAAAGATATATCCTTTTATTATTTACCATATAAAATTGCATTTATTCAACCCGTGTAATATACGGGGGTTTTTAAAGATATAACTTTTTTTATTATTTACTATACAAGGTGTAATACATTAGGTATTTAAAAATATAACTTTTATTATTTGATATATAAATTCAACCCTGTAATACATGGAGTTTTTTAAAGATATAACTTTTTTTATAAATTACTATACAAAATTACATTTATCCAACCCGTGTAATACATGATGTTTTTAAAAATATAACATTTTTTTATTATTTGATATATAAAATTAGATTTATTCAACCTGTACAATACACGGGGTTTTTTAAATATATAAATAATTTATTATTTAGTATTTTTTTTCGTTATTGGATGTATAAAATTATATTTATTCAACCTGTATAACAATACACGAGGTTTTTAAAGATATAACTTTTTATTTTTTAGTATATAAAATTACATGTATTCAATCTGTGTAATACAAAGTTTTTAAAGATATATAAATTTTCATTTATTCGGCCCGTGTAATACACGGGGTTCTAATCTAGTTATCATTTATATTATATATTGGCCCATATCCATGAAATATAATTAATATATTTATTTATACGTTATCATTATCATTTATATTATGTATTAATATAGATTAAAATATAATTTATTTTTTATTAGATTAGATGGTCATTGTTTGAAGGACATAATTACCCTTATCATCTAATCTAAGGGTTTTCGCTTGGGTGTATGTAAAGAGAGATAACTAGAGAGATAAAGGTTACACAATTACTTAACATTATAAACCCAAGATATCCCCCCCCCCCCCCCCCCCCCCTCACGAATTCGTATTCTTCAGAACACATAAACTCCCTCGTAAACTATACACCCTGAACGAAAAATTCGACCAAGCTAACGAGATGTCGTCTACTTCCTTCTCTGTTGTGGTTACTAGACTCTCAAGTATAACTTGTATCAATCTATCATGTTTTTCATTATATTATTACAGAACTAATTAACATGTGATATCAATTAGAGCAGATGTTGCTTAAATAGTTCTGTTTTATTTCCCGTAATAATCTGTAATCTGAAAAACAAAATTATTTTGATCAAAATCTGGAAAAAGTTATATAAAATTCGTGATCAAATTCATCCATGATTTTTTTATTAATGAGGATATCACGGTTTTCATGATAAACTGTAATGATCTTATAAATTTGAGATCTTGTGTTTTATTATAAAGATGTTTAATAGATTTTGATTCCAGAAACTAGGAAATCGGCTATGTAATTTTCAAACTATTCTTATTCAGTTCACAAGAATTTTGATATAATCCCCTCATTTTGGGGCGTAACATGGATTAAAACTTTTTTTTTTTCGAAGATTTTGATAAATATTTTAGAGTAAATTACTATTTTGGCCTCTATGATTCAACTAGTTTAACCTTTTCCGTTTAAAAAGAAATCTTTTGACATATCAGACCATGAAATTACATTTTATAACGGTTTTGGCCCCTAACACTAACCATGTTATTTTTTTCCAAGTTAAACCTAAGGGTATTATGGTCCTTTTATAGCTTAGGAGCTGTTTATGTAAGTTATAAAGTTCTTTTAATAATTTTATTTGTGTATTACTTAATTTTTTTATTTCTTTATTTCATGATTATTATTTAATAAAATACGTTTTAAATATTAAAATAAATATATATTTCTTTAACAATTTGTTTTTTTATAAATGTCCTTTTTAAAAAATGTTTTAACCTTTTTAAAACCGTTTATCGTTTTTAAAATCGTTCATTTTTAAACTGTTTGTTTTTAAAATCGTTCTTTTTTAAGTCCTCATTTTTTTATAAATTGAACAATTTATTTTTTACCATTCTTTTTAAAACTATATGTTTTTAAAACTTTTTTAAACAATTCATTTTTTAAAGTCGTTCATTTTTAAAACCGTTAATTTTTAAAGCGTATCTTTTAGAACCGTGTTTGTAAAGCGTTACTTTTATTTTGAAAGCGTTATTTGAATCGTTTATCCTTTTTAAAATGCATCATTTTTGGGTTTTTTGTTTGTTCGAAATTCGTTTATTTTTTAAAGCTTTTGTTTACTAAAATCATTCGCTTTTTAAAACCTTATATTTTTAAAAGTTTCATTTTTTTCATGTTTTTCATTTTTAAAACGTTTATTTTTAAAGCGTTCCTTTTAGAATCATTCTTTGTAAAACGTTCCTTTTATTTTTAAGCGTTATTGTTTATCTTTTTTAAAATCTTCCATTTTTTGGACCGTTCGTTTATTCGAAATTCATTCATTTTTAAACCATTTCTTTATTAAAACCATACGCTTTTTAAAACCTTATATTTTTAACATATTCTTTTAATACCATTTGTTTTTTATATATGTTGCTTTTTTAAGTCTTCGAAAAAATTGTTTGTTTGTTTAAAATTGTCCATTTTTAAATTCCTTTGATTTAAAATTCATCATTTTTCTAAGTTTATTTTTGCTATCGGCAATAATAAATTACAAAATACAAAGTTTAAAAAACGATTGTTAAAAAAGGTAAAAAATGAATAATTTTAAACAAATGAACGTTTTTACGAAGATTTAAAAAAAACATTTATAAAAAAACAAATGGTAATAAAAATTATGATAAAAATATAAGGTTTTAAAAAGCGAACGATTTTAGTAAACAAAAGGTTTTAAAAAATGAAAAAATTTCGAACAAACAAATAGTAATTTACTCTCTTAAATATTAGGCTATTAATATATTTTAAACTGAATATAAGGTTTAAAACATATTTTTTTAAATATAAGGTTAATGAAAATACATATTTATTTGTATATTTAAACATCTTTTGTTAAATAATAATCGTGAAAATAACGAAATAATAAAAAAAAAACTTGAGTAATTGCATTAATAATCTCTTAAATATTAAAAGAACTTTATAATTATCAAAAACAACCCCTAAGGTATATAATGACCTTATTACCCTTACACTTAACTGCAAAAAAGTAACAAAGTTAGTGTCAGGGGCCAAAACCGAAATAAAATGCAACCTCGGGGTCTCAAATGTTAAAAAATTCGTTTTTGGGCTGAAATGGTTAAACTGGCTAAACCACATGGGCCAAAACAGTAAAGTACTAACTCAATATTTTATCTCCAAGATTCTTTTCGAAATATTTTAAATTGATCAATGGTAATTATTTACATCGAGAGATAGATGGTAAATGGGCAACAATCTGCGCCGCTACCTCTTTTTGAATAGCAAAACTAAATCTTTTAAAAACTACGTCCATCAATCTCGGGGTCATAACATTACTATGCATGACCCTTTGAACTCGACTAAGTAGGTTCACAACCTCTAGTGTTTGGTCACTTTGCGCGAAACGGCCTTTAAAGATGCTTGACCCAACGTGAAAGCACTACACCCTAATCCACACATGCATGTTTTCCTCTTATCCATCCGAAGACCAAAATGGCGCCTTGTCTATTGGTAGATCTCCCTTCCAATGGGCCAGTTAAGAAATTAACGGGTGCCTCTTTCTTAACAGAAATACCAGTGCACCTAGATATGTCAAAAAGGACATCCCTAACCAAATCATGTCGGTACTTGAACACGGGGAGCTCTCTACAATGAACTGCATGCTCTCCAAAAGAATCCTAGCATGCCTTATGACAAACGGAGCATATCTCATCAATTGGAAATAAAAGAACCATGAGGCGATACTTAAGGATAGTACGGTACTCCACCGACGGCATATGGTGGTCTAACCCATCAATAGAATCATGAGGCGATACTTAAGGATAGAATCATGAGGCGATACTTAAGGATAGCAAGAAGAAAATCTTGTGCATGTGGTGCTCGTAGACACTCAAACGGTAAAGTCAAATCCCTTAAATTTTGAAATTAAACTTAACGGGTTATTATGTTCACGATAACAATACTCGAATTTGGTTTACAGATTAATATGTTCTCAGATTTAGTTTACGGGTTCTTTAAGGTTTGCGGGTCTTTATTTGGTTTAGGGGTTTAAGTTTATTCTACAAACAAACCTTTTTTCCCGAAACTCTCTTTATCGAGACCCATGTTTTTTCTGAAAACTCTCATTATCGAGAACTCATGTTTTCCCGAAAACATTTTCTTACCGGAAACTATAATTTACGGAGAACCCCTATCCATATCGAGAACCCATAGTCCAATCCACGCAAACAAGTGGTTTGTTGTTTACTTAATTATTTTTTATTAACACCTTAAATAACATATGTTTTACAAAAACTAAAATTGCTTAACTTCAATAAACTTTTAATATTTCACTTCTCCCCAAAGGTCATGTGTTACATCTATTTTGTTATTCAAGTCTAAATAAGTTAGATTTTAATCTCGTATGCATGAATTTTTCACTTCTGCAAAAAGGTGAGTGTTACAACTATTTTGCATACTTTTTCAACATACTTAAATAATTTCACTTATGCCTAAAGGTGACGTGTCTGTGTTTAAGTAGAATTTTTATTAACTTAGTCTATTAGCTTTTATGATTATAATAGACATATCACAACTTCATCAATATAATGGTCCTAATCTATGATTGCCTTGGTTTATTCCCCCTAGATCACTCTAAGTCTTCTAGTTAAGGATCTTATTATTTGACGTGCGTGCGAGTGGGTGTAAATTTTAGATATATTTTATGCGCTTTTTACTCGTGACCAAGCTTTAAATTTATAAAACACGATAAAATACTATCACTCTACACACGTTAGGGAAAGTGCACCTATCGTAGACGTAGTATAGTGATGGTAAGATACCGAGGTCGTCCAAGGACACAAGAGCTTTTAAGACATGTTAACGTCTAATCTAACCAAATCTTTATAAAAAAAAGTTTTAAAAGATAAACTAAAAATAAAAATGTAAATGGAAGGAAAAACAAATAGACAAGAAGGATCACTTGGTTTCAACTCCTCTTTTATATCCTTGGATGATTTTCGAACTTTAGGATTTTTAAGAGATTATCTTAGTTATAGTGGTAGGCCCCTCTTGTGAAGGCAACGTTACCCTTAACCTATTGGTCTGAGTCAGTAGGGATACAGTCCAGCAAGGTCGGATTATTGAAAGATAATTAAATAAGTTATTAATTCAAAAGGTTGTAGGCCCTTCTTGTGAAGGCGATGTTACCCTAGACCATATTGGTCCGAGTTAGTAGGGATACAGTCCCGCAAGGCCGGATAAAGTTTTGATAGTAGTTAAGTTATAAGGGATTAGAAGCCGTTCTTACTTCCCCCGATTTGATGCTATCTGCCTCATGGGAAGTCCTAATAAGCTTGAATCAGGTTCTCGAAGGATCTATACACTGAACGATGCAAGAACTTTACCAAAACACCCTTCTAACCCCCTTCCAGGCAGATAATGCGCTTTATATAGACCGTAAAGACACAAATGAGTGAATCAACAAAACATGAAGAAATGATTAAATAGAGTTCACCTTCAATATAAAAAAACTAGTTATTAAAGTCATTAATACATACCCAATTAAAAAGTTTACCAAAGGTTGGAAATCAAAAGTAATAAATAAAAGATTTGTCTTCACCAAGTGATGTAAAAGATTAGCCAAGCATGGCATTTGATTGACAAGAACTCTTACGATCGATCTTGGATCCCGAGACTACTACACACTCTAAAAGATGAAATATGGATGATGGTGGTGGATGTTGGTGTTGTAGTGGTGGACTGATGGCAAGTGTGAAAGAAGTGGTTTGCGAAGGGATGTCTTTCTCTTGTACCAAGCACCTCTATTTATAGTGGGAAACAGAGGTCTGGCATGGCCCCGTGGTCTTCTAGTTCTCTCCCTTCATTAACTGAGATGTCAGATCTTGTACTAACATGCCCCATGGTGACAGAACACAACCCCGTGATGAGTGTACTTGTTGTACTATCTCAGATTCTGCGAATCCTAGAGTTAACCATGATAACTTGGCACGACCCTGTGTTAGTTTGTCTTTTGCTGTTGTTTTTTCTACAGGGAATCTTGACTGGGCAGGCCCCATTCCTGGTGGGCACGGCCCCGCGCCTAAGTTTCTATTTTGTTATTTTTGTTGTTTTGGATGTGGATGGGGGTTCAGCAGGTCGTATCAATCCTTCTTCTTTGTATTTGTGTTGGTTTCTGCTCCTAATTTGTTCCTTTTATCCGTTTAAGCTCATTCGATCCTGTAAATTAAAATTAAACAAAGACACGTGCTTTTTTCCAACATTAGTACTGAAAAGGGTTGATTTTATGTCTTGTTTGATGTAATTTATATGTTGCATGTTGCACACATCATTTTTCTCATCTAATTTCCACTTTCAACTCCAAAATGTGGGATTCCACCGTTAAATGGTGATAAATTTGCTTCCTTGAAAGATTCACTCATGTTGACTCTTGCTTTATTAGACTTCAATTATGCACTAAGAGGAAGAACTCCAACACTTCATGCTGAAAGCACTACTGCTGAGCAGATAGTGTTTGAAAAATGGACGAGGTGCAACCGTATGTCTCTAATGTTTACGAAGAACTCCATAAGTATTGCAATCAGAGGAGCCATTCCAGACTCACTTAATACTAAAAGCTATCTGGCCTATGTGGATGAACAATTCAAAGGAACGTCAAAGGCGCATGCTAGTACTCTCATTCTGAAGTTGGTGACTACAAAATATGATGGAGGAAGCGGTATTCATGAGTACATCATGATGATGAACAACCTGGCCCATAAGCTTAAGGGATTAGACATGGAGATTAGTGATAGTTTTCTGGTGCACTACATCATGGCTTCTTTTCTAGCTACTTACGAATCCTTCAAGATCAATTACAACACTCAGAAGGACAAATGGACAATATGTGAACTGATTGTAATGTGCGTGCAAGAGGAAAAACGCATGCACAAACCTAATGTTGTTTATCTTGCTACTACTATTTTCAAGAAGATGAAGGGCGCTTATCTAATAAAGGAAGTTTCCAAAGTCCAAAAAACTAATTCAAGTGCTCCTTCCAGCTCTAAGATCTCCACTGGAAAGCCTTACTACAAGCTTTGTAAAAATAACAGACATAAGCAAAAAGACTGCCCATACTTTAAGGAGTGACTGGCTAAGAAAGGTAATAATCTTATTTTGATACTTGAGTCTTTTACTTTAAATGTTCCAGCTAATACTTAGGGTATGTTTGGCAAAACTAGCTGGTGGCTAGTAGTTGGAAGCTGGAAGTTGGAAGCTGGTAGCTGGTAGCTTTTTAGATATTAAGGTGTTTGGCAGAGTAGCTGGAGCTTTTAATAAAATGTATAAAATGACCAAAATGGGCATAAAAAAACGTAATACTAAAAGTAATCACACAGACACACAGACACACACACACATATATATATATATATAAATATATATATATACATTGAAAAAGTATATCGTACATTACGGCTTAACGTACTTCACGTACAACAACGTGCGTGATTTGTTATATAAAATGCGTGATTAATGTTTTCAATATGCGTGATTATTGTGTTTCAACATGCGTGATTTTGGATTTTTTGAGTTATAACGTGCGTGATTTTAAAATGAACGTGCGTAATTACCTGTCGTACGTGATGTACGTTAAGCCGTAATGTACGTTAACCTTTCTTTCTCTCTCTACATATATATATATATATATATATATATACATAATTTATTTCTCAAATGAATAAAACATGGTCATTTTCAATTAAATAAAACATAGTTATTAACAAACAGTCATAACATAATATAATACTATTAAATCATTAATGTCGTGCATTCCATATCAAAGTAGCAATTTTGTTGCGAACATGTTTCATCTCATTCGATGTTCCTTTAAATAGACCGCTAGTGCTTGTGTCATGGTTATGAACATCATGCAGTTCATCTCGTGGTATGTAGTTTGGATGTTGCTCCATTGCAGTTGTAACAACTCTCACCAAAACCATTATTTATTATTATATTTAGTTCAATAGGAAACCCTAATTAAGACACCCAAGTGATTCTGCACAAACCCTAAAATTTTCAGAATATTCAGAATCAGGATCAGGGCCCCTAAAACTCAGGGGGTAAACCCTAGTTACGATTATCCACATAACTATCTGTCAAAATCGAATTTTACAATTTCATCAAGTCAGCAAGCCTAGTTAGGGACGTGGCTACCTAGAGAAAATAGGTTACCCTTCGCGTCACGCGAAGCCCAGGGCAGGACCCCTCGCGTCACGCGAGGGGGGTCAAAATCTGGCTATAAATAGTGGACTTTGGGACTTGAATTCTGCAATTGAAACGACGTAAAATTTCATTACATACACTGATATATCGTAGAATTACTATCAAAACACACACGATCACTAATTGCTGCCACAAAACAGGGTAATAACTCGATCGCTATTACGATTCATTGTCCGATCGATTAAAATATCCAATGGATGTTTAAGTGCTGCCCACATTAGGGTTATGCTTTGTCATTCGTCGTTAATTCGATGGATGTTTAAGTATCGCACTTTGTCATTCATTGTGAGGGTTTAATCTCGTGAGTTATCGTAAATGCTGTATTGATTACTAATCCAGTTTTGTGTGCATTGTTATTTAAATTAGGTTAACAAGGCTAATCAGTAGACTAGACTCTGTCCGTGTTAAATCTGCAATGTGAGTCATTCTCTTTTTATTAAATTTGTTTACAAAAGTATGTTATTTTCAAAGTTATAATTACAGGGATTAACTCTTTGTAATCTCCATATTACAGCCGGTATGTGGGGTTTTGTATACATTACTTGATAATCTTCACCATTGGGGCAGCCAATGGGTGATATGACCATAGTCACAGACACCATTGGACAATGAGAGGGCCAATGGGTCGAGTGACAAAATACCGTGGGTAGTTGGTTTGATATCAGGAAACATTGTAATCGTTCTTAATACTGTAATTTATAACAAACAAGTCATTTTAATAAATAGAATGATTCACCAGTATTTCCCGCTGACAAAACATTTTTCAAACATGTTTCAGGTGATCTGATGTGATTCAGGAAAAGTGTCGTGAAGCACTTTAAGCTTAAGAAAGTGGCTCATTATAACATAAAGAAATCATGTTTTGTAACCTAAGGATTTCTCCGTGAAATCTTATTATTGTAAATTACCAGGGTTTTATCCCAAGATTGTAAAATAAAATAATCGGAAAAATTTTAGCTTTAAAAAGATCCTGATGATAAACTTCCGCTGTTAAACTCAATTAAATAAATACCACGGGTTTTTCTGTCCCGCGGCTCCTGAAATGGGTCAAACTGGGTCGGGGGCCGTGATAGAAAAAGGTGGTATCAGAGCCACTGAGTTAAGGTAATTAAGTATTTAGAAATACTTAATTTTTCCTGATTATTATTATGTGATTATGTGTTTTATTAACTGACTATTTGTTAGTTACAGTATGGGTAAACAAAAGCTTTCAAACATCTATCTTAAATTAGATAGGTCATCAAATGAGAAGGGAAGTTCATCCCAAACTCCTGAAGAAGGAATATTTGTTCGAAAAGCCCAATACGAGGAACCACTTTCTCCTGATAAAAGAAGTTTGATTATTAGAAAAAGTCAGGAGAAATTAAAGAAAGTTAAAAAGGAAACCCATGAATTAATTCGTAAATCACCATGGGAAGACAATTTAGATGAAAAATGGGCGGATCTTTATATGCTAGCCATTGTAGCAGTAAATGCTAATCTTTAGAATACTATGACTCCGTATTAGCAACTTACAAGCTAGAAATATCATCTAGTAAATAAATAAAATTACAATAAAACTTAGTATGTTTAAATTGTCAATTTTTTCTTTGTATTAAATTAGTCACGGAATATGCAATAATATTTGAGGTTTATCTGTAAAATTTGTTATAAAATTTTAATTTATTATTTTTACATATATGTTAAACAGCATGAATGAGTTATCTGGAGCCTTAGAGAATCTCAACCTTTACCCTGTAAACATAGAAGTTTCTAAAGAATTTACTGGGTACTTTCCTGATGTGGAACAACCTATAGAATTCAACGCTCCACCTCTAGAAAAGCCAAAACCTAAGAAAAGAAAGAGATTCGTATGGGGGAGGCTTGTACATAGGAAAAAGCCAGCTAAGAGACTTCCTAAAATAAACAATCCCTTAGAAAAAGGAAAAGAAATTGAAACCGAGGAAAGTTCAAGACAGCAGGAATTGGAGATTGAAGTAGGGGAATATGCTAGACAAATGGGAATACAGTTTGATGAATATTCTAAGCAAATAGAAATGGAGGTTGGAAAAGGTTTTAGACAAACCCAGATGGAAATTGGAGAAAGCTCTAAACAAACCCAGGAAATGACATTTCAGGAGGAAATAGATTTTATATTGACAAGCTGTGATACTATTAGGCCTGTCAATAATAATAATTTTTACTCTAATCCTATCGAAAATCAACTCCCTATAAATCTGGAACCAGCAATCCCAGAACCAATAATCCACACCCAACCTTTAGGTATGGATGAATGGTGGACTAATGATTGGCAATTCCAAAACCTTATCAACAGTCCCTATACGTTTTTCCCTCAGTTCGATCCAGAACCTCTACCAAATCCACCAATGAGTAACGAGAATATGGCTGAACTTCGCCATTTTGGTGAAGAGCTGATGGATGCTGGGAATAGGATTCGAGAGATAGGAGGACAAATTTCATGGAAATATGATGAGAGGGAACATCGTTATTAAAGATGCAAGTTGACGAAGGAGAAATAGGTTATGAGTCTGTATTTGTATAATAACAGTAATATTAATAAAAATCAGTATGTGTAAAATAAACAATAAAACGGTTGTATATGGAAGCATAATCTATAAAATAAATGAAATTTTAAGAAAATTTACAAATTTTGTTTGTATATTTGTTTACGTGATTATGTGCAAGTAATTGTGACATTGGATTATTTCTTATTTAATACTAATTATTCATCTATAAATTAATTATCAGATGGCAAACATTGGTAATGAACCAGTAAATGAAGTAAATCAATCCGAGCAAATTCAGGAAGAGCAATTATTAAATAGGCAAGATATCGAGGATATCGTAGCTCAAGGAATAGCCAATGCTATTCCAGCAATCGTTGCTGCTGTTCAGAAACCTGTTAAACCTCAATCAATCATTCCTAGTAAACGTACCCAAGGCGACAACTTTAGTAATAGTATAAACGGAGGTGGTAATCATGTTAATAACAATAATGATCTGCAAGCCCCAATTTTCAAGAAAATGAAAGCTGCAACACCTGGTTGCACTTACAAAGAATTCCTTGCCTGTAAACCAACTGAGTTTGCAGGTAATGAAGGGGCTATTGCAGCACTGCGTTGGTTAGAGAAAACTGAGGCAGTAATTACTATAAGTAAATGTGCTGAGGAAGATCAAGTTATGTATGCGTCGAATCTTTTTAAAGAAGGGGCGCTAGAATGGTGGAACACAGTGTTACAAGCTAAAAGAAGGATCGAGGTATATGCCATGAAATGGGAAGAATTTAAGAATCTTGTAGAAAGAAAATTTTGTCCCGAGTATGAAAAAGATCAAATGGCAAATAAGTTCCTAAACCATCGGATGGTAAATGTGGACTGTCGAGGATATACTTCGACATTCTTCGAATATGCTAGAGTGGTACCAACACTGGCTTCGCCAGAATCGGTACTCATTTCTCGCTATATTTGGGGACTGATTAGTGAAATCCGCAATATCGTTAAAGCTGCGAGACCTCGCATTATTGACGATGCGGTAGAATTAGCTAATACCCTCACTGACGAACTGGTACGCACAAGAGATGAAAACAGGAAAAAGGAACTGGCTCAGAAAATTACCCAAGGATTTCAGGTGGGTAATAATAGCAACTTCAAGAAAAGAGGAACAGGGCAATCCTCAAATCCGCCTTTCTGCAGGAATTGCAAAAGGAAACATTATGGAAGATGTAATGTAACCTGCAACTTTTGCAAAACTGTAGGACATCGTGAAGAAAGCTGCAGAAAGAAAACCATAATCTGCTTTAATTGTGGAGAAGCGGGGCATTTTAAAATAGAATGTCCTAAATTGGCCAAACCAGCAGACAACAAACCCAAGGCGACCGATGGAGCTACTAAGAAGAATGTCAGAGCATTCCAGCTGACCACCCAAGAAGCAGAACTCATTCCAGATGTGATAGCTGGTACGCTCCTAGTTCACAACGTATACGCAAAAGTATTATTTGACTCTGGTGCAAACCAAAGTTTTATAAATACTTTATTCTGTCAAGCTCTTAAGTTACCTTTAACCAACATTAGGCAGATTTTTACAGTCGAAACCGCAGATGGGAATTCAGTTAAAATAGACCAGGTTTTGCAAAAAGGAGAAATAGAACTTTCAGGTCATAAATTTTCTGCAAACCTGTTACCTATGAAATTAGCTGAATTCGATGTTGTATTAGGAATGGATTGGTTAGTAGCCAATCATGCTCGAATCCTTTGTGACCAGAACTCTATAGAAATTCAGGCACCTACTGGAGAAGTAATCATGATTACAGGAGATAAACTGTGTAAACCCATGAAGTTCATATCAGTAATGAAAGTTGCTAGTTATGAACGAAAGCAAGGAATAGTATATATGATTTCAGTAATCATTAATACTAAGGGTAAAGAACTTAAGGAGATTCCTGTAGTCTCAGAATACCCAGATATATTCCCAGAAGAGTTACCAGGATTACCACCAGATAGGGAAGTAGAATTTAGGATTCATCTAATTCCTGGAACTACACCGATAGCTAAGGCACCTTATCGGTTAGCTCCTACCGAAATGTTAGAACTGAAAAAGCAATTAGATGAATTATTAAGCAAAGGATTTATACAACCTAGCTCATCCCCGTGGGGAGCGCCAGTGTTGTTTGTAAAGAAGAAGGATGGTTCGATGAGAATGTATATTGATTATAGAGAATTAAATAAGGTTACAATTAAGAATCGATACCCATTACCTAGGATTGATGATCTTTTCGATCAACTTCAAGGAGCTAGATATTTTTCTAAGATCGATTTACGCTCTGGATATCATCAATTGAAAGTACAAGAAGAAGACATACCTAAAACTGCTTTCAGGACTAGGTATGGTCATTACGAGTTTATAGTCATGCCCTTTGGGTTAACGAATGCTCCTGCCGCATTCATGGACATGATGAATAGAATCTGTAAACCGTATTTGGATAAATTTGTGATTGTTCTTATGGACGATATACTTATTTATTCCAAAAGTCAGACAGAACATTGTGAGCACTTACATGCACTCTTAACTTTGTTAAGAAAAGAAAAGCTTTATGCCAAATTCTCGAAGTGTGAATTTTGGCTACAAGAGGTGCAATTCCTAGGACACATGGTGAATCATGAAGGTATTCATGTAGATCCTATTAAGATATAGGCGATTACCAAATGGAAGGTTCCGCAAACTGCAATGGAAATTAGAAGTTTTATAGGTTTAGCGGGATATTATAGACGGTTTATTAAGGATTTTTCCAAGATAGCTGTACCATTAACTAAGCTAACCTGTAAAGCCATTAAGTTTGAATGGGGACCTAAACAAGAAGAAGCCTTAAGAATCTTGAAGCAGAAATTAACTAATGCTCCAATCCTAGCATTACCAGAAGGGACTGAAGATTTTGAAGTATATTGTGATGCTTCAAAACTAGGATTTGGATGTGTGCTAATGCAACGCAAGAAGGTAATGGCGTATGCTTCAAGACAGTTGAAAAAGCACGAGGAAAATTATACAACTCATGACTTAGAGTTAGGTTCCATAATTTTTGCCCTTAAGATTTGGAGACATTATCTTTGTGACAACCCTCACCAAACCAGGTATCCGTACGAATTAAATTAATATTTAATTACCGTGTAATTACCGTGCTTGCTTACAACTGTGATTAAACTGCTTACTGATTTCTGATACATACATACTCATGCATCACATTTTATACTGTCACTCTATTATTTTTACACAAACATCAGTGACAACCTTGATGCACAAAAAGCACAGTGAGCACACTATACGGGATACCCAGTAAACATGCTGACATAACCAGCATCAGACAGACACTGTCTCTAAGGCCAGTATGAGCCGGGAATAGTTTACTACAATAGTAGGGAGTGTAGGGAGGTGAGGATTGTAGAACTGCGTCACTAGGTGAATATTATAGTGACCGGATGTGCCTAAAACGTACTTTGAGTACAAAATTCTGCACTTTAAATAAAAATTCAGCATTAAGCTAACTAGTAAAGTGCCAAAACATGAGAAAATATTACTAGACACTTTCCAAAGTGTCGGGAATAAATTGTGTCACTAAAAGAAATATTAACGACACTTTAATTACTTATTTAGAACTTTAACGGATTAACATCCAACCGTACAACCGGACTTAACCCGGGACATAAAAATATTGTCATTGACATTGTTTTTCTTTTTCGGAGCCAGTTAGGGTCCCCGAATACCCTAACACCCGTTATATATTACTACACGCATATTAACTAATTTTATTTTCATAACTAAACTAACCTTTCATTTAGCCAATTAGTTAAAACCAAACCATATTGTACCCCTCCCACCCGTTCGGTTTTCCCCATGTGGGATACACCATACTTTTTTCTTGATTAATTAATCAATCTTGCCTAATATCTAGGAGGCATTTAACACAATGGGTATTAGGAAAATATGGACTATAAGAAACCAAGGCATCACCACTATCACTCAACAAATCACAACACAAAATTTCCACTTCCTTTCTTTCCCTCTTTGTGAGTTCGGCCGAGAGCCCACCTACACCCACCATTATTTTTTTTTAATTTCCATCTTGCAATTTAATATACAACCAAGGGTGAAGGATCGCATACGAGGAGACCCGGTGCTTACGGATCGTCAAGGACCTCACCTCAACGCTATTAACCACTCGTTTTTCGATTAGTTTCTTCCCTAGCCTCGAGCTAGTAGTAAGTGACTCTAAACGCCTTTTTGTTCATATCTAAAGGGGTTAATAAGAATTTTGACGGTTGAAATTTATGAACATGTAAGAACAAAATTTAAAGTCTACTAAAATAATATAAACAAAGTGGTTAATAGATGAATATTGGTGTAAAACTTATAAGACTTGTTTTGTTATGATTATTTAGTGTTGTTTTATGCTAGTGTTAGTTCGGATCGTCATCTAACCCGACTAAGTCATGTTCATGAAACATGACCTAGTGTATGTTATAGTGTGGAAAGTGGTTAGATGAAGACCACTACTACTTATAACCATGAACTTGTGTAAAAACAATTTTTCTTACAAAATGGAGTTCTAAACTAGTAGATCTACGGATCTACAAGTGGTATTTTCGAAGGACCAAGTGTAAAATGAAATCATAATTTTAAAGCCGGATCCTTCCTAAACAAAAGTGATTTTGTGAACACACAAGTGTGTAGACACTTGTGTAACAAAAAGTTTTAACAAAGAATTATTTTTTTTATAAATTTTGGACAAGAAGTTGTAGAAATGTATCTTCTTTAAAAACAAGGTTCTCAAAGAAACCGAGTCTATTTATAAAAGATCTACTAAAATATGGGGAAGATTACTACATATCTTACACAAACCACAAGTTCATGTGTTATGCGATTTATATCTATTTTGGACTAGTTGATGTTGAAATATTGTTTGATAATGTTGGGAACATTGTTGATTTAAATTATGAAAGAAAATGATACGCTTGAAAGCGTGGCCACCTCCAGTTACAGAGGAAACTCTGGCGAAATTTTTCCAAAAATCTAACACTTGTAAATATTTTTATCACAAGTGTTATGGATATATTTTTAACTTATTTTTCCAAATAAATTTCGTCACGATTTTTATTTCAAATTAAGCAAGTGTCGGAGGTGGGATTTTCACAAAATAAAACTCGCTAAAATATATATTTAGAATATATATTTTCATAACAACACTTGTGTAAATTTTTGTGATTATTTTGTGAACTACGTAAATATTATTTTTAGGGTAAAAATAATATTACCAAATATTAACGACTCCAAAATAATTCTAACGCCTTCATAATAAATATTAAGTTACAACGGCATTACTATTACCACCCGATCTTTATCCGTAACTTACGTATTTTCAGAAAATACTCATAAATGTGTATTTTGACAAGGATATTATTTTGGAAAAATATATGGAATAAAATATAATATTTTTGGGAAAAATATTTATATTTTGGAAGTAAAGTACTTTAGACAAATGAAATAAAATATATTTTAAGTGAGACTTAATAATATATTTAGAAGTTATACGAACGCACATGTATTAAATCCTCCATCCTTGGGAAGGAATATATTTACAAAATAATTACGAAGTGTAAACACGAAATAGTTGCCTAACTATTTCCCAAAGACATTAAACCCTAAGCTAAGGCACGACCGTCCGTCTAATAGAAGTTAGTATGTGTAGGTCGTCGCACAGCAGATTTTCTGGGAGATACTTTTAGAGACGCACTTCGGTGAGTTCATGCTCCCCCTTTTCTATTAACTGTTTTCAGTTTTTAAACTGCGGGGGTGAAATACATGTTACATATACTACAAAGGTTTTACACACGGTATGATTAGCTAAGGAACTTACTGCTAGATCACGTGACTGGATAGGCTATTATCGTAAGACCATTAATCCTTGTATAAGGACCGAGAGGCATGAGTGATAGATCTATCGGGTGTTGCGAGCCCCACACATGGGCCAGCGTGTGGCTGCATGTGGTGACTATGTCGTTCCGCCGGAAGGACCGGTACGAAATCCGCGTTACAGGTTTGAGTGCTTCCTAGGCCATGTCACTTATTAATGTATTAGCTACACATTAATCGGTCTCTTTTTCCTTATTTGCTACATACTAGGGTTTTTATACTTACAAAGGTTTTACTTACTCACTTTCACATGAACTCGCTCAACTTTATGTTGATTTTTCAACTTACATGTATTTCAGGGAACTAAGGATCTGGCACGGTATGCTACGTTTTCACGCTGCGTAGAGTTATGGGATCATCCGAGTTTAGGGGTTGTGGCTTTTACCTGGACGAGTCACAGTTCGTAAACTACGTCTATTTTAAGTTTGTGGTTGCGTCTTAAGAACAATGTTTTATTTGGTAGTATTGTAAACTCGAAGCATGTGTCAGCGTTTCAAACAATGTTGTGGTATTTTACTTTTCAAACTTAAATCAATGGATGATCTGCATGGTTTTATTTTCATATTGCTTTGTTGTGATTAAGCTATGGTATTAAGAAGTCACACCAAATAAACCCACGCTTCCGCAAAGCCAGGGTGTGACAGCTTGGTATCAGAGCCTCGATCATAGCGAACTAAGATTCTTTCTCGAGTCTAGACTATGATCACTAGGGCTCTCACGAAAACATTTTTACATTGCATACCACTTAAGTCCAGATCCAAAACGTTTTTACAAACAAAGTTGAGCACATTTTAATTGTTAGTTATAGGCTCAGTCTGGGAGGCTGAGGCTCAGTCTGGAAGGCTGAGGCTCGGTCTGGGAGGCTGAGGAAGTAGGCTAGTGGGACTAGGAGAACTATATGATTGCTTATTGGTGACTAATATGTTTATCTGACTATATGATTGATTATTTGTGCATATGTGTGTTTGTATTACAAAACGTCATGCCTTCATCAGATACTGGAGAGTCGGACACTACAGATCCCATGGCCATAGTATCAGGCGACATAGTTTCATCGGAGCACGAGGTGTACATTTCCGATACTACCAGCACAGACGATGACGACTTTCAGCCCTTTGCGCTGCCTGATGTCGTTGCAGAGCCTGCTGATGGCCATCTTGTTGGGGATTTGCCACTCGCGGTGATCCCTGCTCCTGTGCCCCTTGCCGCTTATCCCGTTGTTGATATGCCCCCCGACGTTGTCTCTGACGACGATGTCGATCTATTGGAGGAGGACCCACTTGAGGGCGAGGCCCTATTGTTGCTGGTGATAGCCTACTGCTTGCTGACGCTCCTGCAGAGGAGGCTCATGCCCATTCACCTGTCCCAGACTCATTTGAGCCTGTGGCGTCTGCATCTTTGCATATACAGGGAGTGCAGCACCACTCACACGACGCCGACCCTGATATGGCGTCATCAGCTGCACCAGTTCCCGCACACAGCTTTGAGTTTGATCGCGATATTGAGGACGATTTTGTTTTTCCACCTGGTTTTGATCCAGACCATGACGTTGAGTTCATACACTTAGACCAGCCCTTGGAGGATCCTGTAGCCCCTGTCAACCCTATGTTTGTTGATCCAGCTGATTTTGAGATGGAGTTTGTTGATCCGGAGCCGGCTGTGGCCCCTGAGCCAGGTGTTGCTCCTGACCCCGCATTGGAGCATGACCCTGTTCATGACAATGCACCTGCTGTTGCTCCTTGATTGATCATCTGCTTGGACGAGAGAAAATTGGGGTAACTGTGCAAGACAATTGATTATTATGGGGGCCCACATAATAACGACTTGTAGTGCACAGAAATCCTGGTGGACTCTGCGGGTCAAGCTAATGAAAACCAATGTAGCAGGAAATAACTAAAACACGAATGACCAAGGCGATGTAGCCTCGAGTTCATTCTATTACAAGCAATAAGCCAATCTGGCAAGCCTATGTGAAGGCTCAGAAATTATTTCCCCGCTCATACATTGAGTATATATACGTGTGAAATTGGATGATTACATGATGGCTTATGGTGCTGTGTATCTCATAGACAATTGAATTGTTGTCTAACCCACTTCATACCACTTCGACAGAAGAGAATGTCACCCAGACGTGGCACAGACACCAGTACGTTGCCAAGGACAAAAGCCGAGCTGCAAGAACGCATCTCACAGGCAATTGCATGACATGAAGCCCTCCGCTCTAAGCACAGTGATGGCATTACTGGAAATAACCCTCCTACTGGCTGCACCTATAAGCAGTTCCTGAACTGCAAGCCTTTGAACTTTGACGGAACAGGAGGCGCCATTGCATTGTTCGTTGGTCCGAAAAGATTGACTCCATTCTAAGAATGAGTAACGGTTCGCCCCAACAGAGTGTTACCTATACCTCGGGGTTATTTCTAGATGACACACTCTCATGATGGAACCTTCAGGTTCAGACCCTTGGCACAGATGCTGCTTATGCACTGAGCTGGGACGAGCTCAAAGGAATGATGGAGAAGAGATACAATTCTAGGGTTGGAATCCAGAAGCTTGAGGTGGAGTTCTGGAATTGAAAATGGACGGACCAGAGATTCCTGAATACGTCCAGCAATCTCACGACTTGTCTAGGGTCGTCCCCTACTTAGTCAAACCGGAGTTCAAAAGGATTGAACGATTCATTTGAGGACTTGCACCCCAGATCAGGGGCATGGTTACTACCTCGAAGCCCTTAACCATTACTGAGTCTATCGATATGGGTGATATATTTATAACATGAGATGTTATGTGTTGATATTACATACGTACACTTTACTTACTATCACCTGACCAACGTGAACCATCTTTTAGAAGATGCCACCAAAACGCGATCCGCGCATGCCTGCCAACGAGGCAGGACTTCAACAAATCATCGCTGCCGCCATTGCACAGTACGCAGCCTCACAAGGAGGAACTAGCGGAAGTAATTCTAACAATAACGGCAATAACAATCCACCACGTGGGTGAACTTACAAGCAGTTCCTAGACTGCAAGCCCGTAAACTTCGACGGCACTGTAGGTGCTGTTGCTTTTGTAAGATGGGCCGAGAAAACAGACTCTGTTCTCCGGATGAGCAAGTGCGCTCCAGACCAGCAAGTTACCTACATTTCTGGGCTATTCTTGGACGGAGCCCTGTTCTGGTGGAAACTACAAGTTCAAACTCTTTGTGAAGCCGCTGCATACGCAATGACATGGAACGAGCTAAAAGAGCTTATGCGAAAGAAGTATTGCTCTCGCGCTGAAATTCAAAGGTTGGAAACTGAGTTTTGGCATTTGAAAATGGAAGGTCCGAAAATTGCGGAATATGTTCAAAGGTTTCACGACCTGTCACATGTGGTACCTTATATGGTCACACCAGAATTCAGGCGGATTGAGCGCCTCATTTGGGGTTTAGCTCCTCAAATCATAAGTATGGTGACCTCTTCAAAGCCCGCAACAATCACTGAGGCGATCGATCTAAGCGTAGCTCTCACTGAGGAGGCGATTCGCCTAAACAAGTTTTCTGGTGTTGAGCAAAAGAAGAAGGAGACTCACGTAGAGTCGTCCAGGGGTAAAAAAAAGGAAATTCTCGAACTTCAAGCAGGGAACTAGCCACGTTGGCAAGAAAGAACCAAGCGCACTGGCCCAAGCTGCGACTGGTACTGGAAGGAGAGGAAAGGGATATATGGGTACTCATCCCAAGTGTAACTCCTGCCAACGTCATCATTCTGGCCGATGCGGGCCAAAAGTATGTGAAGCTTGTGGAAAACTTGGCCACTTGAAGGATTCTTGCTGGGCTAGTGCTGGCCGGGGAGGCCAAGGAGGTTATGGTATTAGAAACAATAATCGTGGTGGTATTGGGAATCGCCCACAGGGGAACAATGGAGGAAATGGGAATCGAGGCAACAATGTGAATCAAGATGGTAATGTGAATCGAGATCAGAATAACAATCAAGCTGGAAATGGAGGTGGAAACGGGTAAAGACCAGGTTGCTTTAACTGTGGTGACATTGGGCACTATAAGAGAAACTGCCCAGAATTAAACCAAGCACGTGGAAGGGTTTTCAATATCGAAGCGAGGGAAGCGCGCCAGGATCCCAATGTTGTTACTGATACGTTCCCTATAAACCAACGCTTTGCATCCATTTTATTTGATACCGGTGCCGATTATAGCTTCGTATCGTTAGAGTTTAAGAATATGCTTGGTTTAGCCGCTAGTAAATTAGATATTCCCTACTCAATTGAACTGGCTAATGGGAAGTTAGTAGAAGCTAATGAAGTGGTCAGAGGTTGTGTAATCGAATTGGGAGAGCGTGAGTTTGCTTTGGATCTACTACCAGTCAAGTTGGGAAGCTTCGACGTGGTAGTAGGAATGGATTGGTTATCAAGCAACAAGGCTGAGATTGTTTGTCACGAAAAGGTCGTTCGTATCCCAACCGAAGATGGAGAAACAATTGTGGTTCATGGGGAGAAGCGGGATACACCTTTAAGAATTATCAGTTGCCTGAAAGCTCGTAAGTGTTTACAAAAGGGATGTGCTGCCTTCCTGGCACACATCGTGGATAAGAAAGCTGATGAGCCGAAAATCGAAGACATCCCTATCGTGAGGGAATATCCTGAAGTCTTTCCAGAGGACTTGCCAGGATTGCCACCCCAAAGGCAAGTGGAATTTCACATTGACTTAGTTCCAGGCGCCGCGCCTGTAGCTAGGGCACCTTATAGACTTGCACCGTCAGAGATGCAGGAATTGTCGACACAACTTCAAGAGTTGCTAGACAAAGGATTCATCCGACCAAGCTTCTCACCTTGGGGAGCTCCAGTTTTATTTGTCAAAAAGAAAGACGGTTGTTTTCGTATGTGTATTGACTACCGGGAGTTGAATAAGCTGACGATCAAGAATAGATACCCTCTGCCAGGAATCGATGATTTATTCGATCAACTCCAAGGTTCAAGCTTTTATTCAAAGATCGATCTTTGATCTGGATACCATCAACTAAGGATACAAGAGGAGAGTATCCCGAAAACAGCCTTCAGAACTCGTTATGGACATTACGAGTTCCTAGTTATGCCGTTTGGGTTGACAAACGCGCCTGCTGTTTTTATGGATCTAATGAACCGAGTCTGCAAGCCGTATCTCGATAAGTTCGTGATTGTATTCATCGACGATATTTTGATCCATTCAAAGACAAAGGCTGAACACGAACAGCACTTAAGAGCTATTTTGGAGTTGCTGAAAAAGGAACAGTTGTACGCCAAGTCTCAAAGTGCGAGTTTTGGCTACGCGAAGTCCAGTTTCTTGGACACGTGGTTAATGGAAATGGAATCCATGTTGATCCCACAAAGATCGAGGCGATAAAGAGCTGGGAGACTCCAAAGACGCCGACCGAGATTCGCCAGTTCTTAGGTTTGGCTGGCTATTATCGAAGATTCATTGAGGATTTTTCTAAAATCGCTCAACCCCTTACCGCGCTCACACAGAAGGATAAGAAGTTTGATTGGGAAATCAAACAGGAGGAAGCGTTTCAGTTGTTAAAAGACAAGCTCTGCAATGCGCCAATCTTAGCACTACCAGAAGGTACTGATGATTTCATGGTATACTGTGACGCCTCACGTCAAGGATTAGGTTGCGTGTTGATGCAACACCAGAAGGTCATAGCTTACGCTTCACGTCAGTTGAAAGTACATGAAAAGAACTATACCACGCATGATTTGGAACTAGGCGCAGTGTTATTTGCATTAAAGATCTGGAGACACTACCTATATGGTACGAAATGTACAATCTTCACAGATCATAAGAGCCTACAGCACATATTCAACCAGAAAGAGCTGAATATGAGACAAAGACGTTGGGTCGAATTGTTGAACGAATACGACTGCGAGATAAAGTACCATCCAGGGAAGGCGAATGTGGTCGCCGATGCCCTAAGTCGAAAAGAAAGGATCAAGCCCATAAGGGTTAGGGCTTTAGAGATGATTATCCAGACAAACCTTTCCCTGCGCATTCGTGCCGCGCAGAAAGAAGCTCTTAAGGAAAGAAACGTTGAAGAAGAATATCTCCGTGGGATGGAGAAGCAATTAGCGCCAAACGCGGAAGGAACGTTATGTTTTATGAAAAGGATTTGGGTTCCTCTGTTTGGTGAAAAGTTATTTGTGAAGAGGCACACAAATCACGGTACTCTATCCATCCAGGAGCGGACAAGATGTACCAGGACCTTAAAGATTACTATTGGTGGCCTAGAATGAAAGGCGACGTTGCTGTTTACGTGAGCAAATGTTTAACGTGCGCCAAGGTGAAAGCTGAATACCAGAAGCCTTCGGGACTTCTGCAACAACCTGAAATTCCCAAGTGGAAATGGGAACAGATCTCAATGGACTTCATAACTAAGTTGCCAAAGACGCCAAGAGGTCATGATACTACTTGCGTGATAGTTGACCGCCTAACAAAGTCCGCGCACTTCTTACCAATCAAAGAGAAGGACATTACGAGTAAACTTGCGGAAATATACATGCGAGAAATCGTTGCACGTCATGGAGTGCCTCTCTCGATCATCTCTGATAGAGATGGGAGATTTGTATCAAGGATTTGGCAATCCTTCCAAGAAGCTTTTGGCTCGCAATTGAACCTAAGTACTGCATTTCATCCGCAAACTGATGGCCAAAGTGAAAGAACTGTTCAGACATTGGAGGATATGCTGAGAGCATGTGTAATGGATCTTGGTGGTAGCTGGGATAAGCATTTACCATTGGCAGAATTCTCATACAACAACAGCTACCACACCAGTATTGGAGCCGCGCCATTTGAAGCTCTTTACGGACGCAAGTGTCGATCACCCCTACGCTGGGCTGATGTAGGTGATAGGCAGCTTGTTGGTCCCGAAATCGTCCAAGAGACGGCAGACAAGATTGCGCAGATTCGAAAACGCATCGAAGCGGCTCGTGACAGGCAGAAAGCCTATGCAGATCCAAAGAGGAAACCTTTGGAATTTCAAGTTGGAGGTATGGTTTTATTGAAAGTTTCACCCTGGAAGGGTGTGGCACGCTTCGGAAAGCGTGGTAAGTTGAATCCGCGTTACATTGGCCCTTTCAGAATCCTGCAAAGGATTGGGCTTGTAGCCTACAAGTTGGACCTACCTGCTGAACTCCATGGTGTTCACGATACATTCCATGTATCCAATTTGAGAAAAAGTCCAACACAATATACAGTGATCATTCCTGCTGACGAAGTTCATATCGACGACACACTCCACTTCACTGAAGAACCTGTTAAGGTCACGGATTGGAAAGTTAATAAAACTCCCAGGAGCAGTGTCAAACTCGTCAAGGTTCGTTGGAATGCTAGGCATGGACTTGAATTCACGTGGGAACGTGAGGATCGGATGAAAGAGAAATACCCCCATTTATTTTCCTAAGAACCCTGCATCTAGTAGCAGAACTTAAATTTCGGGACGAAATTTCTTTAACGGGGGGAGAATGTGACAACCCTCACCAAACCAGGTATCCGTACGAATTAAATTAATATTTAATTACCGCGTAATTACTGTGCTTGCTTACAACTGTGATTAAACTGCTTACTGATTTCTGATACGTACATACTCATGCATCACATTTTATACTGTCACTCTATTATTTTTACACAAACATCAGTGACAACCTTGATGCACAAAAAGCACAGTGAGCACACTATACGAGATACCCAGTAAACATGCTGACATAACCAGCATCAGACAGACACTGTCTCTAAGGCCAGTATGAGCCGGGAATAGTTTACTACAATAGTAGGGAGTGTCGGGAGGTGAGGATTGTAGAACTGCGTCACTAGGTGAATATTATAGTGACCGGATGTGCCTAAAACGTACTTTGAGTACAAAATTCTGCACTTTAAATAAAAATTCAGCATTAAGCTAACTAGTAAAGCGCCAAAACATGAGAAAATATTACTACACACTTTCCAAAGTGTCGGGAATAAATTGTGTCACTAAAAGAAATATTAACGACACTTTAATTACTTATTTAGAACTTTAACGGATTAACATCCAACCGTACAACCGGACTTAACCCGGGACATAAAAATATTGTCATTGACATTGTTTTTCTTTTTCGGAGCCAGTTAGGGTCCCCGAATACCCTAACACCCGTTATATATTACTACACGCATATTAACTAATTTTATTTTCATAACTAAACTAACCTTTCATTTAGCCAATTAGTTAAAACCAAACCACATTGTACCCCTCCCACCCGTTCAGTTTTCCCCATGTGGGATACACCTTACTTTTTTCTTGATTAATTAATCAATCTTGCCTAATATCTAGGAGGCATTTAACACAATGGGTATTAGGAAAATATGGACTATAAGAAACCAAGGCATCACCACTATCACTCAACAAATCACAACACAAAATTTCCACTTCCTTTCTTTCCCTCTTTGTGAGTTCGGCCGAGAGCCCACCTACACCCACCATTATTTTTTTTTAATTTCCATCTTGCAATTTAATATACAACCAAGGGTGAAGGATCGCATACGAGGAGACCCGGTGCTTACGGATTGTCAAGGACCTCACCTCAACGCTATTAACCACTCGTTTTTCGATTAGTTTCTTCCCTAGCCTCGAGCTAGTAGTAAGTGACTCTAAACGCCTTTTTGTTCATATCTAAAGGGGTTAATAAGAATTTTGACGGTTGAAATTTATGAACATGTAAGAACAAAATTTAAAGTCTACTAAAATAATTTAAACAAAGTGGTTAATAGATGAATATTGGTGTAAAACTTATAAGACTTGTTTTGTTATGATTATTTAGTGTTGTTTTATGCTAGTGTTAGTTCGGATCGTCATCTAACCCGACTAAGTCATGTTCATGAAACATGACCTAGTGTATGTTATAGTGTGGAAAGTG
Organism: Helianthus tuberosus; assembly: GCA_030545235.1. Lineage (NCBI taxonomy): Eukaryota > Viridiplantae > Streptophyta > Magnoliopsida > Asterales > Asteraceae > Helianthus > Helianthus tuberosus. The sequence continues at coordinate 21,518,722 of CM060365.1, read as the reverse complement.
GTTAGATGAAGACCACTACTACTTATAACCATGAACTTGTGTAAAAACAATTTTTCTTACAAAATGGAGTTCTAAACTAGTAGATATACGGATCTACAAGTGGTATTTTCGAAGGACCAAGTGTAAAATGAAATCATAATTTTAAAGCCGGATCCTTCCTAAACAAAAGTGATTTTGTGAACACACAAGTGTGTAGACACTTGTGTAACAAAAAGTTTTAACAAAGAATTATTTCTTTTATAAATTTTGAACAAGAAGTTGTAGAAATGTATCTTCTTTAAAAACAAGGTTCTCAAAGAAACCGAGTCTATTTATAAAAGATCTACTAAAATATGGGGAAGATTACTACATATCTTACACAAACCACAAGTTCATGTGTTATGCGATTTATATCTATTTTGGACTAGTTGATGTTGAAATATTGTTTGATAATGTTGGGAACATTGTTGATTTAAATTATGAAAGAAAATGATACGCTTGAAAGCGTGGCCACCTCCAGTTACAGAGGAAACTCTGGCGAAATTTTTCCAAAAATCTAACACTTGTAAATATTTTTATCACAAGTGTTATGGATATATTTTTAACTTATTTTTCCAAATAAATTTCGTCTCGATTTTTATTTCAAATTAAGCAAGTGTCGGAGGTGGGATTTTCACAAAATAAAACTCGCTAAAATATATATTTTGAATATATATTTTCATAACAACACTTGTGTAAATTTTTGTTCAGAAACCTGTTAAACCTCAATCAATCATTCCTAGTAAACGTACCCAAGGCGACAACTTTAGTAATAGTATAAACGGAGGTGGTAATCATGTTAATAACAATAATGATCTGCAAGCCCCAATTTTCAAGAAAATGAAAGCTGCAACACCTGGTTGCACTTACAAAGAATTCCTTGCCTGTAAACCAACTGAGTTTGCAGGTAATGAAGGGGCTATTGCAGCACTGCGTTGGTTAGAGAAAACTGAGGCAGTAATTACTATAAGTAAATGTGCTGAGGAAGATCAAGTTATGTATGCGTCGAATCTTTTTAAAGAAGGGGCGCTAGAATGGTGGAACACAGTGTTACAAGCTAAAAGAAGGATCAAGGTATATGCCATGAAATGGGAAGAATTTAAGAATCTTGTAGAAAGAAAATTTTGTCCCGAGTATGAAAAAGATCAAATGGCAAATAAGTTCCTAAACCATCGGATGGTAAATGTGGACTGTCGAGGATATACTTCGACATTCTTCGAATATGCTAGAGTGGTACCAACACTGGCTTCGCCAGAATCGGTACTCATTTCTCGCTATATTTGGGGACTGATTAGTGAAATCCGCAATATCGTTAAAGCTGCGAGACCTCGCATTATTGACGATGCGGTAGAATTAGCTAATACCCTCACTGACGAACTGGTACGCACAAGAGATGAAAACAGGAAAAAGGAACTGGCTCAGAAAATTACCCAAGGATTTCGGGTGGGTAATAATAGCAACTTCAAGAAAAGAGGAACAGGGCAATCCTCAAATCCGCCTTTCTGCAGGAATTGCAAAAGGAAACATTATGGAAGATGTAATGTAACCTGCAACTTTTGCAAAACTGTAGGACATCGTGAAGAAAGCTGCAGAAAGAAAACCATAATCTGCTTTAATTGTGGAGAAGCGGGGCATTTTAAAATAGAATGTCCTAAATTGGCCAAACCAGTAGACAACAAACCCAAGGCGACCGATGGAGCTACTAAGAAGAATGTCAGAGCATTCCAGCTGACCACCCAAGAAGCAGAACTCATTCCAGATGTGATAGCTGGTACGCTCCTAGTTCACAACGTATACGCAAAAGTATTATTTGACTCTGGTGCAAACCAAAGTTTTATAAATACTTTATTCTGTCAAGCTCTTAAGTTACCTTTAACCAACATTAGATAGATTTTTACAGTCGAAACCGCAGATGGGAATTCAGTTAAAATAGATCAGGTTTTGCAAAAAGGAGAAATAGAACTTTCAGGTCATAAATTTTCTGCAAACCTGTTACCTATGAAATTAGCTGAATTCGATGTTGTATTAGGAATGGATTGGTTAGTAGCCAATCATGCTCGAATCCTTTGTGACCAGAACTCTATAGAAATTCAGGCACCTACTGGAGAAGTAATCATGATTACAGGAGATAAACTGTGTAAACCCATGAAGTTCATATCAGTAATGAAAGTTGCTAGTTATGAACGAAAGCAAGGAATAGTATATATGATTTCAGTAATCATTAATACTAAGGGTAAAGAACTTAAGGAGATTCCAGTAGTCTCAGAATACCCAGATATATTCCTAGAAGAGTTACCAGGATTACCACCAGATAGGGAAGTAGAATTTAGGATTCATCTAATTCCTGGAACTACACCGATAGCTAAGGCACCTTATCGGTTAGCTCCTACTGAAATGTTAGAACTGAAAAAGCAATTAGATGAATTATTAAGCAAAGGATTTATACAACCTAGCTCATCCCCGTGGGGAGCGCCAGTGTTGTTTGTAAAGAAGAAGGATGGTTCGATGAGAATGTATATTGATTATAGAGAATTAAATAAGGTTACAATTAAGAATCGATACCCATTACCTAGGATTGATGATCTTTTCGATCAACTTCAAGGAGCTAGATATTTTTCTAAGATCGATTTACGCTCTGGATATCATCAATTGAAAGTACAAGAAGAAGACATACCTAAAACTGCTTTCAGGACTAGGTATGGTCATTACGAGTTTATAGTCATGCCCTTTGGGTTAACGAATGCTCCTGCCGCATTCATGGACATGATGAATAGAATCTGTAAACCGTATTTGGATAAATTTGTGATTGTTCTTATGGACGATATACTTATTTATTCCAAAAGTCAGACAGAACATTGTGAGCACTTACATGCACTCTTAACTTTGTTAAGAAAAGAAAAGCTTTATGCCAAATTCTCGAAGTGTGAATTTTGGCTACAAGAGGTGCAATTCCTAGGACACATGGTGAATCATGAAGGTATTCATGTAGATCCTATTAAGATAGAGGCGATTACCAAATGGAAGGTTCCGCAAACTGCAATGGAAATTAGAAGTTTTATAGGTTTAGCGGGATATTATAGACGGTTTATTAAGGATTTTTCCAAGATAGCTGTACCATTAACTAAGCTAACCTGTAAAGCCGTTAAGTTTGAATGGGGACCTAAACAAGAAGAAGCCTTAAGAATCTTGAAGCAGAAATTAACTAATGCTCCAATCCTAGCATTACCAGAAGGGACTGAAGATTTTGAAGTATATTGTGATGCTTCAAAACTAGGATTTGGATGTGTGCTAATGCAACGCAAGAAGGTAATGGCGTATGCTTCAAGACAGTTGAAAAAGCACGAGGAAAATTATACAACTCATGACTTAGAGTTAGGTTCCATAATTTTTGCCCTTAAGATTTGGAGACATTATCTTTGTGACAACCCTCACCAAACCAGGTATCCGTACGAATTAAATTAATATTTAATTACCGTGTAATTACTGTGCTTGCTTACAACTGTGATTAAACTGCTTACTGATTTCTGATACATACATACTCATGCATCACATTTTATACTGTCACTCTATTATTTTTACACAAACATCAGTGACAACCTTGATGCACAAAAAGCACAGTGAGCACACTATACGGGATACCCAGTAAACATGCTGACATAACCAGCATCAGACAGACACTGTCTCTAAGGCCAGTATGAGCCGGGAATAGTTTACTACAATAGTAGGGAGTGTAGGGAGGTGAGGATTGTAGAACTGCGTCACTAGGTGAATATTATAGTGACCGGATGTGCCTAAAACGTACTTTGAGTACAAAATTCTGCACTTTAAATAAAAATTCAGCATTAAGCTAACTAGTAAAGTGCCAAAACATGAGAAAATATTACTAGACACTTTCCAAAGTGTCGGGAATAAATTGTGTCACTAAAAGAAATATTAACGACACTTTAATTACTTATTTAGAACTTTAACGGATTAACATCCAACCGTACAACCGGACTTAACCCGGGACATAAAAATATTGTCATTGACATTGTTTTTCTTTTTCGGAGCCAGTTAGGGTCCCCGAATACCCTAACACCCGTTATATATTACTACACGCATATTAACTAATTTTATTTTCATAACTAAACTAACCTTTCATTTAGCCAATTAGTTAAAACCAAACCATATTGTACCCCTCCCACCCGTTCGGTTTTCCCCATGTGGGATACACCATACTTTTTTCTTGATTAATTAATCAATCTTGCCTAATATCTAGGAGGCATTTAACACAATGGGTATTAGGAAAATATGGACTATAAGAAACCAAGGCATCACCACTATCACTCAACAAATCACAACACAAAATTTCCACTTCCTTTCTTTCCCTCTTTGTGAGTTCGGCCGAGAGCCCACCTACACCCACCATTATTTTTTTTTAATTTCCATCTTGCAATTTAATATACAACCAAGGGTGAAGGATCGCATACGAGGAGACCCGGTGCTTACGGATCGTCAAGGACCTCACCTCAACGCTATTAACCACTCGTTTTTCGATTAGTTTCTTCCCTAGCCTCGAGCTAGTAGTAAGTGACTCTAAACGCCTTTTTGTTCATATCTAAAGGGGTTAATAAGAATTTTGACGGTTGAAATTTATGAACATGTAAGAACAAAATTTAAAGTCTACTAAAATAATATAAACAAAGTGGTTAATAGATGAATATTGGTGTAAAACTTATAAGACTTGTTTTGTTATGATTATTTAGTGTTGTTTTATGCTAGTGTTAGTTCGGATCGTCATCTAACCCGACTAAGTCATGTTCATGAAACATGACCTAGTGTATGTTATAGTGTGGAAAGTGGTTAGATGAAGACCACTACTACTTATAACCATGAACTTGTGTAAAAACAATTTTTCTTACAAAATGGAGTTCTAAACTAGTAGATCTACGGATCTACAAGTGGTATTTTCGAAGGACCAAGTGTAAAATGAAATCATAATTTTAAAGCCGGATCCTTCCTAAACAAAAGTGATTTTGTGAACACACAAGTGTGTAGACACTTGTGTAACAAAAAGTTTTAACAAAGAATTATTTTTTTTATAAATTTTGGACAAGAAGTTGTAGAAATGTATCTTCTTTAAAAACAAGGTTCTCAAAGAAACCGAGTCTATTTATAAAAGATCTACTAAAATATGGGGAAGATTACTACATATCTTACACAAACCACAAGTTCATGTGTTATGCGATTTATATCTATTTTGGACTAGTTGATGTTGAAATATTGTTTGATAATGTTGGGAACATTGTTGATTTAAATTATGAAAGAAAATGATACGCTTGAAAGCGTGGCCACCTCCAGTTACAGAGGAAACTCTGGCGAAATTTTTTCAAAAATCTAACACTTGTAAATATTTTTATCACAAGTGTTATGGATATATTTTTAACTTATTTTTCCAAATAAATTTCGTCACGATTTTTATTTCAAATTAAGCAAGTGTCGGAGGTGGGATTTTCACAAAATAAAACTCGCTAAAATATATATTTAGAATATATATTTTCATAACAACACTTGTGTAAATTTTTGTGATTATTTTGTGAACTACGTAAATATTATTTTTAGGGTAAAAATAATATTACCAAATATTAACGACTCCAAAATAATTCTAACGCCTTCACAATAAATATTAAGTTACAACGGCATTACTATTACCACCCGATCTTTATCCGTAACTTACGTATTTTCAGAAAATACTCATAAATGTGTATTTTGACAAGGATATTATTTTGGAAAAATATATGGAATAAAATATAATATTTTTGGGAAAAATATTTATATTTTGGAAGTAAAGTACTTTAGACAAATGAAATAAAATATATTTTAAGTGAGACTTAATAATATATTTAGAAGTTATACGAACGCACATGTATTAAATCCCCCATCCTTGGGAAGGAATATATTTACAAAATAATTACGAAGTGTAAACACGAAATAGTTGCCTAACTATTTCCCAAAGACATTAAACCCTAAGCTAAGGCACGGCCGTCCGTCTAATAGAAGTTAGTACGTGTAGGTCGTCGCACAGCAGATTTTCTGGGAGATACTTTTAGAGACGCACTTCGGTGAGTTCATGCTCCCCCTTTTCTCTTAACTGTTTTCAGTTTTTAAACTGCGGGGGTGAAATACATGTTACATATACTACAAAGGTTTTACACACGGTATGATTAGCTAAGGAACTTACTGCTAGATCACGTGACTGGATAGGCTATTATCGTAAGACCATTAATCCTTGTATAAGGACCGAGAGGCATGAGTGATAGATCTATCGGGTGTTGCGAGCCCCACACATGGGCCAGCGTGTGGCTGCATGTGGTGACTATGTCGTTCCGCCGGAAGGACCGGTACGAAATCCGCGTTACAGGTTTGAGTGCTTCCTAGGCCATGTCACTTATTAATGTATTAGCTACACATTAATCAGTCTCTTTTTCCTTATTTGCTACATACTAGGGTTTTTATACTTACAAAGGTTTTACTTACTCACTTTCACATGAACTCGCTCAACTTTATGTTGATTTTTCAACTTACATGTATTTCAGGGAACTAAGGATCTGGCACGGTATGCTACGTTTTCACGCTGCGTAGAGTTATGGGATCATCCGAGTTTAGGGGTTGTGGCTTTTACCTGGATGAGTCACAGTTCGTAAACTACGTCTATTTTAAGTTTGTGGTTGCGTCTTAAGAACAATGTTTTATTTGGTAGTATTGTAAACTCGAAGCATGTGTCAGCGTTTCAAACAATGTTGTGGTATTTTACTTTTCAAACTTAAATCAATGGATGATCTGCATGGTTTTATTTTCATATAGCTTTGTTGTGATTAAGCTATGGTATTAAGAAGTCACACCAAATAAACCCACGCTTCCGCAAAGCCAGGGTGTGACAGCTTGGTATCAGAGCCTCGATCATAGCGAACTAAGATTCTTTCTCGAGTCTAGACTATGATCACTAGGGCTCTCACGAAAACATTTTTACATTGCATACCACTTAAGTCCAGATCCAAAACGTTTTTACAAACAAAGTTGAGCACATTTTAATTATTAGTTATAGGCTCAGTCTGGGAGGCTGAGGCTCAGTCTGGAAGGCTGAGGCTCGGTCTGGGAGGCTGAGGAAGTAGGCTAGTGGGACTAGGAGAACTATATGATTGCTTATTGGCGACTAATATGTTTATCTGACTATATGATTGATTATTTGTGCATATGTGTGTTTGTATTACAAAACGTCATGCCTTCATCAGATACTGGAGAGTCGGACACTACAGATCCCATGGCCATAGTATCAGGCGACATAGTTTCATCGGAGCACGAGGTGTACATTTCCGATACTACCAGCACAGACGATGACGACTTTCAGCCCTTTGCGCTGCCTGATGTCGTTGCAGAGCCTGCTGATGGCCATCTTGTTGGGGATTTGCCACTCGCGGTGATCCCTGCTCCTGTGCCCCTTGCCGCTTATCCCGTTGTTGATATGCCCCCCGACGTTGTCTCTGACGACGATGTCGATCTATTGGAGGAGGACCCACTTGAGGGCGAGGCCCTATTGTTGCTGGTGATAGCCTACTGCTTGCTGGCGCTCCTGCAGAGGAGGCTCATGCCCATTCACCTGTCCCAGACTCATTTGAGCCTGTGGCGTCTGCATCTTTGCATATACAGGGAGTGCAGCACCACTCACACGACGCCGACCCTGATATGGCGTCATCAGCTGCACCAGTTCCCGCACACAGCTTTGAGTTTGATCGCGATATTGAGGACGATTCTGTTTTTCCACCTGGTTTTGATCCAGACCATGACGTTGAGTTCATACACTTAGACCAGCCCTTGGAGGATCCTGTAGCCCCTGTCAACCATATGTTTGTTGATCCAGCTGATTTTGAGATGGAGTTTGTTGATCCGGAGCCGGCTTTGGCCCCTGAGCCAGGTGTTGCTCCTGACCCCGCATTGGAGCATGACCCTGTTCATGACAATGCACCTGCTGTTGCTCCTTGATTGATCATCTGCTTGGACGAGAGAAAATTGGGGTAACTGTGCAAGACAATTTATTATTATGGGGGCCCACGTAATAACGACTTGTAGTGCACAGAAATCCTGGTGGACTCTGCGGGTCAAGCTAATGAAAACCAATGTAGCAGGAAATAACTAAAACACGAATGACCAAGGCGATGTAGCCTCGAGTTCATTCTATTACAAGCAATAAGCCAATCTGGCAAGCCTATGTGAAGGCTCAGAAATTATTTCCCCGCTCATACATTGAGTATATATACGTGTGAAATTGGATGATTACATGATGGCTTATGGTGCTGTGTATCTCATAGACAATTGAATTGTTGTCTAACCCACTTCATACCACTTCGACAGAAGAGAATGTCACCCAGACGTGGCACAGACACCAGTACGTTGCCAAGGACAGAAGCCGAGCTGCAAGAACGCATCTCACAGGCAATTGCATGACATGAAGCCCTCCGCTCTAAGCACAGCGATGGCATTACTGGAAATAACCCTCCTACTGGCTGCACCTATAAGCAGTTCCTGAACTGCAAGCCTTTGAACTTTGACGGAACAGGAGGCGCCATTGCATTGTTCGTTGGTCCGAAAAGATTGACTCCATTCTAAGAATGAGTAACGGTTCGCCCCAACAGAGTGTTACCTATACCTCGGGGTTATTTCTAGATGACACACTCTCATGATGGAACCTTCAGGTTCAGACCCTTGGCACAGATGCTGCTTATGCACTGAGCTGGGACGAGCTCAAAGGAATGATGGAGAAGAGATACAATTCTAGGGTTGGAATCCAGAAGCTTGAGGTGGAGTTCTGGAATTGAAAATGGACGGACCAGAGATTCCTGAATACGTCCAGCAATCTCACGACTTGTCTAGGGTCGTCCCCTACTTAGTCAAACCGGAGTTCAAAAGGATTGAACGATTCATTTGAGGACTTGCACCCCAGATCAGGGGCATGGTTACTACCTCGAAGCCCTTAACCATTACTGAGTCTATCGATATGGGTGATATATTTATAACATGAGATGTTATGTGTTGATATTACATACGTACACTTTACTTACTATCACCTGACCAACGTGAACCATCTTTTAGAAGATGCCACCAAAACGCGATCCGCGCATGCCTGCCAACGAGGCAGGACTTCAACAAATCATCGCTGCCGCCATTGCACAGTACGCAGCCTCACAAGGAGGAACTAGCGGAAGTAATTCTAACAATAACGGCAATAACAATCCACCACGTGGGTGAACTTACAAGCAGTTCCTAGACTGCAAGCCCGTAAACTTCGACGGCACTGTAGGTGCTGTTGCTTTTGTAAGATGGGCCGAGAAAACAGACTCTGTTCTCCGGATGAGCAAGTGCGCTCCAGACCAGCAAGTTACCTACATTTCTGGGCTATTCTTGGACGGAGCCCTGTTCTGGTGGAAACTACAAGTTCAAACTCTTTGTGAAGCCGCTGCATACGCAATGACATGGAACGAGCTAAAAGAGCTTATGCGAAAGAAGTATTGCTCTCGCGCTGAAATTCAAAGGTTGGAAACTGAGTTTTGGCATTTGAAAATGGAAGGTCCGAAAATTGCGGAATATGTTCAAAGGTTTCACGACCTGTCACATGTGGTACCTTATATGGTCACACCAGAATTCAGGCGGATTGAGCGCCTCATTTGGGGTTTAGCTCCTCAAATCATAAGTATGGTGACCTCTTCAAAGCCCGCAACAATCACTGAGGCGATCGATCTAAGCGTAGCTCTCACTGAGGAGGCGATTCGCCTAAACAAGTTTTCTGGTGTTGAGCAAAAGAAGAAGGAGACTCACGTAGAGTCGTCCAGGGGTAAAAAAAAGGAAATTCTCGAACTTCAAGCAGGGAACTAGCCACGTTGGCAAGAAAGAACCAAGCGCACTGGCCCAAGCTGCGACTGGTACTGGAAGGAGAGGAAAGGGATATATGGGTACTCATCCCAAGTGTAACTCCTGCCAACGTCATCATTCTGGCCGATGCGGGCCAAAAGTATGTGAAGCTTGTGGAAAACTTGGCCACTTGAAGGATTCTTGCTGGGCTAGTGCTGGCCGGGGAGGCCAAGGAGGTTATGGTATTAGAAACAATAATCGTGGTGGTATTGGGAATCGCCCACAGGGGAACAATGGAGGAAATGGGAATCGAGGCAACAATGTGAATCAAGATGGTAATGTGAATCGAGATCAGAATAACAATCAAGCTGGAAATGGAGGTGGAAACGGGCAAAGACCAGGTTGCTTTAACTGTGGTGACATTGGGCACTATAAGAGAAACTGCCCAGAATTAAACCAAGCACGTGGAAGGGTTTTCAATATCGAAGCGAGGGAAGCGCGCCAGGATCCCAATGTTGTTACTGATACGTTCCCTATAAACCAACGCTTTGCATCCATTTTATTTGATACCGGTGCCGATTATAGCTTCGTATCGTTAGAGTTTAAGAATATGCTTGGTTTAGCCGCTAGTAAATTAGATATTCCCTACTCAATTGAACTGGCTAATGGGAAGTTAGTAGAAGCTAATGAAGTGGTCAGAGGTTGTGTAATCGAATTGGGAGAGCGTGAGTTTGCTTTGGATCTACTACCAGTCAAGTTGGGAAGCTTCGACGTGGTAGTAGGAATGGATTGGTTATCAAGCAACAAGGCTGAGATTGTTTGTCACGAAAAGGTCGTTCGTATCCCAACCGAAGATGGAGAAACAATTGTGGTTCATGGGGAGAAGCGGGATACGCCTTTAAGAATTATCAGTTGCCTGAAAGCTCGTAAGTGTTTACAAAAGGGATGTGCTGCCTTCCTGGCACACATCGTGGATAAGAAAGCTGATGAGCCGAAAATCGAAGACATCCCTATCGTGAGGGAATATCCTGAAGTCTTTCCAGAGGACTTGCCAGGATTGCCACCCCAAAGGCAAGTGGAATTTCACATTGACTTAGTTCCAGGCGCCGCGCCTGTAGCTAGGGCACCTTATAGACTTGCACCGTCAGAGATGCAGGAATTGTCGACACAACTTCAAGAGTTGCTAGACAAAGGATTCATCCGACCAAGCTTCTCACCTTGGGGAGCTCCAGTTTTATTTGTCAAAAAGAAAGACGGTTGTTTTCGTATGTGTATTGACTACCGGGAGTTGAATAAGCTGACGATCAAGAATAGATACCCTCTGCCAGGAATCGATGATTTATTCGATCAACTCCAAGGTTCAAGCTTTTATTCAAAGATCGATCTTTGATCTGGATACCATCAACTAAGGATACAAGAGGAGAGTATCCCGAAAACAGCCTTCAGAACTCGTTATGGACATTACGAGTTCCTAGTTATGCCGTTTGGGTTGACAAACGCGCCTGCTGTTTTTATGGATCTAATGAACCGAGTCTGCAAGCCGTATCTCGATAAGTTCGTGATTGTATTCATCGACGATATTTTGATCCATTCAAAGACAAAGGCTGAACACGAACAGCACTTAAGAGCTATTTTGGAGTTGCTGAAAAAGGAACAGTTGTACGCCAAGTCTCAAAGTGCGAGTTTTGGCTACGCGAAGTCCAGTTTCTTGGACACGTGGTTAATGGAAATGGAATCCATGTTGATCCCACAAAGATCGAGGCGATAAAGAGCTGGGAGACTCCAAAGACGCCGACCGAGATTCGCCAGTTCTTAGGTTTGGCTGGCTATTATCGAAGATTCATTGAGGATTTTTCTAAAATCGCTCAACCCCTTACCGTGCTCACACAGAAGGATAAGAAGTTTGATTGGGAAATCAAACAGGAGGAAGCGTTTCAGTTGTTAAAAGACAAGCTCTGCAATGCGCCAATCTTAGCACTACCAGAAGGTACTGATGATTTAATGGTATACTGTGACGCCTCACGTCAAGGATTAGGTTGCGTGTTGATGCAACACCAGAAGGTCATAGCTTACGCTTCACGTCAGTTGAAAGTACATGAAAAGAACTATACCACGCATGATTTGGAACTAGGCGCAGTGTTATTTGCATTAAAGATCTGGAGACACTGCCTATATGGTACGAAATGTACAATCTTCACAGATCATAAGAGCCTACAGCACATATTCAACCAGAAAGAGCTGAATATGAGACAAAGACGTTGGGTCGAATTGTTGAACGAATACGACTGCGAGATAAAGTACCATCCAGGGAAGGCGAATGTGGTCGCCGATGCCCTAAGTCGAAAAGAAAGGATCAAGCCCATAAGGGTTAGGGCTTTAGAGATGATTATCCAGACAAACCTTTCCCTGCGCATTCGTGCCGCGCAGAAAGAAGCTCTTAAGGAAAGAAACGTTGAAGAAGAATATCTCCGTGGGATGGAGAAGCAATTAGCGCCAAACGAGGAAGGAACGTTATGTTTTATGAAAAGGATTTGGGTTCCTCTGTTTGGTGAAAAGTTATTTGTGAAGAGGCACACAAATCACGGTACTCTATCCATCCAGGAGCGGACAAGATGTACCAGGACCTTAAAGATTACTATTGGTGGCCTAGAATGAAAGGCGACGTTGCTGTTTACGTGAGCAAATGTTTAACGTGCGCCAAGGTGAAAGCTGAATACCAGAAGCCTTCGGGACTTCTGCAACAACCTGAAATTCCCAAGTGGAAATGGGAACAGATCTCAATGGACTTCATAACTAAGTTGCCAAAGACGCCAAGAGGTCATGATACTACTTGCGTGATAGTTGACCGCCTAACAAAGTCCGCGCACTTCTTACCAATCAAAGAGAAGGACAATACGAGTAAACTTGCGGAAATATACATGCGAGAAATCGTTGCACGTCATGGAGTGTCTCTCTCGATCATCTCTGATAGAGATGGGAGATTTGTATCAAGGATTTGGCAATCCTTCCAAGAAGCTTTTGGCTCGCAATTGAACCTAAGTACTGCATTTCATCCGCAAACTGATGGCCAAAGTGAAAGAACTTTTCAGACATTGGAGGATATGCTGAGAGCATGTGTAATGGATCTTGGTGGTAGCTGGGATAAGCATTTACCATTGGCAGAATTCTCATACAACAACAGCTACCACACCAGTATTGGAGCCGCGCCATTTGAAGCTCTTTACGGACGCAAGTGTCGATCACCCCTATGCTGGGCTGATGCAGGTGATAGGCAGCTTGTTGGTCCCGAAATCGTCCAAGAGACGGCAGACAAGATTGCGCAGATTCGAAAACGCATCGAAGCGGCTCGTGACAGGCAGAAAGCCTATGCAGATCCAAAGAGGAAACCTTTGGAATTTCAAGTTGGAGGTATGGTTTTATTGAAAGTTTCACCCTGGAAGGGTGTGGCACGCTTCGGAAAGCGTGGTAAGTTGAATCCGCGTTACATTGGCCCTTTCAGAATCCTGCAAAGGATTGGGCTTGTAGCCTACAAGTTGGACCTACCTGCTGAACTCCATGGTGTTCACGATACATTCCATGTATCCAATTTGAGAAAAAGTCCAACACAATATACAGTGATCATTCCTGCTGACGAAGTTCATATCGACGACACACTCCACTTCACTGAAGAACCTGTTAAGGTCACGGATTGGAAAGTTAATAAAACTCCCAGGAGCAGTGTCAAACTCGTCAAGGTTCGTTGGAATGCTAGGCATGGACCTGAATTCACGTGGGAACGTGAGGATCGGATGAAAGAGAAATACCCCCATTTATTTTCCTAAGAACCCTGCATCTAGTAGCAGAACTTAAATTTCGGGACGAAATTTCTTTAACGGGGGGAGAATGTGACAACCCTCACCAAACCAGGTATCCGTACGAATTAAATTAATATTTAATTACCGCGTAATTACTGTGCTTGCTTACAACTGTGATTAAACTGCTTACTGATTTCTGATACGTACATACTCATGCATCACATTTTATACTGTCACTCTATTATTTTTACACAAACATCAGTGACAACCTTGATGCACAAAAAGCACAGTGAGCACACTATACGGGATACCCAGTAAACATGCTGACATAACCAGCATCAGACAGACACTGTCTCTAAGGCCAGTATGAGCCGGGAATAGTTTACTACAATAGTAGGGAGTGTCGGGAGGTGAGGATTGTAGAACTGCGTCACTAGGTGAATATTATAGTGACCGGATGTGCCTAAAACGTACTTTGAGTACAAAATTCTGCACTTTAAATAAAAATTCAGCATTAAGCTAACTAGTAAAGCGCCAAAACATGAGAAAATATTACTACACACTTTCCAAAGTGTCGGGAATAAATTGTGTCACTAAAAGAAATATTAACGACACTTTAATTACTTATTTAGAACTTTAACGGATTAACATCCAACCGTACAACCGGACTTAACCCGGGACATAAAAATATTGTCATTGACATTGTTTTTCTTTTTCGGAGCCAGTTAGGGTCCCCGAATACCCTAACACCCGTTATATATTACTACACGCATATTAACTAATTTTATTTTCATAACTAAACTAACCTTTCATTTAGCCAATTAGTTAAAACCAAACCATATTGTACCCCTCCCACCCGTTCGGTTTTCCCCATGTGGGATACACCTTACTTTTTTCTTGATTAATTAATCAATCTTGCCTAATATCTAGGAGGCATTTAACACAATGGGTATTAGGAAAATATGGACTATAAGAAACCAAGGCATCACCACTATCACTCAACAAATCACAACACAAAATTTCCACTTCCTTTCTTTCCCTCTTTGTGAGTTCGGCCGAGAGCCCACCTACACCCACCATTATTTTTTTTTAATTTCCATCTTGCAATTTAATATACAACCAAGGGTGAAGGATCGCATACGAGGAGACCCGGTGCTTACGGATTGTCAAGGACCTCACCTCAACGCTATTAACCACTCGTTTTTCGATTAGTTTCTTCCCTAGCCTCGAGCTAGTAGTAAGTGACTCTAAACGCCTTTTTGTTCATATCTAAAGGGGTTAATAAGAATTTTGACGGTTGAAATTTATGAACATGTAAGAACAAAATTTAAAGTCTACTAAAATAATATAAACAAAGTGGTTAATAGATGAATATTGGTGTAAAACTTATAAGACTTGTTTTGTTATGATTATTTAGTGTTGTTTTATGCTAGTGTTAGTTCGGATCGTCATCTAACCCGACTAAGTCATGTTCATGAAACATGACCTAGTGTATGTTATAGTGTGGAAAGTGGTTAGATGAAGACCACTACTACTTATAACCATGAACTTGTGTAAAAACAATTTTTCTTACAAAATGGAGTTCTAAACTAGTAGATCTACGGATCTACAAGTGGTATTTTCGAAGGACCAAGTGTAAAATGAAATCATAATTTTAAAGGCGGATCCTTCCTAAACAAAAGTGATTTTGTGAACACACAAGTGTGTAGACACTTGTGTAACAAAAAGTTTTAACAAAGAATTATTTCTTTTATAAATTTTGGACAAGAAGTTGTAGAAATGTATCTTCTTTAAAAACAAGGTTCTCAAAGAAACCGAGTCTATTTATAAAAGATCTACTAAAATATGGGGAAGATTACTACATATCTTACACAAACCACAAGTTCATGTGTTATGCGATTTATATCTATTTTGGACTAGTTGATGTTGAAATATTGTTTGATAATGTTGGGAACATTGTTGATTTAAATTATGAAAGAAAATGATACGCTTGAAAGCGTGGCCACCTCCAGTTACAGAGGAAACTCTGGCGAAATTTTTCCAAAAATCTAACACTTGTAAATATTTTTATCACAAGTGTTATGGATATATTTTTAACTTATTTTTCCAAATAAATTTCGTCTCGATTTTTATTTCAAATTAAGCAAGTGTCGGAGGTGGGATTTTCACAAAATAAAACTCGCTAAAATATATATTTTGAATATATATTTTCATAACAACACTTGTGTAAATTTTTGTTCAGAAACCTGTTAAACCTCAATCAATCATTCCTAGTAAACGTACCCAAGGCGACAACTTTAGTAATAGTATAAACGGAGGTGGTAATCATGTTAATAACAATAATGATCTGCAAGCCCCAATTTTCAAGAAAATGAAAGCTGCAACACCTGGTTGCACTTACAAAGAATTCCTTGCCTGTAAACCAACTGAGTTTGCAGGTAATGAAGGGGCTATTGCAGCACTGCGTTGGTTAGAGAAAACTGAGGCAGTAATTACTATAAGTAAATGTGCTGAGGAAGATCAAGTTATGTATGCGTCGAATCTTTTTAAAGAAGGGGCGCTAGAATGGTGGAACACAGTGTTACAAGCTAAAAGAAGGATCAAGGTATATGCCATGAAATGGGAAGAATTTAAGAATCTTGTAGAAAGAAAATTTTGTCCCGAGTATGAAAAAGATCAAATGGAAAATAAGTTCCTAAACCATCGGATGGTAAATGTGGACTGTCGAGGATATACTTCGACATTCTTCGAATATGCTAGAGTGGTACCAACACTGGCTTCGCCAGAATCGGTACTCATTTCTCGCTATATTTGGGGACTGATTAGTGAAATCCGCAATATCGTTAAAGCTGCGAGACCTCGCATTATTGACGATGCGGTAGAATTAGCTAATACCCTCACTGACGAACTGGTACGCACAAGAGATGAAAACAGGAAAAAGGAACTGGCTCAGAAAATTACCCAAGGATTTCGGGTGGGTAATAATAGCAACTTCAAGAAAAGAGGAACAGGGCAATCCTCAAATCCGCCTTTCTGCAGGAATTGCAAAAGGAAACATTATGGAAGATGTAATGTAACCTGCAACTTTTGCAAAACTGTAGGACATCGTGAAGAAAGCTGCAGAAAGAAAACCATAATCTGCTTTAATTGTGGAGAAGCGGGGCATTTTAAAATAGAATGTCCTAAATTGGCCAAACCAGCAGACAACAAACCCAAGGCGACCGATGGAGCTACTAAGAAGAATGTCAGAGCATTCCAGCTGACCACCCAAGAAGCAGAACTCATTCCAGATGTGATAGCTGGTACGCTCCTAGTTCACAACGTATACGCAAAAGTATTATTTGACTCTGGTGCAAACCAAAGTTTTATAAATACTTTATTCTGTCAAGCTCTTAAGTTACCTTTAACCAACATTAGGCAGATTTTTACAGTCGAAACCGCAGATGGGAATTCAGTTAAAATAGATCAGGTTTTGCAAAAAGGAGAAATAGAACTTTCAGGTCATAAATTTTCTGCAAACCTGTTACCTATGAAATTAGCTGAATTCGATGTTGTATTAGGAATGGATTGGTTAGTAGCCAATCATGCTCGAATCCTTTGTGACCAGAACTCTATAGAAATTCAGGCACCTACTGGAGAAGTAATCATGATTACAGGAGATAAACTGTGTAAACCCATGAAGTTCATATCAGTAATGAAAGTTGCTAGTTATGAACGAAAGCAAGGAATAGTATATATGATTTCAGTAATCATTAATACTAAGGGTAAAGAACTGAAGGAGATTCCTGTAGTCTCAGAATACCCGGATATATTCCCAGAAGAGTTACCAGGATTACCACCAGATAGGGAAGTAGAATTTAGGATTCATCTAATTCCTGGAACTACACCGATAGCTAAGGCACCGTATCGGTTAGCTCCTACCGAAATGTTAGAACTGAAAAAGCAATTAGATGAATTATTAAGCAAAGGATTTATACAACCTAGCTCATCCCCGTGGGGAGCGCCAGTGTTGTTTGTAAAGAAGAAGGATGGTTCGATGAGAATATATATTGATTATAGAGAATTAAATAAGGTTACAATTAAGAATCGATACCCATTACCTAGGATTGATGATCTTTTCGATCAACTTCAAGGAGCTAGATATTTTTCTAAGATCGATTTACGCTCTGGATATCATCAATTGAAAGTACAAGAAGAAGACATACCTAAAACTGCTTTCAGGACTAGGTATGGTCATTACGAGTTTATAGTCATGCCCTTTGGGTTAACGAATGCTCCTGCCGCATTCATGGACATGATGAATAGAATCTGTAAACCGTATTTGGATAAATTTGTGATTGTTTTTATTGACGATATACTTATTTATTCCAAAAGTCAGACAGAACATTGTGAGCACTTACATGCACTCTTAACTTTGTTAAGAAAAGAAAAGCTTTATGCCAAATTCTCGAAGTGTGAATTTTGGCTACAAGAGGTGCAATTCCTAGGACACATGGTGAATCATGAAGGTATTCATGTAGATCCTATTAAGATAGAGGCGATTACCAAATGGAAGGTTCCGCAAACTGCAATGGAAATTAGAAGTTTTATAGGTTTAGCGGGATATTATAGACGGTTTATTAAGGATTTTTCCAAGATAGCTGTACCATTAACTAAGCTAACCTGTAAAGCCATTAAGTTTGAATGGGGACCTAAACAAGAAGAAGCCTTAAGAATCTTGAAGCAGAAATTAACTAATGCTCCAATCCTAGCATTACCAGAAGGGACTGAAGATTTTGAAGTATATTGTGATGCTTCAAAACTAGGATTTGGATGTGTGCTAATGCAACGCAAGAAGGTAATGGCGTATGCTTCAAGACAGTTGAAAAAGCACGAGGAAAATTATACAACTCATGACTTAGAGTTAGGTTCCATAATTTTTGCCCTTAAGATTTGGAGACATTATCTTTGTGACAACCCTCACCAAACCAGGTATCCGTACGAATTAAATTAATATTTAATTACCGTGTAATTACTGTGCTTGCTTACAACTGTGATTAAACTGCTTACTGATTTCTGATACATACATACTCATGCATCACATTTTATACTGTCACTCTATTATTTATACACAAACATCAGTGACAACCTTGATGCACAAAAAGCACAGTGAGCACACTATACGGGATACCCAGTAAACATGCTGACATAACCAGCATCAGACAGACACTGTCTCTAAGGCCAGTATGAGCCGGGAATAGTTTACTACAATAGTAGGGAGTGTCGGGAGGTGAGGATTGTAGAACTGCGTCACTAGGTGAATATTATAGTGACCGGATGTGCCTAAAACGTACTTTGAGTACAAAATTCTGCACTTTAAATAAAAATTCAGCATTAAGCTAACTAGTAAAGTGCCAAAACATGAGAAAATATTACTAGACACTTTCCAAAGTGTCGGGAATAAATTGTGTCACTAAAAGAAATATTAACGACACTTTAATTACTTATTTAGAACTTTAACGGATTAACATCCAACCGTACAACCGGACTTAACCCGGGACATAAAAATATTGTCATTGACATTGTTTTTCTTTTTCGGAGCCAGTTAGGGTCCCCGAATACCCTAACACCCGTTATATATTACTACACGCATATTAACTAATTTTATTTTCATAACTAAACTAACCTTTCATTTAGCCAATTAGTTAAAACCAAACCATATTGTACCCCTCCCACCCGTTCGGTTTTCCCCATGTGGGATACACCATACTTTTTTCTTGATTAATTAATCAATCTTGCCTAATATCTAGGAGGCATTTAACACAATGGGTATTAGGAAAATATGGACTATAAGAAACCAAGGCATCACCACTATCACTCAACAAATCACAACACAAAATTTCCACTTCCTTTCTTTCCCTCTTTGTGAGTTCGGCCGAGAGCCCACCTACACCCACCATTATTTTTTTTTAATTTCCATCTTGCAATTTAATATACAACCAAGGGTGAAGGATCGCATACGAGGAGACCCGGTGCTTACGGATCGTCAAGGACCTCACCTCAACGCTATTAACCACTCGTTTTTCGATTAGTTTCTTCCCTAGCCTCGAGCTAGTAGTAAGTGACTCTAAACGCCTTTTTGTTCATATCTAAAGGGGTTAATAAGAATTTTGACGGTTGAAATTTATGAACATGTAAGAACAAAATTTAAAGTCTACTAAAATAATATAAACAAAGTGGTTAATAGATGAATATTGGTGTAAAACTTATAAGACTTGTTTTGTTATGATTATTTAGTGTTGTTTTATGCTAGTGTTAGTTCGGATCGTCATCTAACCCGACTAAGTCATGTTCATGAAACATGACCTAGTGTATGTTATAGTGTGGAAAGTGGTTAGATGAAGACCACTACTACTTATAACCATGAACTTGTGTAAAAACAATTTTTCTTACAAAATGGAGTTCTAAACTAGTAGATCTACGGATCTACAAGTGGTATTTTCGAAGGACCAAGTGTAAAATGAAATCATAATTTTAAAGCCGGATCCTTCCTAAACAAAAGTGATTTTGTGAACACACAAGTGTGTAGACACTTGTGTAACAAAAAGTTTTAACAAAGAATTATTTTTTTTATAAATTTTGGACAAGAAGTTGTAGAAATGTATCTTCTTTAAAAACAAGGTTCTCAAAGAAACCGAGTCTATTTATAAAAGATCTACTAAAATATGGGGAAGATTACTACATATCTTACACAAACCACAAGTTCATGTGTTATGCGATTTATATCTATTTTGGACTAGTTGATGTTGAAATATTGTTTGATAATGTTGGGAACATTGTTGATTTAAATTATGAAAGAAAATGATACGCTTGAAAGCGTGGCCACCTCCAGTTACAGAGGAAACTCTGGCGAAATTTTTTCAAAAATCTAACACTTGTAAATATTTTTATCACAAGTGTTATGGATATATTTTTAACTTATTTTTCCAAATAAATTTCGTCACGATTTTTATTTCAAATTAAGCAAGTGTCGGAGGTGGGATTTTCACAAAATAAAACTCGCTAAAATATATATTTAGAATATATATTTTCATAACAACACTTGTGTAAATTTTTGTGATTATTTTGTGAACTACGTAAATATTATTTTTAGGGTAAAAATAATATTACCAAATATTAACGACTCCAAAATAATTCTAACGCCTTCACAATAAATATTAAGTTACAACGGCATTACTATTACCACCCGATCTTTATCCGTAACTTACGTATTTTCAGAAAATACTCATAAATGTGTATTTTGACAAGGATATTATTTTGGAAAAATATATGGAATAAAATATAATATTTTTGGGAAAAATATTTATATTTTGGAAGTAAAGTACTTTAGACAAATGAAATAAAATATATTTTAAGTGAGACTTAATAATATATTTAGAAGTTATACGAACGCACATGTATTAAATCCCCCATCCTTGGGAAGGAATATATTTACAAAATAATTACGAAGTGTAAACACGAAATAGTTGCCTAACTATTTCCCAAAGACATTAAACCCTAAGCTAAGGCACGGCCGTCCGTCTAATAGAAGTTAGTACGTGTAGGTCGTCGCACAGCAGATTTTCTGGGAGATACTTTTAGAGACGCACTTCGGTGAGTTCATGCTCCCCCTTTTCTCTTAACTGTTTTCAGTTTTTAAACTGCGGGGGTGAAATACATGTTACATATACTACAAAGGTTTTACACACGGTATGATTAGCTAAGGAACTTACTGCTAGATCACGTGACTGGATAGGCTATTATCGTAAGACCATTAATCCTTGTATAAGGACCGAGAGGCATGAGTGATAGATCTATCGGGTGTTGCGAGCCCCACACATGGGCCAGCGTGTGGCTGCATGTGGTGACTATGTCGTTCCGCCGGAAGGACCGGTACGAAATCCGCGTTACAGGTTTGAGTGCTTCCTAGGCCATGTCACTTATTAATGTATTAGCTACACATTAATCAGTCTCTTTTTCCTTATTTGCTACATACTAGGGTTTTTATACTTACAAAGGTTTTACTTACTCACTTTCACATGAACTCGCTCAACTTTATGTTGATTTTTCAACTTACATGTATTTCAGGGAACTAAGGATCTGGCACGGTATGCTACGTTTTCACGCTGCGTAGAGTTATGGGATCATCCGAGTTTAGGGGTTGTGGCTTTTACCTGGATGAGTCACAGTTCGTAAACTACGTCTATTTTAAGTTTGTGGTTGCGTCTTAAGAACAATGTTTTATTTGGTAGTATTGTAAACTCGAAGCATGTGTCAGCGTTTCAAACAATGTTGTGGTATTTTACTTTTCAAACTTAAATCAATGGATGATCTGCATGGTTTTATTTTCATATAGCTTTGTTGTGATTAAGCTATGGTATTAAGAAGTCACACCAAATAAACCCACGCTTCCGCAAAGCCAGGGTGTGACAGCTTGGTATCAGAGCCTCGATCATAGCGAACTAAGATTCTTTCTCGAGTCTAGACTATGATCACTAGGGCTCTCACGAAAACATTTTTACATTGCATACCACTTAAGTCCAGATCCAAAACGTTTTTACAAACAAAGTTGAGCACATTTTAATTATTAGTTATAGGCTCAGTCTGGGAGGTTGAGGAAGTAGGCTAGTGGGACTAGGAGAACTATATGATTGCTTATTGGTGACTAATATGTTTATCTGACTATATGATTGATTATTTGTGCATATGTGTGTTTGTATTACAAAACGTCATGCCTTCATCAGATACTGGAGAGTCGGACACTACGGATCCCATGGCCATAGTATCAGGCGACATAGTTTCATCGGAGCACGAGGTGTACATTTCCGATACTACCAGCACAGACGATGACGACTTTCAGCCCTTTGCGCTGCCTGATGTCGTTGCAGAGCCTGCTGATGGCCATCTTGTTGGGGATTTGCCACTCGCGGTGATCCCTGCTCCTGTGCCCCTTGCCGCTTATCCCGTTGTTGATATGCCCCCCGACGTTGTCTCTGACGACGATGTCGATCTATTGGAGGAGGACCCACTTGAGGGCGAGGCCCTATTGTTGCTGGTGATAGCCTACTGCTTGCTGACGCTCCTGCAGAGGAGGCTCATGCCCATTCACCTGTCCCGGACTCATTTGAGCCTGTGGCGTCTGCATCTTTGCATATACAGGGAGTGCAGCACCACTCACACGACGCCGACCCTGATATGGCGTCATCAGCTGCACCAGTTCCCGCACACAGCTTTGAGTTTGATCGCGATATTGAGGACGATTCTGTTTTTCCACCTGTTTTTGATCCAGACCATGACGTTGATTTCATACACTTAGACCAGCCCTTGGAGGATCCTGTAGCCCCTGTCAACCCTATGTTTGTTGATCCAGCTGATTTTGAGATGGAGTTTGTTGATCCGGAGCCGGCTATGGCCCCTGAGCCAGGTGTTGCTCCTGACCCCGCATTGGAGCATGACCCTGTTCATGACAATGCACCTGCTGTTGCTCCTTGATTGATCATCTGCTTGGACGAGAGAAAATTGGGGTAACTGTGCAAGACAATTTATTATTATGGGGGCCCACGTAATAACGACTTGTAGTGCACAGAAATCCTGGTGGACTCTGCGGGTCAAGCTAATGAAAACCAATGTAGCAGGAAATAACTAAAACACGAATGACCAAGGCGATGTAGCCTCGAGTTCATTCTATTACAAGCAATAAGCCAATCTGGCAAGCCTATGTGAAGGCTCAGAAATTATTTCCCCGCTCATACATTGAGTATATATACGTGTGAAATTGGATGATTACATGATGGCTTATGGTGCTGTGTATCTCATAGACAATTGAATTGTTGTCTAACCCACTTCATACCACTTCGACAGAAGAGAATGTCACCTAGACGTGGCACAGACACCAGTACGTTGCCAAGGACAGAAGCCGAGCTGCAAGAACGCATCTCACAGGCAATTGCATGACATGAAGCCCTCCGCTCTAAGTAGAGCGATGGCATTACTGGAAATAACCCTCCTACTGGCTGCACCTATAAGCAGTTCCTGAACTGCAAGCCTTTGAACTTTGACGGAACAGGAGGCGCCATTGCATTGTTCGTTGGTCCGAAAAGATTGACTCCATTCTAAGAATGAGTAACGGTTCGCCCCAACAGAGTGTTACCTATACCTCGGGGTTATTTCTAGATGACACACTCTCATGATGGAACCTTCAGGTTCAGACCCTTGGCACAGATGCTGCTTATGCACTGAGCTGGGACGAGCTCAAAGGAATGATGGAGAAGAGATACAATTCTAGGGTTGGAATCCAGAAGCTTGAGGTGGAGTTCTGGAATTGAAAATGGACGGACCAGAGATTCCTGAATACGTCCAGCAATCTCACGACTTGTCTAGGGTCGTCCCCTACTTAGTCAAACCGGAGTTCAAAAGGATTGAACGATTCATTTGAGGACTTGCACCCCAGATCAGGGGCATGGTTACTACCTCGAAGCCCTTAACCATAACGGAGTCTATCGATATGGGTGATATATTTATAACATGAGATGTTATGTGTTGATATTACATACGTACACTTTACTTACTATCACCTGACCAACGTGAACCATCTTTTAGAAGATGCCACCAAAACGCGATCCGCGCATGCCTGCCAACGAGGCAGGACTTCAACAAATCATCGCTGCCGCCATTGCACAGTACGCAGCCTCACAAGGAGGAACTAGCGGAAGTAATTCTAACAATAACGGCAATAACAATCCACCACGTGGGTGCACTTACAAGCAGTTCCTAGACTGCAAGCCCGTAAACTTCGACGGCACTGTAGGTGCTGTTGCTTTTGTAAGATGGGCCGAGAAAACAGACTCTGTTCTCCGGATGAGCAAGTGCGCTCCAGACCAGCAAGTTACCTACATTTCTGGGCTATTCTTGGACGGAGCCCTGTTCTGGTGGAAACTACAAGTTCAAACTCTTTGTGAAGCCGCTGCATATGCAATGACATGGAACGAGCTTATGCGAAAGAAGTATTGCTCTCGCGCTGAAATTCAAAGGTTGGAAACTGAGTTTTGGCATTTGAAAATGGAAGGTCCGAAAATTGCGGAATATGTTCAAAGGTTTCACGACCTGTCACATGTGGTACCTTATATGGTTACACCAGAATTCAAGCGGATTGAGCGCCTCATTTGGGGTTTAGCTCCTCAAATCATAAGTATGGTGACCTCTTCAAAGCCCGCAACAATCACTGAGGCGATCGATCTAAGCGTAGCTCTCACTGAGGAGGCGATTCGCCTAAACAAGTTTTCTGGTGTTGAGCAAAAGAAGAAGGAGACTCACGTAGAGTCGTCCAGGGGTAAAAAAAAGGAAATTCTCGAACTTCAAGCAGGGAACTAGCCACGTTGGCAAGAAAGAACCAAGCGCACTGGCCCAAGCTGCGACTGGTACTGGAAGGAGAGGAAAGGGATATATGGGTACTCATCCCAAGTGTAACTCCTGCCAACGTCATCATTCTGGCCGATGCGGGCCAAAAGTATGTGAAGCTTGTGGAAAACTTGGCCACTTGAAGGATTCTTGCTGGGCTAGTGCTGGCCGGGGAGGCCAAGGAGGTTATGGTATTAGAAACAATAATCGTGGTGGTATTGGGAATCGCCCACAGGGGAACAATGGAGGAAATGGGAATCGAGGCAACAATGTGAATCAAGATGGTAATGTGAATCGAGATCAGAATAACAATCAAGCTGGAAATGGAGGTGGAAACGGGCAAAGACCAGGTTGCTTTAACTGTGGTGACATTGGGCACTATAAGAGAAACTGCCCAGAATTAAACCAAGCACGTGGAAGGGTTTTCAATATCGAAGCGAGGGAAGCGCGCCAGGATCCCAATGTTGTTACTGATACGTTCCCTATAAACCAACGCTTTGCATCCATTTTATTTGATACCGGTGCCGATTATAGCTTCGTATCGTTAGAGTTTAAGAATATGCTTGGTTTAGCCGCTAGTAAATTAGATATTCCCTACTCAATTGAACTGGCTAATGGGAAGTTAGTAGAAGCTAATGAAGTGGTCAGAGGTTGTGTAATCGAATTGGGAGAGCGTGAGTTTGCTTTGGATCTACTACCAGTCAAGTTGGGAAGCTTCGACGTGGTAGTAGGAATGGATTGGTTATCAAGCAACAAGGCTGAGATTGTTTGTCACGAAAAGGTCGTTCGTATCCCAACCGAAGATGGAGAAACAATTGTGGTTCATGGGGAGAAGCGGGATACGCCTTTAAGAATTATCAGTTGCCTGAAAGCTCGTAAGTGTTTACAAAAGGGATGTGCTGCCTTCCTGGCACACATCGTGGATAAGAAAGCTGATGAGCCGAAAATCGAAGACATCCCTATCGTGAGGGAATATCCTGAAGTCTTTCCAGAGGACTTGCCAGGATTGCCACCCCAAAGGCAAGTGGAATTTCACATTGACTTAGTTCCAGGCGCCGCGCCTGTAGCTAGGGCACCTTATAGACTTGCACCGTCAGAGATGCAGGAATTGTCGACACAACTTCAAGAGTTGCTAGACAAAGGATTCATCCGACCAAGCTTCTCACCTTGGGGAGCTCCAGTTTTATTTGTCAAAAAGAAAGACGGTTGTTTTCGTATGTGTATTGACTACCGGGAGTTGAATAAGCTGACGATCAAGAATAGATACCCTCTGCCAGGAATCGATGATTTATTCGATCAACTCCAAGGTTCAAGCTTTTATTCAAAGATCGATCTTTGATCTGGATACCATCAACTAAGGATACAAGAGGAGAGTATCCCGAAAACAGCCTTCAGAACTCGTTATGGACATTACGAGTTCCTAGTTATGCCGTTTGGGTTGACAAACGCGCCTGCTGTTTTTATGGATCTAACGAACCGAGTCTGCAAGCCGTATCTCGATAAGTTCGTGATTGTATTCATCGACGATATTTTGATCCATTCAAAGACAAAGGCTGAACACGAACAGCACTTAAGAGCTATTTTGGAGTTGCTGAAAAAGGAACAGTTGTACGCCAAGTCTCAAAGTGCGAGTTTTGGCTACGCGAAGTCCAGTTTCTTGGACACGTGGTTAATGGAAATGGAATCCATGTTGATCCCACAAAGATCGAGGCGATAAAGAGCTGGGAGACTCCAAAGACGCCGACCGAGATTCGCCAGTTCTTAGGTTTGGCTGGCTATTATCGAAGATTCATTGAGGATTTTTCTAAAATCGCTCAACCCCTTACCGCGCTCACACAGAAGGATAAGAAGTTTGATTGGGAAATCAAACAGGAGGAAGCGTTTCAGTTGTTAAAAGACAAGCTCTGCAATGCGCCAATCTTAGCACTACCAGAAGGTACTGATGATTTCATGGTATACTGTGACGCCTCACGTCAAGGATTAGGTTGCGTGTTGATGCAACACCAGAAGGTCATAGCTTACGCTTCACGTCAGTTGAAAGTACATGAAAAGAACTATACCACGCATGATTTGGAACTAGGCGCAGTGTTATTTGCATTAAAGATCTGGAGACACTACCTATATGGTACGAAATGTACAATCTTCACAGATCATAAGAGCCTGCAGCACATATTCAACCAGAAAGAGCTGAATATGAGACAAAGACGTTGGGTCGAATTGTTGAACGAATACGACTGCGAGATAAAGTACCATCCAGGGAAGGCGAATGTGGTCGCCGATGCCCTAAGTCGAAAAGAAAGGATCAAGCCCATAAGGGTTAGGGCTTTAGAGATGATTATCCAGACAAACCTTTCCCTGCGCATTCGTGCCGCGCAGAAAGAAGCTCTTAAGGAAAGAAACGTTGAAGAAGAATATCTCCGTGGGATGGAGAAGCAATTAGCGCCAAACGAGGAAGGAACGTTATGTTTTATGAAAAGGATTTGGGTTCCTCTGTTTGGTGAAAAGTTATTTGTGAAGAGGCACACAAATCACGGTACTCTATCCATCCAGGAGCGGACAAGATGTACCAGGACCTTAAAGATTACTATTGGTGGCCTAGAATGAAAGGCGACATTGCTGTTTACGTGAGCAAATGTTTAACGTGCGCCAAGGTGAAAGCTGAATACCAGAAGCCTTCGGGACTTCTGCAACAACCTGAAATTCCCAAGTGGAAATGGGAACAGATCTCAATGGACTTCATAACTAAGTTGCCAAAGACGCCAAGAGGTCATGATACTACTTGCGTGATAGTTGACCGCCTAACAAAGTCCGCGCACTTCTTACCAATAAAAGAGAAGGACAATACGAGTAAACTTGCGGAAATATACATGCGAGAAATCGTTGCACGTCATGGAGTGCCTCTCTCGATCATCTCTGATAGAGATGGGAGATTTGTATCAAGGATTTGGCAATCCTTCCAAGAAGCTTTTGGCTCGCAATTGAACCTAAGTACTGCATTTCATCCGCAAACTGATGGCCAAAGTGAAAGAACTATTCAGACATTGGAGGATATGCTGAGAGCATGTGTAATGGATCTTGGTGGTAGCTGGGATAAGCATTTACCATTGGCCGAATTCTCATACAACAACAGCTACCACACCAGTATTGGAGCCGCGCCATTTGAAGCTCTTTACGGACGCAAGTGTCGATCACCCCTATGCTGGGCTGATGCAGGTGATAGGCAGCTTGTTGGTCCCGAAATCGTCCAAGAGACGGCAGACAAGATTGCGCAGATTCGAAAACGCATCGAAGCGACTCGTGACAGGCAGAAAGCCTATGCAGATCCAAAGAGGAAACCTTTTGAATTTCAAGTTGGAGATATGGTTTTATTGAAAGTTTCACCCTGGAAGGGTGTGGCACGCTTCGGAAAGCGTGGTAAGTTGAATCCGCGTTACATTGGCCCTTTCAGAATCCTGCAAAGGATTGGGCTTGTAGCCTACAAGTTGGACCTACCTGCTGAACTCCATGGTGTTCACGATACATTCCATGTATCCAATTTGAGAAAAAGTTCAACACAATATACAGTGATCATTCCTGCTGACGAAGTTCATATCGACGACACACTCCACTTCACTGAAGAACCTGTTAAGGCCACGGATTGGAAAGTTAATAAAACTCCTAGGAGCAGTGTCAAACTCGTCAAGGTTCGTTGGAATGCTAGGCATGGACCTGAATTCACGTGGGAATGTGAGGATCGGATGAAAGAGAAATACCCCCATTTATTTTCCTAAGAACCCTGCATCTAGTAGCAGAACTTAAATTTCGGGACGAAATTTCTTTAACGGGGGGAGAATGTGACAACCCTCACCAAACCAGGTATCCGTACGAATTAAATTAATATTTAATTACCGCGTAATTACTGTGCTTGCTTACAACTGTGATTAAACTGCTTACTGATTTCTGATACGTACATACTCATGCATCACATTTTATACTGTCACTCTATTATTTTTACACAAACATCAGTGACAACCTTGATGCACAAAAAGCACAGTGAGCACACTATACGGGATACCCAGTAAACATGCTGACATAACCAGCATCAGACAGACACTGTCTCTAAGGCCAGTATGAGCCGGGAATAGTTTACTACAATAGTAGGGAGTGTCGGGAGGTGAGGATTGTAGAACTGCGTCACTAGGTGAATATTATAGTGACCGGATGTGCCTAAAACGTACTTTGAGTACAAAATTCTGCACTTTAAATAAAAATTCAGCATTAAGCTAACTAGTAAAGTGCCAAAACATGAGAAAATATTACTAGACACTTTCCAAAGTGTCGGGAATAAATTGTGTCACTAAAAGAAATATTAACGACACTTTAATTACTTATTTAGAACTTTAACGGATTAACATCCAACCGTACAACCGGACTTAACCCGGGACATAAAAATATTGTCATTGACATTGTTTTTCTTTTTCGGAGCCAGTTAGGGTCCCCGAATACCCTAACACCCGTTATATATTACTACACGCATATTAACTAATTTTATTTTCATAACTAAACTAACCTTTCATTTAGCCAATTAGTTAAAACCAAACCATATTGTACCCCTCCCACCCGTTCGGTTTTCCCCATGTGGGATACACCATACTTTTTTCTTGATTAATTAATCAATCTTGCCTAATATCTAGGAGGCATTTAACACAATGGGTATTAGGAAAATATGGACTATAAGAAACCAAGGCATCACCACTATCACTCAACAAATCACAACACAAAATTTCCACTTCCTTTCTTTCCCTCTTTGTGAGTTCGGCCGAGAGCCCACCTACACCCACCATTATTTTTTTTTAATTTCCATCTTGCAATTTAATATACAACCAAGGGTGAAGGATCGCATACGAGGAGACCCGGTGCTTACGGATCGTCAAGGACCTCACCTCAACGCTATTAACCACTCGTTTTTCGATTAGTTTCTTCCCTAGCCTCGAGCTAGTAGTAAGTGACTCTAAACGCCTTTTTGTTCATATCTAAAGGGGTTAATAAGAATTTTGACGGTTGAAATTTATGAACATGTAAGAACAAAATTTAAAGTCTACTAAAATAATATAAACAAAGTGGTTAATAGATGAATATTGGTGTAAAACTTATAAGACTTGTTTTGTTATGATTATTTAGTGTTGTTTTATGCTAGTGTTAGTTCGGATCGTCATCTAACCCGACTAAGTCATGTTCATGAAACATGACCTAGTGTATGTTATAGTGTGGAAAGTGGTTAGATGAAGACCACTACTACTTATAACCATGAACTTGTGTAAAAACAATTTTTCTTACAAAATGGAGTTCTAAACTAGTAGATATACGGATCTACAAGTGGTATTTTCGAAGGACCAAGTGTAAAATGAAATCATAATTTTAAAGCCGGATCCTTCCTAAACAAAAGTGATTTTGTGAACACACAAGTGTGTAGACACTTGTGTAACAAAAAGTTTTAACAAAGAATTATTTCTTTTATAAATTTTGGACAAGAAGTTGTAGAAATGTATCTTCTTTAAAAACAAGGTTCTCAAAGAAACCGAGTCTATTTATAAAAGATCTACTAAAATATGGGGAAGATTACTACATATCTTACACAAACCACAAGTTCATGTGTTATGCGATTTATATCTATTTTGGACTAGTTGATGTTGAAATATTGTTTGATAATGTTGGGAACATTGTTGATTTAAATTATGAAAGAAAATGATACGCTTGAAAGCGTGGCCACCTCCAGTTACAGAGGAAACTCTGGCGAAATTTTTCCAAAAATCTAACACTTGTAAATATTTTTATCACAAGTGTTATGGATATATTTTTAACTTATTTTTCCAAATAAATTTCGTCTCGATTTTTATTTCAAATTAAGCAAGTGTCGGAGGTGGGATTTTCACAAAATAAAACTCGCTAAAATATATATTTAGAATATATATTTTCATAACAACACTTGTGTAAATTTTTGTGATTATTTTGTGAACTACGTAATTATTATTTTTAGGGTAAAAATAATATTACCAAATATTAACGACTCCAAAATAATTCTAACGCCTTCACAATAAATATTAAGTTACAACGGCATTACTATTACCACCCTATCTTTATCCGTAACTTACGTATTTTCAGAAAATACTCATAAATGTGTATTTTGACAAGGATATTATTTTGGAAAAATATATGGAATAAAATATAATATTTTTGGGAAAAATATTTATATTTTGGAAGTAAAGTACTTTAGACAAATGAAATAAAATATATTTTAAGTGACACTTAATAATATATTTCGAAGTTATACGAACGCACATGTATTAAATCCCCCATCCTTGGGAAGGAATATATTTACAAAATAATTACGAGGTGTAAACACGAAATAGTTGCCTAACTATTTCCCAAAGACATTAAACCCTAAGCTAAGGCACGGCCGTCCGTCTAATAGAAGTTAGTACGTGTAGGTCGTCGCACAGCAGATTTTCTGGGAGATACTTTTAGAGACGCACTTCGGTGAGTTCATGCTCCCCCTTTTCTCTTAACTGTTTTCAGTTTTTAAACTGCGGGGGTGAAATACATGTTACATATACTACAAACGTTTTACACACGATATGATTAGCTAAGGAACTTACTGCTAGATCACGTGACTGGATAGGCTATTATCGTAAGACCATTAATCCTTGTATAAGGACCGAGAGGCATGAGTGATAGATCTATCGGGTGTTGCGAGCCCCACACATGGGCCAGCGTGTGGCTGCATGTGGTGACTATGTCGTTCCGCCGGAAGGACCGGTACGAAATCTGCGTTACAGGTTTGAGTGCTTCCTAGGCCATTTCACTTATTAATGTATTAGCTACACATTAATCGATCTCTTTTTCCTTATTTGCTACATACCAGGGTTTTTATACTAACAAAGGTTTTACTTACTCACTTTCACATGAACTCGCTCAGCTTTATGTTGATTTTTCAACTTACATGTATTTCAGGGAACTAAGGATCTGGCACGGTATGCTACGTTTTCACGCTGCGTAGAGTTATGGGATCATCCGAGTTTAGGGCTTGTGGCTTTTACCTGGACGAGTCACAGTTCGTAAACTACGTCTATTTTAAGTTTGTGGTTGCGTCTTAAGAACAATGTTTTATTTGCTAGTATTGTAAACTCGAAGCATGTGTCAGCGTTTCAAACAATGTTGTGGTATTTTACTTTTCAAACTTAAATCAATGGATGATCTGCATGGTTTTATTTTCATATAGCTTTGTTGTGATTAAGCTATGGTATTAAGAAGTCACACCAAATAAACCCACGCTTCCGCAAAGCCAGGGTGTGACAATCTTTACGGAAGTAAATTTATTGTCTATACAGACCACAAATGTTTAAGATATATTTTTGGGCAAAAAGAGTTAAACATGAGGCAAAGGAGATGGATGGAAATCCTAAGTGATTACGACTGTGATATTCAATATCACGAAGGAAAAGCAAGTGTAGTTGCAGATGCTTTAAGTCGTAAGTATCATGAGAAACAACGACGGGTTCGTGCTCTCAGGTTAAATCTACAATTAGATTTAATGGAACAATTAAAGAATGTTCAGGAAACAGCAATCAAGGAAGATGCTGAAGGAATGAAAGGAAGAATAAAAGAGTTAGAACAAGGAACTGATGGAATTTGGAGATTCCATAAGAAAAGGATTTGGGTATCGAAGCAGGGAAAATTAAGAAATAAGATCTTAGAGGAAGCTCATAAATCTAGGTATACCGTACACCCTGGAAATAATAAGATGTACCAAGATTTAAGAAATAATTTCTGGTAGATAGGCATGAAGAAGGATATAGCTAGATATGTTTCTAAGTGTCTTACTTGTTCGCAAGTTAAGGCAGAACACCAGAAACCTTCAGGTCTACTACAACAATTAGAAATGCCTGTATGGAAATGGGAACTCATAACAATGGATTTTGTTACTAAGTTACCCAAAACCAGAAAAGGTAATGAT
This sequence comes from Helianthus tuberosus, assembly GCA_030545235.1. NCBI lineage: Eukaryota > Viridiplantae > Streptophyta > Magnoliopsida > Asterales > Asteraceae > Helianthus > Helianthus tuberosus. The sequence goes on along the minus strand of CM060365.1, from coordinate 21,485,620 downwards.
GCGATTTGGGTAATTGTGGATCGATTAACCAAATCAACTCATTTTCTACCCATGAAGGAAACCTTTAGTATGGAAAGGTTAGCCAAATTGTACGTAGACGAAGTAGTATCTTTACATGGAGTTCCACTCTCCATTGTATCAGATAGAGATAGTCGTTTCACTTCTCATTTCTGGAAAAGTTTCCAAGAAGCAATGGGAACTCGACTAAATCTAAGTACTGCATATCATCCTCAAACAGACGGGCAAAGTGAAAGGACAATCCAAACTCTAGAAGACATGCTTAGAGCATGTGTGATAGATTTTGGTGGGAATTGGGACGATCACTTACCATTAATTGAATTCTCCTATAACAATAGTTATCATTCAAGTATTGAAACTGCCCCATTCGAGGCACTGTATGGAAGAAAGTGCAGAACTCCAATTTGTTGGGCAGAAATAGGAGAAAGTCAATTATCAGGTCCGGAGATAGTGCAAGAAACGAACGATAAGATTACACAAATTAAAGAAAGACTGAAGACGGCTCGAGATCGTCAAAAGAGTTATGCCGATAATCGATGCAAGCCACTGGAATTTCAAGTCGGAGATAAAGTAATGTTGAAAGTTTCCCCTTGGAAAGGAGTTGTTCGATTCGGTAAGAAAGGAAAGCTAAATCCAAGATACGTAGGACCATTTCCAGTAATCCAACGTATAGGACCAGTTGCTTATCGTTTACAATTACCAGAAGAGTTATCTGGAGTACATGATGTATTTCATGTATCCAATCTCAAGAAATGTCTATCAGACGAATCTTTGGTAGTACCTCTCCAAGATATAGAGGTAAACGAAAAATTAAAATTTGTAGAGAAACCTCTTCAGATAGAAGACAGAAAAGTGAAGTTTCTCAAACACAAACGACTAGTGCTAGTTAAAGTCAAGTGGGATTCAAAGAGAGGAGCTGAATACACTTGGGAGCTGGAATCTGAAATAAAGCGAAAGTATCCACACTTATTCCAGTAAATCTCGAGGACGAGATTTTTTATTAAGGTGGGGAGAATGTAACAACTCTCACCAAAACCATTATTTATTATTATATTTAGTTCAATAGGAAACCCTAATTAAGACACCCAAGTGATTCTGCACAAACCCTAAAATTTTCAGAATATTCAGAATCAGGATCAGGGCCCCTAAAACTCAGGGGGGGGGGGGTAAACCCTAGTTACGATTATCCACATAACTATCTGTCAAAATCGAATTTTACAATTTCATCAAGTCAGCAAGCCTAGTTAGGGACGTGGCTACCTATAGAAAATAGGTTACCCTTCGCGTCACGCGAAGCCCAGGGCAGGACCCCTCGCGTCACGCGAGGGGGGTCAAAATCTGGCTATAAATAGTGGACTTTGGGACTTGAATTCTGCAATTGAAACGACGTAAAATTTCATTACATACACTGATATATCGTAGAATTACTATCAAAACACACACGATCACTAATTGCTGCCACAAAACAGGGTAATAACTCGATCGCTATTACGATTCATTGTCCGATCAATTAAAATATCCAATGGATGTTTAAGTGCTGCCCACATTAGGGTTATGCTTTGTCATTCGTCGTTAATTCGATGGATGTTTAAGTATCGCACTTTGTCATTCGTTGTGAGGGTTTAATCTCGTGAGTTATCGTAAATGCTGTATTGATTACTAATCCAGTTTTGTGTGCATTGTTATTTAAATTAGGTTAACAAGGATAATCAGTAGACTAGACTCTGTCCGTGTTAAATCTGTAATGTGAGTCGTTCTCTTTTTATTAAATTTGTTTACAAAAGTAAGTTATTTTCAAAGTTATAATTACAGGGATTAAGTCTTTGTAATCTCCATATTACAGCCGGTATGTGGGGTTTTGTATACATTACTTGATAATCTTCACCATTGGGGCAGCCAAGGGGTGATATGACCATAGTCACAGACACCATTGGACAATGAGAGGGCCAATGGGTCGAGTGACAAAATACCATGGGTAGTTGGTTTGATATCAGGAAACATTGTAATCGTTCTTAATACTGTAATTTATAACAAACAGGTCATTTTAATAAATAGAATGATTCACCAGTATTTCCCGCTGACAAAACCTTTTTCAAACATGTTTCAGGTGATCTGATGTGATTCAGGAAAAGTGCCGTGAAGCACTTTAAGCTTAAGAAAGTGGCTCATTATAAAATAAAGAAATCATGTTTTGTAACCTAAAGATTTCTCCGTGAAATCTTATTATTGTAAATTACCAGGGTTTTATCCCAAGATTGTAAAATAAAATAATCGGAAAAATTTTAGCTTTAAAAAGATCCTGATGATAAACTTCCGCTGTTAAACTCAATTAAATAAATACCACGGGTTTTTCTGTCCCGCGGCTCCTGAAACGGGTCAAACTGGGTCGGGGGCCGTGACAGCAGTAAACATGATATCTTCTTGAGAATTACGTATATAGTTATGCAATGCAAATGTAGCCATGATAACATCAATTTGTGTTTGCACGCTATACTTGGGCATTTTACCAAGTATCTTAAATCGTTTCTTCAAAATTCCAAATGACCTCTCAATATGACTTCGTAAAGATGAATGTGAACGGTTGAAAGCTTCTTGCATATTATTCGGGGGCTCTCTTTGAAATTGAGATTGATGGTATCTTGTCTTGGAATATGGAACAAGGTATCCTTTTCTATTTGGATATCCTTTATCAACCAGATAATATCTACTTAATAAAGGAGTTGAAAAACAAAAGGCGTTAGAATTTATTAAAAGTAACATGAAACAATTCCAAATATATGTGTAAGTAATTCCAAATATTACCTTCAGGTGGTTGTGGGAAATTGAATTTACTATTTTGGGCCGCGTTAATGAAAAGACGCGTGTCATGTGCTGATCCCTCCCATCCAATCAATACGAATGTGAAACACATATCGAAATCACATGTTTCCATTACGTTGAAAGTTGGTGCCCCTTTTCTACCAATATAAGGTAGTTGCTGACTCTCTGGGATGCAGGCCCCTATGTGTGTACCGTCAATACATCCAATACAATCCTATATATAATTTGAACATTAGTCAAGTAACAAAGTACACAAGTAGGAATGACATTCATTAATTTAATACCTTGAAACACGACATGTATCTTTTGTCATTCAAGATTTGAGGTGGTACGAATTGAAAAGTTGGATCTTTTGGTTTTATAACGTCAGGTGCTAGACCTTGAAAACCTTTACCTCTATCTGCTATTGCCTTTAGAACTTCATGAAAGGCTCTACTAATAGTCTCCCTAGAATGTTGAAAACGCTCCCCAACATCCCTGTTAGATAAACCCAATGCCAATGTATACAAAAATATCCCCACCTTCTCACAAGTTGACATTCTATCACTCGACTGCAATTTATAGTTTGATTCAAGCTCTCTACATAATTTTGTAAACACGTTTGGATGCATTTTGAATGCATTTACACATCATATAGGATTGCCATTTAAAACTTCCATCATCAAAGCCTGTCCCGTTTGAGGTGATGTCATGCATGGTTCCTTGTACATATGCTTATAATAGTATGCATCAACTAGATCACATGTATAGGTTGAATTCAACAAAAAATTATAGCAATGTAGTTTGTGCTTCTTCTTGTTTGTTTCATTATTCATTGTAACCCTGATAATAAATTCAATACCAGCTTAACATATAAACACTTTAATAGCTAAAATATAAATGGATAAGTAGCTTAACATATAGTCATGTCACTAAAACATCAAGGTAAAAAACAATAAATCAATCCAAAAGCAATAAAGTTCAAACAAATAGAAACAATAATGTCTTCGTAACATGTCCTCAAAGAAAACTTTAGTCGGTGAGCCTTTGCTTTCGTTGCAGCCATGCTAACCTACCATGATCATGTGGCACATTTATAAACATTTCTCTTTTCATGGGATCTTCAAATAAATCCATTGCAAATAACCACAACTCCTCATCTTCTCTCATTAATCCTGCATCTACCATCCGGCTAAGCAAACCCATAGCAGCTTGAATACTAAACTTAGTACTTTGATTGAGTGTGGAAGAATCTGATTCTAATATTTCTAGAGCACGTTGTTGATTCATACTACTTTGAGTTAAATGTTCTTTAAGTATTGAAGCTCCCAATGATTCGCTCCCTTTACGTTTCATCTTAACTCGTTTAGGCTTAGTGTTTACTTTAGTAGACTTTTCAAAATTTTTTGCAACCTCACTTGGGCTTAATGTTGACGCATCATGTTTACTTACTTCATTCAAAAAGTCACCAAAGAAATTGTTACCTCCCTCAACATTGTTATACTCAAGGTTCTCAACATTGTCATCCTCAAGGTTCTCAACATGTACCTCATTGAATGTAGTTGGATCCATAGAGGGTGCCACACAATTTTCCCCACTAGCAACTACATCTCCAAATAACTGATCCCACTCTTCTTGTAGTTGTATTGATGGTTGGTTATTTTGAATTGCAAGAACTTTCGGGTTTCCTACACAATATAACGGTGAATCTTTAGTTATCATTATGATTAGAATATTATATGGTATTTAAATTTTGAATGAGTTATATTATGTCACTTGAAATTTTCTTTTCCACCATTCATCAGAACAATTAAGTTGCTTGGTACTTTCATTCCAACCTAGACCAGTCTCTCCATTTTTAACTGACTTCCAAAGGTTGTACTCTTTTCTCATACTGTCATACTTGTTCTTCATAGCTTTGTCACTAGCGAATTTATGATTTATAACTTTTTCAAACTCTAGCTGAAGAGTGACCCATTTGAATGGGGAAGTTCGACCATGCTTCGTGATATATTTGTTTAGGAACCGACATAATTCTAAAACCATTTCTTTTGGCTAAATTCCTCTTCTCCCTTTCTCTTTTTTAGAATCCATCTAGCAACCATGCATACATACATACATACATACATACATACATACATACATACATACATACATACATACATACATACATACATACATACATACATATATATTTCAAACTGAACTTCAACATATATATCTAGATTTTCATACATGTCACTGATCTTAGATTTACATTAGCCAATTCGATCAAATTACAGATTTCTAGAGTGACTAACAGAGGTCAATATATCTGGCAAAAACGTCAACAATTATCATAATCCATTTCAATTTTTAAATAAAGAATCAACTATTTCAGCATTCATAGTCAAAACACATCTTAACATATTATAATTAATCCATTTAAATTTTTAAATAAAGAATCAGTCAACAACAACAATACATTACCTACATGCAAACTATTCACAAACAGATCAAGTGAGAGAAATTAACTGAACAATTAACTTCAACAAATGTATCTAGGTTTTCTTAAATGTCATTGATCTTAGATTTCTGTTAGCTGACTAGATCACCTCAGAATCAACTATGAGAGCTCGGGCTAGACCTCGTCTCGATTCGAGCTTTGTTTTCTCAAGCTCGAGCTCGGCTCGATTACACTAAGGCTCAATAAGGCTCGAGACGTTTCGAACTTTTTCTCGAGCCGATCGTGAGTAGCTCGCGAGTGCGGGGCTTGATGGTGTTGTGCGCGTTTGGGCGGTTCATGAACAGGAGGATACGAAAGAATATGACATTGTAGGAAACGATTCGTCGGTTTACTTTTCGACGAATCATCTCTCTGAATTGGTCCCTATCAAAGTGGATAAAGAAAAGCATCGAAAGATTAAGAAATCATCGGAACTGATTTGCGTTATCCTGCCGCCGAAAGTGTTTAGAATCTTGGAGAAACCGATACACATTGGACTGAGAGCCGAGAGATTGTGACTGCGGATGAGAACCATTTCATCAGTGGATCTATCGATGGGAAAGTACGAATCTGGGAGATCAACGGCTGCAAAGTTACACATTGGACTGAGAGTCGAGAGATCGTGATTGCTGTTTGCTATTACCCAAACATGAAGGTTCCTTTGTGTTCATTTATATTCATTTATGTGTGTTTACCAACTTAAATCCTAACAACTATATAACCTTAAAAATCAACTAATGTAGATTTGTTCTGTCATGCTATAGGGGTGCATTGTGGGAACATTAGGTGGAAACTGCAGTTTCCAGGGTTATAAAGAAAAGCAACTGGATATACTTAACCAGAGGGAACATTTATACTTATTAAATCCAGCATAGTTATTACATTGCACATGTCATGTCATTTACACATTCAATTGCATGACAATGACTGAACCTCTTTTTGTTATTTCCTTAAATCTCAAGCAATAGCATTCACCTGAGACCATCCTTAACAAAGCATTCAATAAAACACTTACTTTTCCCGAAAAAGACTTCGCTACTTATAATAATAATAATCACCATTCATAAATTCCTAATTATCATATCAAGAACTAAAATAGCATGCAAACAATAAACAAAAATTGCCACGATTAACTAGACCAATTTCTAAATTCTTATACATCACATATGCTAATTTCCATAAACTAAAACAACAAACAAATGGCATAGTATTATTTAATATAACCAAAGTTCCACTCATAATTTTAAGCTAAGAAAAAAACAAATCAAACACTCACCAAATCATTCCAAATTCACTCGTTCGCACAATTCTGTTGATTTACATACAGATATAAAGAATATTGATATACCTCCAATCGGTGGCCGGTCGTCGAAGCAATTGGTGATCGGTGGCAGGACGTCAGAGTAATTAGGGAGGAGCACGGCCGGTCATCGGAGCAACTAGGGAGGGGCAATTGATAATTTAAACCCTAAAAGCTTGTAAGTTTTTTTTAAAACGCTACTATTACGAGCATTTCAATATGAGCTTTTCAACTAATCTAAAAGCTTTAAGCTTGTTTAAACCAAACAAGGCTTTTATTGGGCCTGGAGCTTTTTCTTAAAGCTTGAAGCTCCAAAAAGCTCCTAAAAGCCCGTTGCCAAACATACCCTTAGTGGTTTGATTCTGGTTCTTTGGTTCATGTAACCAATTCTACTTTGAGATTCCTTACAATCCAGAAGCTGGCAAGAAGCCAAAGAACACTAAGACCGAGGAATGATAAAGAACTTGAAGTTGAGGTAGTGGGAACTTTACAATTAATTATGAAAACTGGATTATACATTAAACTATATGTTACCTTATATATTCCTGAGATTTACTCAGAATCTTGTATCAGGACCAAAGTTAGGCATAGACAATTTTGATGTTTCCCATGGTCATGGCAAACTTTCTATTTCATTTGATTATTAAGTGTATGGCCATGGCATTCTGATGGTGGTCTCTATAGATTAGAACTAGATGATAAATTTTCCAAATCTTTGTTATCATATAGTATTAGTGAAATACTAACAAAGAGTAAACGAAAATGAGACTTAGAAACTTCATCCAAGGTATTGCATTAACATTTAGGCCACATCTCACGAGAACGATTAACTCGACTCATGAAAGATGAAGTTTTACCTTCTGTTGATTTCAATGATTTTGAAACATGTGTCAAATGCCTTTAAGGTAAAATAACATCAGCGGTTCAGGTACAAGATACTATCATTACCGCCTGGACAATTAGACATCTAACTCGTTATCTCAACGACCCAACTGAAAGAGCAGGTATCTACTAACTGAGCTATATCCCCTTGAGCCAAGTGAAATATGCATGAAGGAGTAAGACATTTCTTTAATTCTTTTCCCTGGTGCAACTGGGCCATCATGGACTTGAACCAGAGACATCGCCGGTGTATTAAATCATCGCACCTATAGGTCAACCAATTGGGAGGGAATCAATAGATTCCTTTTTGGGAGCAATTCATCCTTCCTGAACGCAACACACAACTCTCCATTGTACTGTACTCTCCAAGTGTGCTTGTCCCTCCTTCTTCCTTACCATGGCAAGTCTTTGTTAAAGAACTCTGATATGCACCAAATGCAACATATAAATTGTATCACATCAAACTCCAATCAGAAGAAAAAAAGAAGTTGTGAGACCCTCCTGGCCTAACACTGGACACTCTAAGATTCTTTTTCAAACATGTTCCCATTTCGAGTCAAGAGATAAATAAATACACACATCCCATTTGATTTCAGCTTTCTCCAGACCTTGGGGAAAAGCATGAAAAAAGGATCGAATGGTATGATCCTTTCATAACCCAGAATGAAACGGGTGATCTCGTAGTTCTTGATCTGTGGAGATGCGTTGTTAGGTGCTCCATTTTAATTTTTTCATTGAGGCTGAACCTAAACCTATTCTCGAGAGATAGATGTCCATACATTGATAAGGGATGTATGGATTTTCTAGAAGAGAGGAACCATGATGGCCCCCCATGGACGACCCGGATCCCACAAGTGAATCGAAAGTCAGATCTACATTAGATCTGACCCGAATCGCCCCATTTATCCTCCCGAGAAAAAGTTTAGTTTCAAACGTCGGTTCGAACAGGAGGAGTAAGCCATGCTAGTGTGCCTTGGAAGATCCACATCCCAGCGCCAGGTGCCGATAAGCACATTGAACTATCCATATGTATGGCTAAGACCCCTCACATCCCAGGCACAATGACACAGTTATCAGGGGCGCGCTCTACCACTGAACTAATATCCCATCAAGCGAGCCCCCCACCGGGGGACCACTATACTAAAAGCGAGAGAAACCCCATCCATCTCTTTCCTTTTTTTTTTTGGCATGGGGATCCTATCAACTTGTTTCGAATCGAGATAATAAGCTCATGAGCTTGGTCTAAGTTCACTCTCGAGAAACAAAAGAACACTTTCATCTCCAAGTTTAACTCAGACATAACTCCCTTCTTTTTGGGTGTGAAGTAGTGTCAAACCAAAATACCCAATAAGCATTAGCTATCCCTAAAAAGGAGGTGATCCAGCAGCTGCTTCCAGTACGACTACCTTGTTATGACTTCACTCTAGTCACTAGCCCTGCCTTCGACATCCCCCTACTTACAGTTAAGGTAACGACTTCAGGGCATGGCCAGCTACGGTAGTGTGACGGGTGGTGTATACAAGGCTCGGGAACAGATTCACCGTCGTATGGCTGACCAATGATTACCGGGGATTCCGGCTTCATGCAAGCGAGTTGCATCATACAATCCGAACTGAGGATTATTTTTTGAAGTTAGCTCACCCTCGTGGGATCGGGACCCTTTGTCCGGACCATTGTAGCACGTGTATCGCCCAGGGCATAAGGGGCATGATGACTTGACGTCATCCTCACCGTCCTCTGGCTTATCACCGACAATCTGTTTAGGGTTCCAAACTCAATGATGGCAACTAAACACGATGTCTGCGTATGTTGCATGACTTAACTCAACACCTTATGGCACGAGCTGACGACAACCATGAACCACCTGTGTCCGCGTTCCCTAAGGAACCCTTCTATTTCAAGAGGATTCGCGGCATGTCAAGCCCTGGTAATGTTCGTTGTTTTGCATCGAATTAAACAATATGTTCCACCGCTTGTGCGGTCCGCCTTTAATTCCTTTGAGTTTCATTCTTGCGAATGTACTCCCCAGGCGGGATACTTAACGAATTAGCTACATCACTCACGAGTCAATATGTACATCGCCAAGTATCCATCGTTTACGGCTAGGACTAATGGGGTATTTAATCCCAAACGCTCCCCCAATTTTCGTCTCTTAGTGTTAGTATTGCCTAACAGAGTGCTTTCGCCGTTTGTGTTCTTTCCGATCTCTGCGCATTTCACCGTTCCACTGGAAATTCCCTTTGCAGCTTGGTGGTTTCCAGTGCCTGTCTAGAGTTGAGCCCTGGGATTTAACAACTGACTTAAAACCCCACCTACAAAGCTTTACGCCTAATCATTCCGGATACTGCTTGCATCCTTCATATTACCGCAGCCGCTGGCATAGAGTTAGTTCATGAAAAGAAGTTCATGACCCGTGAGCCTTCTACCTCCACGCGACATTTCTCCGTCAGGCTTTGCCCATTACGAAAAATTCCCCACTTCTACCTCCTGTAGGAGTTTGGGCCGCTCTTGCAATTTGATTGTTGCAACTACGGGTTGGATGTCTAATCGTACTAGCGGTAGTGATATTATGTTGTAGCTGAAGTGGTGCCTCACTTTTTCTGTATAATGGGGAAGAGGACTGAACCATGCCACTAAAAGACTCTACTGAGACAATCCATATACATATATGTTTTGCCACAATGGAAATTACCAAGATATTTTCATACCCATTGTAACTTTTTAATCGATTGTGTATATTTCAGTTCGGCTACATACGAGTTATTTAATTTCCCTATTCAATTAGACACACAAGAGACGAGAGAATTCAATGATGACCCACCACAACACATTGGTAGTACAAGAATGAAGTTGGGTAAGGGCGAAAAACCATGCCAAATAGCACCAATGTCACACCACCTCCAAAGATCACCAACACTGAAGTTGCAGCGTTTTAATGCGAATAAATTAGATTGAAACGTTAAACAGAGAAAAAATAACCAAATCAATCTAGGACCCACGCGTTACGTCAAACCTGTTAAACGGAAAAAAATAGACGTAAAAACTTTAAATCACACACGCACGTTGCGATGTGTTAAGTGACAAAAATTTGAACAAAATGTAAAAACGTTGAATCACACACGCATGTTGCCCCGTGTTACCTCACAAAATTTAGAACAAAACGTAAAACAAATATTTGCGAAATGTGAAAAGAAAAGTGGACCAAAGTTTAAAGTAAAAAAGTTATGAGGTTAAATTGTAAAAGATGAAAAGTTTTGGGTCAGAAGTAAAAAAAAGACAAAGAGTTAACTACTTTTATCGTCCTTGTGGTTTGCTAAAAATAATTACTGATTATTAGAGTTCATTAGCTTAAAAATGACAAAACCGTACCGGTGGTTTCATTCTCATTTCAATTAGACCCACCCGTAGTAACTCCATCCATTTATATGGTTAAGTGTTAATTTTCATCAAACAGTTAACAATATAAATGGATGGAGTTTGTGAGGGTGGGTCTAATTAGAACGAAAATGAAATCAATAGTATTATTTTGCCAATTTTTAAATTAAAAGATTGTAATAGTTATTTTTATCAAACCACAAGAAAAAAAAAAAGTAATTAACTTTTTTTATACTACAAACAAGAAAACAATTGTGTGCTTCTCTTAATACCCCTTTAATTTATATTCAAAGATGAGATCAACAATATTATAGCTGGGCCGTTATAAACAATATTAATTGGGCTGTACTTTCAACTTCAAATTGCCCAATGATCAGATTAGGTTAGCTATCTTCCTATGCCCTATTCGGCTATACACCATTCATTTTAAAACTTTTATCAAACTAGTATTAAACACCCCCGCGTTGCGGCGGAGGCGAGCACTAATGCCACACTACTGTCAGCGACCACAGACACTGAAGTTGCGGTGTTAATGCAAAGAAATTAAACTGAAACGTAAAACATAGAATAAAATAACAAAGTTGATCTAGGACTCGCGCGTTATGATGAACCCGCGTCTATTTTTTCCCGTTTGACAGGTTCATCGTAATCTATATATAATATATATCATTACCACTATACAAACCATAATGCATACATTACAACAACCATTGCATCAATATGTTGCAAATTATATTTATACAAGATTTTGGCTAAATTAATTAGATTATTATAGATAATAATAATTTATAAATAAAACAACACAACTTTTAATGGATCAAACCGATTGAATATGGTAAGATAATGAAACCATTATTTGATTAGGGTATAACCACTTAAGCACAATTTACAACCATACATTCAAACAAAACATATTGAATTTGATAAGGTAATGAAACCATTATTATTTGATTAAGGTACAACCACTTAAGCACAACTTACAACTTATATTTGATTAAGGTACATGTATTTAAGCATAACTTACAACCAAACTTGCACACAAATGTTTTAAATATTACAAATTTATAGTATATAATATAATTTAACAAAGTGTACAACCCCAACACATAAAGGTACAACAAAACTAAGCATGAAACACCATTAATGCAAAAGTTACAACCACTTAAAACCTTAGTATATTACAAATTGATATTATATAAATGTGAGCCCAAGCTTTTACTAGCTAATAGGCTAAACCCAAAAGCAACTGGGCCGAATAACACCTATTAGTTTTGGACCTAAATCTGTAGACAAAATTTTCTTTTCACAGTCCCTATAGCGGTTACAACTTACAAACCAACTCTTTCTTCTTCTACGTTGTTTCAGGAAACCGCTCATTTTCCCATATTTTTCGGTCACTAAAGATTTACGTTGTGTGCATGTGTCTTGAAATTCTGTGAGTACAAACCGAAAATTGTGCAGAAAAATAACCATATATCAAATGCATACACCTGTAATATAGCTATAAGATAGAGAGAAATATATATTCAGAAATCGAAAATTTCTGTCCCCTAGAAAGCAGAAATTATATTGTACACATGCATATACGTATAAAGCAACGGACAATAAAGGCTGTTTCAATTTATAGGAATTGAGGATTCATATTTCAATCAATGTCAATGGATTGTTTCTCTATGTTGTGATCAATAACTGTAAATTTTCAGATATTTTTCATTTTTGGATCATTTAAGAGATATTTGAAGAAACTATACGCTATTGATCAGGTTTCGGATAGTAAGCTTTGTTTCCTTTTTTTTTTAATTTTATTTTCATCAATTGCATATGTGAATTTAATTCTATGTTATATGTTAGTCAGATTGTAGTTGATCTTGTGACAATATTTTTGGTTGGAAAATGGATATTAGGGTTTGAAATTGAGAAAAGATGGAACAAAGAAGTGCGTTTGTGTCGGCGTTGAGTGTGGGAATAGGAATAGGAGTTGGGCTTGGAGTGGGGAGGACGGTGAATCGTTTGACCAGCGGGGGTGATTCGTCGGCAAATGGCATCACGCCGCAGATAATGGAGCGTGAAATGAAAAGTATGATTATTGATGGTAAAGACAGCAAGGTCACTTTCTATGAATTTCCATATTATCTAAGGTAAGACAATTCTTATGCAATTTGTATTTTCAGGAAGATTTACGATTATTTCATATAATTTGTCTCTTGTCTTTTGTCTATCGAAGAATTTTTTCATATATGTATGCCAATGTTTGCTCTTAAAATTGTATGTGCAAATGAGCCTAACAAGATCTCCGAGAATTAAATTGTGTTATAACTATTAAGGATGAAACATATTGTTTAATTACCATGAGCTACTTTGAATGTCACATTAATCTGGATGGAATAAAGTTATATTAGAACTGCGGTACAATTTAACTCGTTTGAAATCAATAATTTACCTCCTTATATGGCTCATTAACATTTAATTTTGTTGACCATTTTAACAGTGAGCAGACAAGAACCTTACTGACTAGTGCTGCTTTTGTTTATTTAAAGAATATCGATTTTGCTAAGCACACACGGAACCTTGCTCCTGCAAGCCGAACTATATTGTTATCAGGGCCTGCTGGTTAGTTGTTTAATGTTCTTCTGTTTGTCTTGATAATTTTTTTTTTTCTTAATTTTCTTGCTTGTTGTGGGTTTTGAAGAACTTTATCAGCAAATGCTTGCCAAGGCTTTGGCTCATTTTTTTGATGCCAAATTGCTATTGCTGGATGTTACAGATTTTTCACTAAAGGTGAGTGTCAATAAAATTGTTTTTTGATATGTACTTCTACTAATCTTGTTTATTGTTTTGTATCAGCTCCAAAGCAAATACGGGGCTTCTGCTAAAACAAATGTAAGCATAATGACCAATTTATAACCTCTTATTTCTTGGATTGGATTAGGGGTCTGTTTAGTGGTAAATGGAATGCATTTTCTATTGAATGCTGTCACATTTACAAATGAGGAGGTGAGGTTTATGTTGATTACTTCATTAACTGACGCGCTATATTTCTAGTCCTTGAAAAGATCTATATCAGAAACAACTTTGGCGAGAATGTCTGGCTTATTCGAATCAGGACTGTGCGTGGTCCAACCCAAACCCGAAAGAAGAGGTATTTAAGTTCATTTGTCGTATGTACTATTTGAGGCCGTTTGTTAATTTCATCTTCATTTAAGAAAGTCCCATGTTACACAAGCCACTTGATATGAAAAGTAGAAGAAAATCATATATGTTGGAGACTCCTAATTATTTTTTCATGGTGTTGTATTTAGCTTTTTTTTTTTGTTTTTTTGTTTTCCTGTTTTAATGTTGGATAGCTGTTCTGCAGGGGGCTTACGTAGACAAAGTAGTGTTGCAGATTTGGGAACAAGGTATGAATTATGATACCCTAAGCTGTTGATTGAAATATTTTGCATCCTGAAAGTTGGTGGTTGTGTTCTGTTTTGTCATTTTCAATTGCAGAGGGCCTGAAGCTATCCAGAATCCCCCAACCCTGAGGAGAAATGCATCTACGGCAGCTAATATGAACGAGCTTGCTTCAAACTATACTCCTGTAAATCCAGGTAAAAAGCCAGAAAAAGGTCCAATGAGGCAATGATGCTAACTAATTGGCATCTTTAGAGTGAAAAATGGTATAGTCGGTTTGGGGCTACTATATTTGGTTTGGTACTAAATGGTGTCTTTAGAGCTGGCAAATGCTATGATCAAAACAGAATAGTGTTTTGAAAGTTGTTATGGTTAGAGTTCTATTTTAGGAGTGTTACAAATATGATATTTTATTTTTATTTTTTGCTTCTTTTATGTTGTGACTGTGCATTCTCAGCTCCACTTAGACGCACAAGCAGCTGGTCTTTTGATGAAAAGCTTTTTGTACAGACCCTATACAAGGTATCATGTCTTCCTTACTTTCCTTTGCTATAAAACCGGGTTATCGAATTTTGACCCATTTTCTTATGAGCAAGTGGATTTCGGTTGTGTTTTATTCCAAATGTTTGAAACATGTCAAATAAAAAAAAGAAAAAAATCTAAAAAAAGAATGGGTCAATGGGTCCAATAGGTCAAACAGGTCAAACAACTTGAAAGTCAACCATAGTCTATTTTTATGGATACAACCCCCAAAATCCTTTTTCTGTAAAGCTTTAGATTATTACCAAACTAATAAAATAATTTTTGTAATCGTAATTAACATTAACCAGTTTAAAAAAAATAAATATACGCAAATTGTTTGTGGGTCAAGCCAGCCTGACCCAGCCCACAACTTGTTCCAAAAAAATGATTTGCTCCAACCCGCACATGTTTCAACCTGTTACCAACCCGCTCGGCCAGCCTATCTAGCCACCTCTATGTACAAGGTTAAATTGGTTTAATCCCCTGGAAGCTCTGTAAGATTATTGCATGAACATATATATATATTTTTCCTACGCTTGCAGGTTCTTACTCAAACGTCAAACAACACTCCGATTGTGTTATATCTTAGAGATGTTGCTAAGTTCCTAGGAAAATCACAAAGGATATATACCTTATTCCAGAAAATGTTGAAAAAACTATCTGGACCAGTACTAATCCTAGGGTCACAAGTTGCGGAACTCGATACAGACTACAATCTAGTCGACGAGAGGATTACTTCGGTGTTTCCATACACCATTGATATCAAACCTCCCGAGGAAGAAGACCATATTGTTAGTTGGAAGAACCAATTGCAAGAAGACATGAAGATGATCCAGTTTCAAGATAACAGAAATCATATTAGTGAAGTTCTTGCAGCTAATGATCTTGAGTGTGATGATCTTGGTTCTATATGTGTATCTGACACAATTGCTCTCAGCAAATACATCGACGAAGTGGTGGTATCAGCAATTTCTCATCATCTAACAAGTACTAAGAATCCTAACTACAGAAATGGAAGACTAGTTATTTCTGCTGAAAGGTCTGTTTATTAGCAGTTTATGTGAATATGAGTTGACTAATGTTTGTTATTGCTAATTTGTTGTCTTGAAAATGGAGCAGTTTGGCCCACGGATTGAGTCTATTCCATGAAGTTAAATCTATAAAAAATAACCCATCGAAGGTTAGTTCTCTACATGTATAATTTTATGACGCTTAAATATGGGAATTTCAATTTAATTATTACGATTAATTACAGGATACAACAGGGAAAGGTGCTACTGGCACAAAATCAGAAACAAAACCTGAAGCCGCCGCTCCTAGTGAAGCAGAAGCAGCGGCCCCTAAGAATGCGGATAATGTTGCTCCCCCACCAGCAAAAGCTCCAGTAAGTCCAACATTCTCGATCAAACTGTTGTTGTATAATACATGCTAGAAGTTGCAAAATAGGCAAGGCTAACATGTCGGGGTTGACGCAAGACACTCTTCTTCCAAGGTTTCTTCTTAATAGTTAGTGCATCAAATATGATCATGAAAAGTATATTCTTTTGGTGATAGTTTTACTTCTTGAATAGTATTATAAAAAAACGAACACTCGTGACCAAAAAACCCACACAATAGGAAAATTAACAAAACTAATTTATAATAAGCGCAGTAATTTTAAAAAGCGCATTGCTTGCACCTATAGGATGGTCATCACCTCGCGTTTACGTGAGGCACAGTTGCCTGGATTTGCCTCCTTTGGCTAGTGTGGTTTCTTGCATAAAAAGTTTTTGAGTTTCTATGCATAAAAATACACTTTGGAAGAATTTTGATCCCTTCAACCTATTTTATTATACTATACTTATGTTATTTTGCTCACTCTCTATAGAGATAAAACATGCCCGAATCAACCCATTCATAAGTTGACGTGTCAAGATTATTGCCTGTAGAATTGAACACAAGATCACCTTATGTTTCCATCCACTTAATTCGTGACGTTTATTTAAAATTAGACTTGAACCATTTGCTCTCATTAAAATCGAACAAATACACGTTTTGCCGAGTAAAAAGTATTAAAACACACCTTATTGCAGGAAGTACCAGACAATGAATTCGAGAAACGCATCAGGCCAGAAGTCATACCGGCACATGAAGTTGGGGTAACATTTGCTGACATTGGCGCTTTAAATGAGATCAAAGAGTCACTTCAAGAACTAGTAATGCTACCACTAAGAAGACCAGACTTATTTGTGGGAGGCCTTTTAAAACCATGTAGAGGAATATTACTATTTGGCCCTCCCGGAACCGGAAAAACTATGCTAGCAAAGGCCATTGCTAATGAAGCTGGAGCAAGTTTTATTAATGTTTCTATGTCTACTATCACTTCAAAGTGGTTCGGTGAAGATGAAAAGAATGTTCGAGCCTTGTTCACTCTTGCCGCTAAGGTCTCACCAACTATAATATTTGTGGATGAGGTTGATAGCATGCTCGGTTCACGATCAAAAGGAGGAGAGCATGAAGCTATGAGGAAGATTAAGAATGAGTTCATGACTCATTGGGATGGACTATTATCTAAAACTGGTCAAAAACAAATTCTTGTTCTTGCTGCAACTAACAGACCATTTGACCTTGATGAAGCAATTATCAGACGTTTTGAAAGAAGGTAATCTTTTAAACTATGCATCATATGTTTAAAGTTAGCGACCTCCTTTATACCAAACTTAGAAATGTAATTGGATCGATAATGGTTTGGTGAATAGGATAATGGTTGGGCTACCATCTGTAGAGCAGAGGGAAAATATCATGAGAACTCTTTTATCCAAAGAAAGTGTCGTTGAAGGGTTGGACTTTAGAGAGCTTGCAAACATGACAGATGGATTTAGTGGAAGTGATTTGAAGGTGATATTATCTTTTCTTTTACAAGTGATTAAAGATAATCCAAACTTGCAATTAACAACAGTCATTGTTGAAAATACAGAATTTGTGTACAACTGCGGCTTATCGACCTGTTAGAGAGTTGATTCAACAAGAGAGGAAAAAGGATATTGTAAGTATTGTATCTGATAAAAGTTGGTCAATTTCTTTCACACATGCCATTTTTGTTGTGCTTCATTGCTTCAAGTGTCTGAAAATGGCATCTTTATAATTAAAGGCTAAAAAAATCCAAGCTGAGAGTGGTGTTGGATCACAAACCCCTGAAGACCCTAAAGATAGGGTGATAACTATCAGGCCACTTAACTTGAAAGACTTCAGGGAAGCTAAAACCCAGGTTCCATCTCTATCTATCAATCTGTGTATACTTATATAGCAATATAGGGACACTCAAATGCGAACTGATAAATAATTTGGAACCACTTTCTAAGCCCTTGGATCATATTTGAATGGATGATTGAGATCTCTCTCTATTATGTCTCTTTCCCTCCTTAACTATGACCATCTCCTCCTTTTGTTTGCTCCATGATCAAAGACCGAAACACGGTTCTCATTTGAACTCACCCATACAGGAATACATATAATAAACAATGTGATTTGTACAAGCTTGTAGATATATTGATTTCATTTTTTTGTGGATTGACTACAGGTGGCAGCTAGTTTTGCAGCCGAAGGCTCAATAATGAGTGAGCTGAAGCAATGGAATGATCAATATGGGGAGGGAGGTTCGAGGAAAAAGGAGCAGTTATCTTACTTCCTGTAAGTATCATCACCTCCTGATTAAACCTCTACAGTTGTCTTCATATTAAATAAAAACAAATCACCCAAAGTCCCAAACATTATCCTATAACATGAATCCTACTTAAATCTTTACAACTCATGTATCGGCTTACATTTGCAACGGTTAACCACACTGTGTCAACACTTTGGGTCAGTCAGATGTATGATTAGGAAGTACAAGAAAGACCCTTTATAAGGGAAACCGTGTTGTGTAATTATTTTTTTTTCATTTTTCTATCTCTCATATGGAAATACAGAATGTAACACTTTTGTGTGTTGTATATACTCTAAACTGATAACTATTTCTCCTGTGACTGTGTCATAAATAAGTGTGAATTAGTTCTTAATGTTGTTATGGCACATTCGGAATTTTGTTGAAAACTAGCTCATTAGTTTGTAAATGCATTGCCACAATTCAATCGGATCTACATAAACTCCAACTTCATAACACCAAAACCATAAGTCAAAGACGCCAACACTTGCATTGGGTCAACGGGTTCATGAAGTCAACCCCGGCTGGAAATTACAAAACATATAGGTAAGTTTAAAGCCAGTGATGGTAATTTTCACAACCACTTAAACCATAAACCTCTAACCAATCAGTCAAAATGTAGCTTCTACCTATGCCGTTTTCTTGTCATCTTTCGTTGACCTTGGGATCTTACTGATCACCTTTTGATCAGCTGCTGCATACTGTTTCTTTATCTCAACCTTCATGTCCCACCAACAAAACACATCACCAGCTTCACATTCAAGATAAAGTTGGACAAGAAGTACCCGCTTCTACGCACCATAATTAGCCAAAGATATCTTATAGGTGCATAACAAATCAAATGGTACAGACACCATAATTAGCCATAGATTTTACATGATCCGGTTGCGGATGGATAGGTAAATGAACATAATTTAGTTTAACACTACAAGAACGGACCACCTTTAGCGGCGACAGGTGTCACCGGTATTGATGGTTTTTGTCGCCGCTATTGACTTTTAGCGACGACACCTCGCCGGTAAAGGGTCGCCGGTATTGATCGGACGCTATTGGCCTGTTGTCGCCGGTATTGATCTTATAGTTTTAGCGACGACAGCTGTCGCCGGTAATAGTGTCTCCGGTATTAACCATGGCCGGTAAAGGGTATAGGGCAATAGCGGCGACAGGTGTCGCCGCTAAAAGTCTTTTTTTTTCTTAATACAGCAGCTGTATATACAGCACCCAGCCAGTTTTACGGCCGAAAAAACATAACCTGCCTATTTCAAACAACGCATACATACGCCATGAACATATACTAAAGGTAATATAATTAAAAACTACATTTAAGTCGTACATTATAATCCTACAACGTTTAATTAAATCATACATTAAAAACAACAAGTCACTCTTCGTCGGATTCATTATCGAATAAGTCATCCGAATCGTAGTCCTTTGACTTTCCTTTTCCTTTTCCTTGTGAAGCAAGATAGTTGTTAAGTTGGTTCAAAAAGGACGGGGTATGGAACAGGCTGTTAACAAAATCCTACAATAATAGATATCAAAACGTATATTAGCATATTAATTAACGCTACCAACATATATTTAACAAGGAAACATGCGTTCGTTTGTCATTTTATAAATTGCGTAGTTTACCTCGGAAAAGGGTTCTTGCGTCCGAGCTTACGAAGACGACATGTTAGAGGACGTGTTGGAAGAAGGTTTAGGCCCCATCCCGCGGTACCATCCTCGCCGCTCACCCAACGCTTCCTGATATGGGGCAATTGGAGGACCCTCACCGCTCCATTCATTTGTGGCCTGTTGTATGTTCCGTTGTATTTTACGAAGATGATTAAATATATATGTGTATATATATATATTTGTTATAGAAAATAATACTTAAAAGAAATACTTACGTAATTTTGTTCAGCAACCGGATCAACCCAATTCCCTTGATTGTCCGTGTGGGTTTTAGCATACGTAGGTACCCAATCCATATCCTGTTTAACATTAAACTTAGATTAGACATTAAATAAACAAAAGCTTACACACACGCACACATACATAAAACATTACATTTTTATAGGCGGTGCTACCGTACGACGATGTTCCCCCACGGTATGGGAATTGTTGTTTCTCGTGTACTAGTGTGTTGGCCTTGCTTCTTTTAATATATTTTGCGTCCCGGAAACCTTCGATGGTTCTCAACCAGTTATCATAGGGCATATCCGCGGGATGGTATGCTCTTGCCCTCGCAATATCATTGTACCCTCCCTCGCTCTTAAATAATTTTTCAGCTTCGTACTTGCGGTCAGAGTACTGCTTCATAAGCACAGCACTAATACCGCCCGTCAAGTTTTTCGCCTCTAAATCACGTTCCACTTCATCAAAATTGAAATTTTCCTACAAATTAAATAAAAAAGTTAAAATATCATATATAAATTAGATTTGCATGTGCTTAAATATTTGATAAAATTTTATGCGTATAACTTATTTACCCGTAAGTGGTTCATGAGGGCATCCTTATAATGTTGTTCAACGTTATCCCATCCAATTTTATCGAACGGGATGGTCCGCCACATATACAGGCCGGCCTCCCGTGAAAACAGATCTCTTGATTTACCAATAGGGGTATACGTGACCTGTCTGTCAAACGTAAGCGATACAGGCCCCCCCGCTTTTACCAGACGCCGTAGTTTCTCATTTTTGGCTTTCCCCTAACCCTCTTCGGGGGAACCGCTGCAATTAAAACAAAAATAATTAGTAACAGCATTTATAATATATAAAATATAAGGACTACAAAATAATTTAGTAAAAGACTTACCGTCAGTCTCGTGCGTGCCACGAAATCCACCAGGAGGAGGCGGTGGATCAACAGCGCCGTCACCCCCATGTCCCCAGGGGGCCACATCCGCCATCAGATAAGCGAATATAAGCAATACCGAAAACATAATCCCTATAAAGTTACAAATGTTACAGCATGTGTATCTAATAGAAATTAAGGGAAAGTACAACAAGTGTAACTCAAATTCAAATAAATATTTCAAACAAGTGTTTATCAAATACAAATCAGTATAAGTTACAATAACTTTTCTTTTAGGCAGACTCCACATAATCGGGATCATCCTCATCACAATCAGCCTCGACCTCATCACAATCAGTCTCGACCTCAAACACTTCATCGACGGTAGCCGTTGGGGGATCAACTTCAATTGAAGGCTCACCCGCAGTAACATGAGAAGATCCAATTTGAAAGTATTGGGTCAAGTCAATGACAAGTGGACAGTCAGATGAAGAGTTGTTGTCGACAACGTCAGTATCTTCTAAGCCTTTGTCAACATTTTGAACCTTATTGACGCGGTCATCATCACTTAATGGCCGATCCCAAATTTTTCGATGATTAACATTTTCGACTACCCACCTATGTTTATTTTTTTGGTTTCGAGACGTTTCTTGGATGAAGAACACTTGTTTGGCTTGCGAAGCAAATATGAGTTGATCTTCTTTGTCCCATTCACGTTCAGTGCTTATACTGGTGATATTATTGTCATGGTTTACACCCCTTCGAGTATCAAACCACTTGCACCAAAATAGGACAGTGGAATAATCATTTGTATAACGCAACTCAATAATTTCTTCAAATTGGCCATAAAATTTCACACCGTTCTCTCCAACCACTTCCACCCCAGAGTTTTGCGTTGCGCATTTTGCATCACGTTCAAGTGTCTTAAACCTAACACCGTTGACTATGCAAGCAGTGTAAGTGTAAGCAGTCATTTTCGCACAAATTGAAAGAGCATACAACTCCGGGTGGAATTCTGGAGAATTTTGTATTTTCATCGAATGGACCTAACAAATATAGAGTAATAATGTTTGTTATATATGTATTACCTAGCAAGTGTAGAGTAATGGGTGATATATATATGTATTATACCTTATGGAGAAACCATCCCGAAAATTTGGTTTTAAGATCATCTTGGGGATGTGTATGTTTGAATTCACTACATTGATGACAAATATAAGAAAGGAATGAAAAATACCTTTTAACAGATTATGAAAAGTTAAAGATAGAAGCACTCACTTCATGTACTCCCTAACTTCTGCGCAGTTTTCGAGGACAAACCATTCCATCTTACTTTTTTCAATGAATGATAGATATTTGTTCTTTGTTGCGCCAACAGGACGACATTTGGACTCAAACACCCATAACTTTCTTTTTTCAACAACGACATCATCGTTTCTATCTGGGCGATTGAACTTAGTCTGAACATCTTTAAGGTACATTGAACAAAATGTTAGAGCTTCTTCAAACACATAACCTTCAGCTATACAACCTTCAGGCCTTGCCGGGTTTTTGACATAGTTCTTTAGTTTTTTCATGTACCTTTCAAATGGATACATCCATCTAAAAGCTACTGGACCTCCCGCAATCGCTTCATCAGGTAAATGCACAAGTAAATGAACCATAATGTCAAAAAACGCAGGTGGATAGATCATCTCTAACTTACATAAGATGGTAACAATGTCATCCTTTGATTTCTTCATATCATCCACCGATAGTGTTCTAGAGCAAAGTTGCTTAAAGAACATACAAAGGTCTACTATTGGTGTAGATGTATCTTTAGTCAAAAGCCCTCTAACCCCAATCGGTATTAAACGTTGCATGAGGATATGACAGTCATGAGATTTCAACCCGGTAATGTTAGCATTGTTATCTGTCACCCTCTTACTGATATTAGATCCAAGCCCATCTGGTAATTTAACATTTTTTATAAACTGACAAAAAAAATTTCGATCATCGGACTTGAATGAGTACTTTGGGTGGGGACTTAAGAACTTGCCACCCGATTGTTTCAGCCATTGTGACGGCTGAATGTTTAGTTTTTCCAAGTCGGACCGCGCATTTTTCTCTATATGCATCACATCTAAGTTATGTTTCAGCTGCAGAGAAGACCAATACTCAAGGTCAAAAAATATGCTTCTTTTGGACCAGTTCAACTCGAAATCTGACCGGGTTATTCTCCCACCTCCAAAAGTTGGATGCTTGCCTGGTAGACGATTAATTAAACGACCGAGTTGAGCTTCTATGTCAGCTGGGCTAAACTGTCTCGGAGGGTCTCGTGTCTCGGGTCTCCCGTTAAAGTCGAGACTTGTTCTCCAAGGATGGTTGGCATCTAAGAACCGGCGATGACCAACATAAGCACATTTACCAGTTACACGTATTGAAGGAGTGTCTTGGTTACAAGTTGGGCATGCCATGTAGCCTTGTCCACTCCAACCTGATAGACTACTACGGGCTGGAAAGTCATTTATGGTCCATAACAACGCCGCCTTCATTGTGAAGTATGTGTTTGTTGCTGCGTCTTTAGTACGTACACCTGTCTGCCACAATTGCTTAAGCTCATCCACTAACGGTCTAAGGAAAATGTCCATGTCTTTCCCCGCTAATTTAGGGCCAGGAATCAACAAGGTCAACATGAATGTGGACTCTCACATGCATAGCCAGGGAGGCAGATTATATGTGGTGAGTATAACCGGCCACGTGCTATGAGTTGAGGATCCAGTACTGTTGTTAAAGGGATTAAAACCGTCAGCTGCAAGCCCTAAGCGAACATTTCGTGGCTCCATCGCGAAGTTTGGGTACTTTTAATCAAAGTTTTGCCATGCAGATCCATCAACTGGATGACGCATAGTCCCATCTTCCGATCGTCCGGTACTATGCCATATCATATCTTTCGCTGTGTGCCTTGAACAATACAAACGCCATAGTCTAGGCGTCAAAGGAAAGTATCGTAACACCTTACGAGCCACCTTCGTGCCTTTTGTGTCTTTATCGACCCATCGACTCTCATTACAAACGGGACAATTTTGCAAGGACTCGTTTTCTTTCCAAAAGAGAGCACAATCATTTATGCACACATCTGTCATCTCATATGCCAAACCAATCTTCTTAAATGTCTTCTTAGCTACATAATACGAAGAGGAAATCTTGTTGCCTTCTGGCATTGACTCTCGCAACAACGAGAGGATTCGATCTATTCCTTCATTTTGGAAATGGTACGTATCCTTTATGTTCAAAAGCTTTGCTAAAAAGTCGATAGAAGAATACTTGGTACAACCAGGATATAATTCTGTTTCAACTTCCTTTACCAGGTCTTCAAAATCATCAACAACACCGCTATTATCTCCATTCGAGTTCTCTTGGTTAAGGTATGCATCTTCTTCCATACGCCCCCCCTTAATGTCTTCAATAACGTTTCCTATACCGCCTTGTGGCGCAACATCGTTTACTTCTGCAATTGGAGTCGTGTCCCCGTGATAGGTCCACTTCGTGTATTCCTTCCAAAAACTGTTAATACGCAAATGGTATTTCATTTCTGCCATATTTTTTAAGCCGGAATTTTTACATTGGGTACACGGACATCTAACTTCATCGTGGTTTTTTATCACTCTTTCACACATCTTGATAAATGACTTGAGTCCTTGCTTGTAGTGAGGTGAATGACGTGGGGAATCAATCCAACTTTTATCGATAGGCATTATGCAACTGAAAGAAAATCTAATTTAGGATTAACAAGACAAGGGTAGGCTGCTAAACCCACTTTTTGAACACTTTATCTCATAT
This sequence comes from Helianthus tuberosus, assembly GCA_030545235.1. NCBI lineage: Eukaryota > Viridiplantae > Streptophyta > Magnoliopsida > Asterales > Asteraceae > Helianthus > Helianthus tuberosus. The sequence goes on along the minus strand of CM060365.1, from coordinate 21,460,563 downwards.
GTGAATGTGTATTAAATGATTGTTTGTTTAAGAAAAATTCGTCAGCATTTCCTCTTAGCTCCCAAGTATATATGTAATGATATATATACCCGATGAGCAAAGAGAAAATGATAACCGAATCCTTCTTAAACAAACAATCATGTAATACACATTCACATCCTAAATGAGATAAAGTATTCAAAAAGCAGTCCCAAGATAAACGGGGACAACCCGAAATTAATTTCTAACTCAATTATGTTTAAAATGATTAATTCAAACACGGGCACAGTTTTTTAAGCTTATTATGTTCTTAATGATTGTTTTAAATTTTGGGCGGAACGTTATGTTTTAAATCATGATTTCAATTTCGATTGGGTGCTTTCTTAGCACGTTATGTTTGAAATGATGAATTCAATATCAGGCACAGTTTTTAAGCTCGTAATGTTCTTCATAATGGTTTATATTTCGGGCGGGTATTATCTTAGCTCCTTTTGTTTTAAATGATGATTTCAATTTTAGCGGGTATTTTCTATGTTCGTTATGTTTTAAATGATGATTTTAATATAAAGAGGGTATTTCCTAACTAATATATATTTGTCAAATTTAAATATAAATGTTTTAAAACCTAAACACAAATATACAAATTATCAAACTTTAACATTTTTTTCAAACCTACACATAAACAAACACACATTTTGATCAAAACCATAAAATTTATACACTTACACCTACATACATACATTCATTCATACACTTACATACCCACATACATGCTTACATACACCTACATACACAAATACATAGACTTTCATATACTCATTTTCTCCAAATACACCTACATTATACATTTGACATACAAACATTCATCCTTACAAACACATATTTACATACCTAAACCAAAAATTATACAATTTCTAAACTTTAAAAAAAATTCATATAAAACTAGCCGTTTTTTTTCAGGTTTCAAGTAGACTAAGACCGCTGAGACGAGGTGGTGCCGGAGAAGTGAAGGTGGTGACCGGAGAAGAGATGGTGGTGATCCGAATTTTCTTCCATAAACACAAATATACACAAAAACGAGCAAAAATTAAAGCCTATAACATGTAAATAACAAAATAGAGAAGAGATTTAACAAAAAGAAAGTTAAATTAACCGATTTGGGCAAAAAACGCGGTTCTACGGCGGTGGTTCACAGAGATTTAGGGGGAAAATGAAGGAGGAGGGAAGAAAATGGCGCTGTGCAGGTCTTTTACGGAACGAGCAATACCGGCGACGGCTTGTCCCCGCTATTAGTCTATCTGTCGCCGCTATTAGGCTAACCAGGGTTAACCAGGATAAGATATGTGTGGCTGGGGATTAAAGTGGGACACCTACCTTTAGCGGAGAAAGGGTGTCGCCGCTATTGATCATCATCTGTCGCCGGTATTGCCTCTTTAATCCCCAACCATTAGATCATAATAATGATCAACGGCTGGGGTTTGGGTTTGACGCGGATCGACCAATAGCGGCGACAGCTGGCCTGTCGCTGCTAAAGGTGTCGCCGCTAAAAGTGGTCTTTTCATGTAGTGTAATAAAAATACAAGCCAAAAACAAGAAGTTTGGTTCTAAATAATACTATTTAAGCATATGGATTTTTACATATTTCACCCTTCTCTTCTAAGAGAGCTTGTGACATATTTACCCAATTATAAAATTCAATTACATATTTCCCCTTTTTATTGAGAAATTACCCATTTACCCTTGTGTCATTCCCTTAATCTCATCATCAAAAAAATTGTTTCCTATTCCCCTGGTAAGCACTAATCACACGACAAACCCTACACATCCAAACATTGCCCCTCCTCCTTCTTCGAACTGCTCCCAATCGTGTCTTCTTCTCTTCTTCCCTGGTATTTGCAGTTTCAAACAACAAATCAGGTATGTGGATTCTTCCCTGGTTCATATAATCTACTTGTGTCTTCTTCCCCGGTTCATATATTCACAATTTCAAACATACTATCTAGTATCTACACCGTTCATATAATCAAACATACTATCTACACCCTTCATATAATCTGATCGTGTTTTCCTCCCTGGTAGTCGAACAACCAAACTATCTACACAGTTCAGGTGATTATTGGTGTATATGCTACTCATGTGTTTCAATTTTTTTTTTTATTATTTAGCCTAACTTCTTCACACATGTCTATTCAAACCATTATATTTTTAAATTTATATTTTATGTTGTTTACTTCACATATACTCAAGGCTTATCACAACAGTAAATAACTTCGTACGCAATCAGAGACGAACAAAACTTGTAGTACCCTGACACATTTTAATTGAAAAGATGCAGCGGAAATGCGTACCATAAAATTTCGTTTTTTAAACATTCTATCATACTAAAAAATCATTTAAAAACAGATCCTTCAGAAAATATTACATCATTCATTTTTAATTAATATACCGATATAACATGTGAATACAAACAAAGTGACCACCCTTCCATACAATCCATGTTCTATAACTCGATCTTCGCCCGCTTGTCCCTCGTGATAAATAGTAATGCTCCATGCAGGGGTCACCATAAACAACCGACACTTTAGTGAATGGTGACATAATACTTATGTTTAAACATTTAGCTAAAAGACCATCTTGTATTCTAACGACGCAAGATGTCTTGTTCGATCATCCTTCCAAACTCATCCGCTACTTCCCGGCATCAACTCACTCGGACCCAACGTTATCATACCTGCACTTTTCAGTTCATTCTCAACGATAACATGATTAGTAACGTGCACCCTTAAACATATTGAAACCCACAACTTCATATGAATGCATTCTATTAAATCTATGTTCATTAGGTTACATCACATGCATTCACATTCATATATCTGAGCACGTACTTATGTTTCCAATACCCACGTATACACCTATAAATTCGTACTACAAATACTCAATGTAAATTTTATTTATATACACATGTACAATCACAATCACAATCATTCAATTTCCTCCAAGCATATTACTTTGTTAGGCACACCATTTTAAGTATATAAACATGCTTATGTATTAGTTTTGTCCCTTAACACGTAACATTCTTTGTTCGTTTGACCCGTTCATGAGGGGTAAACACTTTGACCATTCTTTCACTAAAGCATTCTTTTTCGTTTGACCCATTCATGACGGGTAAACTCTTTAACAAATCAATTATATCATCATTCGTAATACTATTTTAAATCAGCATGCTGTACTAATTAATCATGCTGCTGTGATTCAGCATTTTCACCCTCTTAACTTTCGAATTAGGTTTTCAAGTAAACTAATGAAACATAGCTTATTGAAATACATTCCAGGCTTATAAAGAACGTCTCCATACAATGTATACATGAATTTATATGAATTTTACAAAAACAGGACAACAACATGTTTTGCTTCAATCGGCATGCTATACTAATTAACCATGTTGCTGTAATTCTGCTTTTTCACCCTTTTAACTTTCGAATCAGGTTTTCAAGTAAACTAATGAAACGTAGCTTATTGAAATACCTCTCCAGGCATAAAAAGAACGTCTCCATACGATGTATACATGAATTTATATGAATTTTACAAAAACAGGACAGCAACACGTTTTGCTTCAATCAACATGATGTACTAATTAACCATGCTACTGTAATTATGCATTTTCACCCTTTTAACTTTCGAATCAGGTTTTCAAGTAAACTAATGAAACGTAGCTTATTGAAATACCTCTCCAGGCATATAAAGAAAATCCCCATACGATGTATACATGATTTTATATGATTTTTCTAAGATTCTGTTGTCACAGGAAATAATAATACGAATTTTAATTTCGGAAATCACTTTTCTTATACGTCGGAAATCATGCTTACTCCCTTGCCTCATCTTGACCCATTAGCCCTTCATGCTTGAGTCGATTGACAAGATTCCCGTCCTTACATGTCACTACGTTCATATAATGGTTAGCATATATGATCATACATACAAATGTTCATTTCTTTCCATTCATACATTACTTGACTTTAATTAGTCAATTACCACATACATAAGTCATATACGAATAGTCACCTTGTTCCAAATCCATGCAAATTCAATTATAATCATATATAACACATAAATCATCTAGTACATAACATATGACTTCTACTCTTACAATTGTGTCCGAAAGTCAATTGTCTTACTTACACCCTTTCAACCTATGGGCACGAATCCTCCTTAATATGGTATACCATGGTATTGACATCATACGCATTCCATAATCATATTGTATGACATATACAACTACATGATCACCAAATTACATACACATACATATACACATACACATACATAATCCATCCCATCCACACTAGCATTTCGTACTTAGCTAACCCGACATCATTCCAAATTTACCCTTTTCTAGGATTCTCATATGCTTCACATTTACTTCTAAATCACAATTCGCATGGTGCGTATTACATCACACAAGCATATAGCGCAAACTCCTAAAGCATACCTCTACCGAATCATACATTAACTACCTTCTCACATGGAATTCATCAAGAACATATTCCTCGTGATATTTTACTATCAATACATCATAATTACATTATATATAATACCTACTACTTGCATACAATTTCACATATCATTGTCGTTTAGGCATTTCATCAAACACTTGGTGTGCGTACTACTTTCTAAGCCTAATGTACTAGTATTTCATGCTTTTCTTCTTACTTATCACTTCTATTCATCAAAACAAGTAAATATCAAACAAATTTCCATACCATACTCAACCTAAATAACAAGTATACATCACATACTACAAAATACATCAATTTGAACAAGAATTAGACATGGGTGATTCACCCATGTCGCCATATTCACCACCAATGGTGGGTTTCACCTTCAAACATCAATTTACTCAAAATTGTTCATAACTCATGTTCCATATGGTGATTGTAACACATATTCATCCTTAAATTCATACTAATTCATGGATTGTTCAACAACCCACTTTAAACAAAATCATCAAATCAAAAATTATAACTTACCACATGTTTGTTAGGATGAGATTATGAGAATTCTTCCTCCATGCAAGGTATCATCACTCAATTAAATCTTGATTTGGTTGAAGTTGTGATATGTTGAACTTGAGAGAGTTCTTTATATCTTTCTCTGTACATCGACATATGCACACACATATTCACTAGATTTTTTATTTCATATTCTTTTAATAACTAAACTTTCTAACATGCCCAACTTTAGTCCCTTAGTTTAGTTAATTGTTTTGTTTGGTCACATATTCCTTCGTTACTAATTAACTTGAATTTTTAACTAAGTTACCTAACTTAATTAACTAACCCACCTCATGTCATAAAACAATGAAACATACTAGTAAATTAAATGTTTGGGTTTTGGGGCGTTACAAAACTCTGATTTCCCGGAATTCTTAAAGAAAATAATAAACTTATTTACTTAAAGTCTTAAACAATACAAGAGCCATAAGCCTCAAAGGTATGAACAAAAAATAATAGAGACCACCAAAGCCTTTAAGCTTCAAAAGATGATCGGTTGAAGAAACTAAGACTAAGAATAAAAATTAGAACTATGATTCAAAGATTTTATAAGTTCATTAAGGGTAAAAGAGTAATTTACAAGAGTAATTTTAATAAAAAGGGAAATATGTAATATATATGGTTTAAGAAGGGGAAATATGTAATTAAATTTTATAATTGGGTAAATATGTAACAAACCCTCTCAGGAGGGGGAAATATGTAAAAAACCCTAGGGATTTTTACATATTTCACCCTTCTAAGAGAGCTTATTACATATTTACCCAATTAAAAAATTCAATTACATATTTCCCCTTTTTGTTGAGAAATTAGCCATTTTACCCATGTGTCATTCCCATAATCTCATCATCAAAAAATTGTTTCATGTTCCCTTGGTAGGCAATAATCACACGACAACCCCTACACATCCAAACATTACCCCTCCTCCTTCTTCGAACTGCTCCCAATCATGTCTTCTTCTCTTCTTCGGTCACACCCCGATATTTCCACGTATTATCGGTGGGCCCGGTGGGGTTTATCGTGATGTACTTGATATCACCATAGACAATAATCACAGTTCAATGCACAGCGGAAGTCTAAAAGTAATAATATTACAAACTGATTCGAAAGTAATATAAAATATTAAACAACAGAATGTAAAAGGGATCCACAGGCGGATCAAAACAAAAGAAGTATTGTTCAACAGACTCAAAGTGATAAAAGCTTGCAAGGCTCTTTATACAATCACTCAGGAGTTACAGCCCATTACGTCTAGTACCTGCACTTAACCTTTTGAAAATACGTCAGTTTACACTGGTAAATACAATTAACTGACCCTTTTTGAAAAGAGTTTATGAAAATTGATTTAAATGCACAAGGCACAAATAAACTTTTATAACTTGGGACAATTATTTTAAAAATAATCTTGTATACAGTTTTACATGTTTGTCGTCCATTCAGGACCGGTTAGAAGAGCCAGATTAAGTTAATTGACACGCCACAAGTATATGCCCACAAGAGATGTGAGATACCGTTTATACATACGCAACTGTCAGGTGTATGCCTACACCCCGTGCTTAAGCCGTGGCCATTTTAATGAATGAGCCGAGGATATCCAGGACATGGTCATTAACCCCCCGAAGGCATTGCATCAAACAAGACAGATTAAAACGGGTTATGCATATTTTTAATCACATTCCGATTGTACGATTTCATACCCGACCAAGCGGTATTATTATAATACCGTATCCCAAGCCCGTATAACGAAAAATAAGTTAAAAGTATTTACCTGAGCAAAAATAAGATTTTTATCCCAGCCGTATAACAATCATCAAGTACAGATAGCTTTTACTGGGCTCCTAATCTGGAACGAAGGTTTTAATAACCTATTAGAATACTAACGGGCCATTATTTAAGTCTAAGACTTAGACCGGTTAGTGGGAAAGATACTATACGGTTCTAAACGCTAGATTAAGCGGAGACCGGAATAGAATGTGGTTTAGACCCGACAAGTTTGAATACTTGTATAATATGGGTAAACTAAACACATTCTGGAATTTGAGGATTTAATGATACGGTTAAACCCGTTTCCGCTATTTTACGTAAACTAGTTACATAAACCGATCCGAACGCATAAACGCGTAACGGGTATCCAAATGAATTATATACAGGTCTTAAATGTTATTATGCTTAAAATATGTTAATACATCAGTAAAATGTTAACATATATGCCCAAAAAGTAATTAAAACCAATTTAAGTCCCGTAAGGGCATTTTGGTAATTTTAGTGATTATAAAAGATATTTTATAACAAACTGAAGTTCTGGTCTTTTGTAATCAGTAAAAATATTTAATTTATCTCATTACATCAGTAAGATATTACATATATGTGAGGTTTACCATTTATGGTCAAACTATGTCCCGAAAGGGCATTTTGGTCATTTCACATAGGCTTTTAAGGACATTTTTGGACATCTGAGTTCATGACTTATACCTACTGTAATAATATTAAAATTGGTTTAAAAATTCTGTAGGTAGCAAGTCTTAGGTGTTAAATATCATTTTAAACCATACTATGTACCTAATTAGCGTAAAACTCGCTAATTGACGATAATCAAGATGTTTATTTAAATCTGAGATTTTGATCAGTTTTAAATGCTCAAAATAATTTATTTAATGTATGAAATCAGTAGGAAAAGGTTTGGCATTCAAATCATTTGTAAATCTCATTTTATGCACTAAAAGGGTGTTAACGTCATTTACCGAATTAAACAAGAACCCTATGTTTTAAACAGATTATAATCTGACCAAAAATCTTAAAATTCCTTAAAAATAATATCTTAACAGTTGGTAATGATTTTTGGTTCAAAATCCAAGTTTAAAGATGCATTATGCAAGATATCGCAAAATAATTAATAAAAAGCTTCTAATTACGATATCGAGCATAACTCCCATTTGAGACCAAGAACTGATGTCAAATTTTTGAGACAAGCTTAAATATCAGTAGCAAATATTTTTGTCCTCACACATTTCTAAAAATCTAATTTATGTGTCAAAAGGGCATTTACGACATTTATAAGCATATTAAGAAACTAGAGCATATAATTCAAACTACTAAGGACCAAGCAATATAACTCCAGAGGGTTATACTACTGAATAATGTGGTCCTAATGGAAGCTTAAAACTTGGGAGAATTAAACTTAAACAGGTCAGAACTGAAAGTCAAAGAAAAAGTCAAGCTTTTGCGACTTTCGGTTATAAACTGACCTTAGACTGATAATTGTCCTAATTATACATGTTCTAATACTAATTACCAAGTCATTAGAATGTTAAAATATAATTTAGAACCTTTGTTTTATTAGTTTAAATCATTTTTAAACTTTCTGTCCAGTTTGACTTTTTGACTAACTAGTTTGACCCGACAATTTACTAGTCAAACGAAATAATTAGGAGGTGCCCTTTTAAGGGTTAATCACCTACCTTAATATGGTTCCATAACCACTTTCATTTCGGTCAGTGGCTGGACCATATATGATTAAACCGATAGTCAAAGCTAAATTACGATATGTTTGACTTTTCGGTTTTTAAGCTAATAAAAATGGACTAAGCAGGGATTAAACTCTTACACAAGGTCCTTGCTATCTTTTCTACCCTTCTAAGTCTTCTCCTAATGCTTGCCAGCTCCAAATATGAGTGTATTAAGGATTGCAAGTGAATGAGCAATTGAAGTGTTCAACATGGAGCCTTTTTATACTTGAAGAACACATTCTAGGATCATCACAAGTGTTTTAGGATTGATCCTGATGTTTACAAGTGTCCTGGTGGTATTAAAATACCAACAACAAGCTCCTGGCATCGAGTTAGAAGCATTTAAGTCGGTTATGAGCATGAACTTGCAGCTGTCAGCAATTTTCTGAGCTGGGCACTTCTTCGCGGCCCGCGTAGGCTCAGAAGGGGGCTTACGCGCCCCGCGTAAACTGGTTATTCAGGTTAAAACATTTTACAACTTGGCAGATTCAGTCCCTGGCCATTTAAAACCTTATACAACCTCATTTTTGACATAAGAGGCCCTTGTAGTTAATTTGTAGAGGTTCAAGGAAGTATAATCAAACTTCGTTAGGCTCGGTTTCGTTAAATATCACTATAAACACAAGTTTCATCAAATTGACACTTTTAGCCCAAAGTCTTGAAAACTTGTTTAACGATCTCGAAACCACGTGAAATTTATACCACTTATTCTTAAGAGTATATTTGAATATTTCAAAGCCTCGGGTTCGTTAAAAGGTCACTCATGGGTAAGAATTAAAATGTTGACACGTTTAACCCCCGTAGTTTTATAATCTTCCGATTATTTTCACAAACGGCTTCTTATATCCAATTAATCACTCGTTTAAGAATATATTCTTCACGTACGGTCATTCAGAGGCTCAAGTTTGGCATGTTGACACTTTTAGTCCCTCTGTATACATAATTTCACCGTTTGTCAACTTTAGTCTTTCAAACTCAATCTTTCACATGTTTAGAGTTTAGGACACGTGTCTATACATAATTGGACGTGTTTTTACGTGGTGTTACATCCTCACCCCCTTAAAATAAATCTTGACCCTGAGATTTACTGGAATAAGTGAGGGTACTTATGTCTCATAGTGGACTCGACTTCCCACGTATATTCAGGGCCTCTACGGGCATCCCATTTAACTTTTACTATAGGTACACGTTTCCTTCGGAGCTTTTAACCTGATGATCCTCGATCGATATAGGTCTTTCAACAAACCTTAGGCTTTCATCAATCTGTACGTCTTTGTGAGACATAGCTAGCGATTCATCAGCTAGACATTTCTTGAGATTACAGATGTGGAACACATTATGAATTCCACTCAGCTCTTCAGGCAAGTTTAGCTTATAAGCTACACTGTCGACACATTCGATAATCTCGAATGGTCTAATATTCCTAGGGCTTAGCTTACCCTTCTTACCAAAACGCATCACACCTTTCCAGGGTGATACTTTTAGTAAGACTTTATCACCAACCTCAAACTTGAGAGGTTTTCGCCTCTTATCAGCATAACTTTTCTGCCTATCCCTGGCAGCTTTCAGGCGATCACGATTTTGGAAAATCTTGTCCGTCGTTTCAAGGACTATATCAGGTCCTGATAATTGAGCTTCTCCTACTTCTACCCAACAAACAGGCGTTCTGCATTTCCTTCCATACAATGCCTCAAAAGGCGCAGCCTGAATGCTAGTATGGTAGCTATTGTTATAGGAGAACTCGATCAAAGGTAGGTGGTCATTCCAGCTACCTCCCAAATCAATAACACATGCTCGAAGCATGTCTTCCAAAGTTTGAATTATACGCTCACTTTGTCCATCTGTCTGAGGATGGTAAGCAGTACTAAAATTCAAACGAGTGCCTAAAGATTGTTGGAAACTTTTCCAAAAGTGAGAGGTGTATCTAGTATCTCTATCGGATATAATAGATACAGGCACTCCATGGAGAGATACAATCTCATCCACATATAACTGGCCTAACTTGTCGGAGCTATGAGTCTCCTTGATGGGTAAGAAATGTGCCGACTTAGTCAGTGTATCAACTATGACCCATATTATATCATTTCCATGCCTTGTTTTAGGTAACTTGGTTATAAAATCCATGGTTACCATCTCCCACTTCCATGTGGGAAGTTCGGGCTGTTGTAGCAAACCTGATAGTTTTTGATGTTCAGCTTTAATTTGAGCACAAGTCAGGCACTTAGCTACATGTGTGGCAATAGATTTCTTCAAACCTATCCACCAATAATTAGCCTTCAAATCCTGGTACATCTTGTCACTGCCAGGATGAATAGAATACTTGGAGCTATGGGCTTTTTGAAGAATTACATCCCTTAGTCCTCCATAAATTGGAACCCATATTCGTCCATTCAATCTTAGGATCCCATCCTTGCCATATGACAATTGTTCAGCTGTGACGCCTAATTTTTCATTTGGATAATTAGCATCCAAAATAGCCTCTTTCTGAGCAGCTAATAACCTCTCGTTCAAGCCGTTCTTTAATTCAATGCTCTTGGCATTGATTCTAATAGGCTTAACCCTTTCCTTCCTGCTTAGAGCGTCAGCCACAACATTCGCTTTGCCCGAATGGTAGCGAATTTCACAATCATAGTCATTTAGAGTTTCCATCCAACGGCGCTGTCTCATATTGAGATCCTTCTGATTGAACAAGTGTTGAAGACTTTTATGATCCGAATAGATCACACATTTAGTTCCATATAGATAATGTCTCCATAACTTAAGTGCGAATACAACGGCACCCAATTTAAATCGTGGGTAGTGTAATTCTTTTCATGCACTTTATTTGTCGTGATGCATAGGCAATCACCTTGCCTCTTTTCATAAGTACACAACCCATTCCGGTGTGTGAAGCATCACAGTATACCACAAACTCTTCAATTCCTTCAGGCAATGTCAATACAGGAGCATTGCTCAACTTTTGCTTAAGAACCTCAAAGGATTCTTGTTGCTTAGGACCCCAATCAAACTTTATATTCTTGCGAGTCAGTGAAGTTAGGGGTGCTGCAATCCTTGAAAAGTTTTCAATAAAACGCCTATAATATCCTGCCAGACCCAAGAAGCTGCGAATCTCTGTGGGCGTCTTTGGTTCTTGCCAATTCATGATGGCTTCAATCTTAGCGGGATCCACCTGGATACCACGCTTGCTAACTATATGCCCAAGAAATTGGACTTCACGAAGCCAAAACTCACATTTTGAAAACTTGACGTAGAGCTTTTCTTGCTAAAGAAGTTTAAGAATACATTGAAGATGTTTTTCATGATCAGTCTGATTCTTTGAATAAATAAGAATGTCATCAATGAAGACAATGACAAACTTGTGCAAACAGGGTTTACAGACGTGATTCATGAGGTCCATGAACGCCGCAGGTGCATTAGTGAGCCCGAAAGGCGTCACTAAGAACTCGTAGTGTCCATAACGAGTTCTGAATGCAGTTTTATACACATCTTCATCTCTGACCTTCAGCTGATGGTAACCCGACCTTAAATCAATCTTGGAGAAATAACTTGCCCCTTGCAGTTGATCTAACAGATCGTCGATCCTGGGCAATGGATATCTGTTCTTGATTGTAACCTTGTTCAGCTCGCGATAATCAATGCATAAACGCATTGATCCATCCTTTTTCTTTACAAACAGAATAGGCGCTCCCCAAGGGGATGAGCTAGGTCGTATAAAACCCTTTGCCAACAAATCATCCAACTGAGTTCTTAACTCCTTCATCTCAGTTGGTGCCAACCGGTAAGGTGCTCTTGCAACTGGTACTGCACCAGGAATGATGTCGATTCTGAACTCCACTTGCCTATCTAGGGGTAAACCAGGTAGCTCTTCAGGGAATACATCTGGATATTCAGAAATAACAGGGATGTCTTCGATCTTGGGCTTTGGTTCATCAATAGTCACCTGTGCCATGTAAATGACACAACCTTTCCTCAGACACTTCGATGCCTTAAGCATAGACAATTGCTTAGGCAATCCATACTGAGTATCTCCTTGTATAATAAGTGGTTCACCATAAGGGGTTTATTAACCCCTTGCTTCTTATCACAAACGATCTGAGCATGGTTAGAAGATAACCAATCCATGCCTAGCACTATGTCGAATCCCGCTAGTTTCAAAGGAAGCAAGGATAACGGAAAAGAGTGGTTCCTAATGGATATAAAACATCCATCTAACACAGTTGAAGCAGTTTCTATAGTACTATCGACCAATTCTACTTCATATTTTATGCTTAGGGTTCTAACAGGCAGATTTAATAACTTACAAAATTTATTATCTACGAACGACTTATCTGCACCCGAATCAAACAATACCCTTGCATAAACATCATTGATAAGAAAGGTACATGTTATCACATTGTCATTCTGAACTGCTTCTTGAGCATTCATTTGAAAGACCCTAGCATTGGTCTTCTTAACTTCTTCAGGTTTCTTTGCAAACTTGGGGCAATTAGTCTTAATGTGCCCTTTCTCGTTGCAACCGTAGCAGGTTGCGTCCTTCATCTTATTGCAATCTAATCTCTTGTGTCCCTTGGACTTGCAAATCCCACACACAATAGGCTTTGACTGTGACTGCGATCTTGACTCGAGTCTACATTTCCCGAAATGATGTTTCTGACAGGTCTTGCACTTGGGTTTCTCACCCGACTGCTGATTATCCTTTTTAAACCCGGAACCCTTCTTATGATCTGAGGTCCCTTTATGTTTCTTATCAGAATGACGTGAGTTCTCATCCTCACGTTTCCTTTTCCCCTCTTCAGAATTCTTGAGCGATTTCTGCCTAACCGCATCAAGAGTAAGAGATAAGGACAGATCAGTCACTGACCTAAAGGTGGTGGGTCTAGACGCTTTCACACTTGCTTTGATTTCTGGGGCTAGACCCCCAATGAAACGAGCTATACGTTTTGGTTCCGGTGTAACCAAGTGTGGAACCAATCGAGACATGGTATTGAAGCTGGTAAGGTATGCATGACAGTCTAAATTCTTCATGACCAAGGTCAAGAAGTCAGTCTCAATCTTCTCAACTTCATGTTGAGGACATAAATTCTCTTTGATTAACGCAACAAACTGATCCCAAGACAGATTATACAACGGGATCTTCCCAGTAGCTTGGATTAGGGACCTCCACCAAGCTAGAGCTTCACCTTTGAATGATTGTGACACAAACTTCACAATATCCTTATCAGCGCAACCACTGATATCAACCACGGTATCCATCTCGTCTAGCCACGTCATGCAATCAATGGCTCATTTTTCCCCAGTTAAATCCATGGGCTTGCAGGAGACAAAATACTTATATGAACAGGTCTTTGTACGTGGCTCTTGATCGAATACAATCTTCTTATACGGGACACTATGCTGATTTGATGAGTGTTGGGCATCATCCTTCTTCGACTCATGAGTTTTAGAAGGTGGCTTACTGTGAGCCACATAGTGAGTCTTAGGGTGTGATTTGGAATGAGGTACAGATGGAGTCTTGCTACGAGTACCACTTTGTTCTTTAAATTGCCTGTCCGTGGCTTTAGTAACAGCATTGTCAATCAATGCTTGAAGCTCTGCACCAGTTACATTTATTCTGGTGGTATCATGATTTTCTAGAGGGTGACTGTTGACTTCTTCTGATTCTGCCATGTAGCTTGATTGCTACATAAAGATGATGACAATAATTTATTCAGAAGATTACGATGAAATAGTCATCTTGATGACTCATTAACCATGGTATCAACAACCATATCGGTTAATTTGTTAAGCATAATTTATCTAGGATTTTCATTATAGTTTATCCTATTTTATAAATCATTAAAATATCATAATGGCACAAAAGGCCTGGTCACAAGGACAGGGATAAATTATAAGCCATGATCTTATAGGATCAAAGCATTAAGGCTTGAACATAGTCCATCACCTTTTCTTGACAGGGAGTCGTAGACCACAACTGTCTTTTATCTCAAAGGACAATAAATACGGCCCGTAGGCACTTCATCACGAATGGATGTTTTGTATATATGATCATCTTAATCGATGATTTGAATCCATGATTTCTAAATCATCAGGCTTGGATGAATCCAATATAAGGATGACTTGTGTGATTTTATCGAATCATATTTGCCAGGAGTGCTAACTTGTTTTCAGATGTTAACAAGGATTTGAATCTTTTAAATAGGTTTTACCATCATGGCCATGTCTGAAATGACATATAGGCTAGGTTATACCTTTAAGATTCTTTTTAATATTTAACGGCAGAGCAATCATAAATTGAGATGTTTTAGGACATATTATATATATATGCTTAACGCCAAATAAAATTTCTGAAAGAAACTTCTCATAAAAATCTTAAAAATTACAACAATGCCCTAAACGGGTCTTTAAAGAAATAGCATTGTCCACGCAAGGACTAAAAGATAAATATGTCCTTATAAGGACTACTAGAAAAAAAATACAACAAAAGAGTTTCTTCTTCATTTTATTCCTGAAAGTCTCCTCCTTGGTTTATTGAAGGTTTTAGCGGGTAGTCAAAATCTTCCATACTTGGAACCTTAGCAGAAGTGGAATCCAAGGATTCTATGGTTAACGAATAATATGGATAACGAATAGGGTCAGGACAAGTGTAGTCCAAGTCTGGGATTCCCAGACTTGGAGGTAAGAAATATGGATCATTTGGGTCCATAGGTATCATCTTTGGAGTGGGAGCCTCAGGGACTGCTGGTATGGGCTCCTCTGATGTTGGCTTCTCAATTTGAGTTTCAAATGTCTCAGGTAAAGAATCTGGAACATGGTTAATGGTTTCAACTGGTTTAATTTTGGGAATGGGTCCAAAAAGATCCTTCCTCCATACTGGTTGTACGCTTATTCGAGCTGTGGTACGGAACTTACCATTCTTAAACTTCGGGTTTGGAGAACTTCCACCAATGGGAGCTTTACTCGGCGACATGTTCCTGAAATGCACAAATATCGAAAACAATGTATACTTATTAAGGATGAGATTATTCCTAATTCAAGTCTAGACTCGGAAGTCGAGGAATGTGCAACTGTGTCATTGAGATTAAACACAAAAGGCTAGTGTTTAATTCACTCAATGTTGGCTCTGATACCAACCTGTCACACCCCGATATTTCCACGTATTACCGGTGGGGTATATCGTGACGTAGTTGATATCATCATAGACAATAATCACAGTTCAATGCACAGCGGAAGTCTAAAAGTAATAATATTACAAACCGATTTGAAAGTAATATAAAATATTACACAACGGAATGTAAAAGGGATCCACAGGCGGATCAAAACAAAAGAAGTATTGTTCAACAGACTCAAAGTGATAAAAGCTTGCAAGGCTCTTTATACAATCACTCAGGAGTTCCAGCCCATTACGTCTAGTACCTGCACTTAACCTTTTGAAAATACGTCAGTTTACGCTGGTAAATACAATTAACTGACCCTTTTCGAAAAGAGTTTATGAAAATTGATTTACATGCACAAGGCACAAATAAACTTTTATAACTTGGGATAATTATTTTAAAAATAATCTTGTATACAGTTTTACATGTTTGTCGTCCATTCAGGACAGGTTAGAAGAGCCGGATTAAGTTAATTGACATGCCACAAGTATATGCCCACAAGAGATGTGAGATACCGTTTATACATACGCAACTGTCAGGTGTATGCCTACACCCCGTGCTTAAGCCGTGGCCATTTTAATGAATGAGCCGAGGATATCCAGGACATGGTCATTAACCCCCCGAAGGCATTGCATCAAACAAGACAGATTAAAACGGGTTATGCATATTTTTAATCACATTCCGATTGTACGATTTCATACCCGACCAAGCGGTATTATTATAATACCGTATCCCAAGCCCGTATAACGAAAAATAAGTTAAAAGTATTTACCTGAGCAAAAATAAGATTTTTATCCCAGCCGTATAACAATCATCAAGTACAGATAGCTTTTACTGGGCTCCTAATCTGGAACGAAGGTTTTAATAACCTATTAGAATACTAACGGGCCATTATTTAAGTCTAAGACTTAGACCGGTTAGTGGGAAAGATACTATACGGTTCTAAATGCTAGATTAAGCGGAGACCGGAATAGAATGTGGTTTTGACCCGACAAGTTTGAATACTTGTATAATATGGGTAAACTAAACACATTCTGGAATTTGAGGATTTAATGATAAGGTTAAACCCGTTTCGGCTATTTTACGTAAACAAGTTACATATATCGATCCGAACGCATAAACGCGTAACGGGTAACCAAATGAATTATATACAGGTCTTAAATTTTATTATGCTTAAAATATATTAATACATCAGTAGGATGTTAACATATATGCCCAAAAAGTAATTAAAACCAATTTAAGTCCAGTAAGGGCATTTTGGTAATTTTAATGATTATAAAAGAGATTTTATAACAAACTGAAGTTCTGGTCTTTTGTAATCAATAAAAATATTTAATTTATCTCATTACATCAGTAAGATATTACATATATGTGAGGTTTACCATTTATGGCCAAACTATGTCCCGAAATGGCATTTTGGTCATTTCACATAGGCTTTTAAGGACATTTTTGGACATCTGACTTCATGACTTATACCTACTGTAATAATATTAAAATTGGTTTAAAAATTCAGTAGGTAACAAGTCTTAGGTGTTAAATATGGTTTTAAACCATACTATGCACCTAATTAGCGTAAAACTCGCTAATTGACGATAATCAAGATGTTTATGTAAATCTGAGATTTTGATCAGTTTTAAATGCTCAAAATAATTTATTTAATGTATGAAATCAGCAGGAAAGGTTTGGCATTCAAATCATTTGTAAATCTCATTTTATGCACTAAAAGGCTATTATCGTCATTTACCGAATTACACAAGAACCCTATGTTTTAAACAGATTATAATCTGACCAAAAGTCTTAGAATTTCTTAAAAATAATATCTTAACAGTTGGTAATGAGTTTTGGTTCAAAATCCTAGTTTAAAGATGCATTATGCAAGATATCGCAAAATAATTAATAAAAAGCTTCTAATTACGATATCGAGCATAACTCCTATTTGAGACCAAGAACTGATGTCAAATTTTCGGGACAAGCTTAAATATCAGTAGCAAAGGTTTTTGTCCTCTCACATTTCTAAAAATCTCATTTATGTGTCAAAATGGCATTTACAACATTTATAAGCATATTAACAAACAAGAGCATATAATTCAAACTACTATGGACCAAGCAATATAACTCCAGAGGGTTATACTACTGAATAATGTGGTCCTAATGGAAGCTTAAAACTTGGGAGAATTAAACTTAAACGGGTTAAAACTGAAAGTCAAAGAAAAAGTCAAGCTTTTGCGACTTTCGGTTATAAACTGACCTTAGACTGATAATTGTCGGGTTAGGCCTGATTATACATGTTCTAATACTAATTACCAAGTCATTAGAATGTTAAAATATAATTTAGAACCTTTGTTTTAGTAGTTTAAATCATTTTTAAACTTTCTGTCAAGTTTGACTTTTTGACTAACTAGTTTGACCCGACAATTTACTAGTCAAACGAAATAATTAGGAGGTGCCCTTTTAAGGGTTAATCACCTACCTTAATATGGTTCCATAACCACTTTCGTTTCGGTCAGTGGCTAGACCATATATGATTAAACCGATAGTTAAAGCTAAATTACGATATGTTTGACTTTTCGGTTTTTAAGTTAATAAAAATGGACTAATCAGGGATTAAACTCTTACACAAGGTCCTTGCTATCTTTTCTACCCTTCTAAGTCTTCTCCTAATGCTTGCTAGCTCCAGATATGAGTGTATGAAGGATTGCAAGTGAATGGGCAATTGAAGTGTTCAACATGGAGCCTTTTTATACTTGAAGAACACATTCTAGGATCATCACAGGTGTTTTAGGATTGATCCTGATGTTTACAAGTGTCCTAGTGGTATTAAAATACCAACAACAAGCTCCTGGTATCTAGTTAGAAGCATTTAAGTCGGTTATGAGCATGAACTTGCAGCTGTCAGCAATTTTCTGAGTTGGGCACTTCTACGCGGCCCGCGTTGGCTCAGGAGGGGGCTTACGCGCCCCGCGTAAACTGGTTATTCAGGTTAAAACATTTTATAACTTGGTAGATTCAGTCCCTGGCCATTTAAAACCTTATACAACCTCATTTTTGACATAAGAGGCCCTTGGTTAATTTGTAGAGGTTTAAGGAAGTACAATCAAACTTCGTTAGGCTCGGTTTTGTTAAATATCACTATAAACACAAGTTTCATCAAATTGACACTTTTAGCCCAAAGTCTTGAAAACTTATTTAACGATCTCGAAACCACGTGAAATTTATACCACTTATTCTTAAGAGTATATTTGACTATTTTGAAGCCTCGGGTTCGTTAAAAGGTCACTCAGAGGTAAGAATTAACATGTTGACACGTTTAACCCCCGTAGTTTTATAATCTTCCGATTATTTTCACTAACGGCTTCTTATATCCAATTAATCACTCGTTTAAGAATATATTCTTCACGTACGGTCATTCAGAGGCTCAAGTTTGGCATGTTGACACTTTTAGTCCCTCTGGATACATAATTTCACCGTTTGTCAACTTTAGTCCTTCAAACTCAATCTTTCACATGTTTAGAGTTTAGGACATGTCTCTATACATAATTGGACGCGTTTTTACGTGGTGTTACATCTTCCCTGGTATTTGCAGCTTTAAACAACAAATCAGGTATGTGGATTCTTCCCTAGTTCATATAATCCAATTGTGTCTTCTTCCCCGGTTCATATATTCACAATTTCAAACATACTATCTAGTATCTACACGGTTCATATAATCAAACATAATATCTACACCTTTCATATAATCTGATCGTGTTTTCCTCCCAGGTAGTCGAACAAACAAACTATCTACACAGTTCAGGTGATTATTGGTGTGTATGTTACTCATGTGTTTCATTTTTTTATTATTTGGCCTAACTTCTTCACACAACATGTCTATTCAAACCATTATATTTTTAAATTTATATTTGATGTTGTTTCCTTCACATATACTCAAGGCTTATCACAACAGTAAATAACCTCGTACGCAATCAGAGACGAACAAAACTCTGATTTCCTAGAATTCTTGAAGACAATAATAAACTTATTTATTTAAAGTCTTAAACAATACAAGATTCATAAGCCTCAAAGAAATGAAAAAAAAAATAATAGAGACCACCAAAGCCTTTAAGCTTCAAAGGGTGATCGATTGAAGAAACAAAGACTAAAAGTACCAATTAGAACTATGATTCAAAGACTTTATAAGTTCACTAATGGTAAAAGGGTAATTTACAAGAGTAATTTTAATAAAAAAGGGAAACTATGAAATATATATCGTTTAAAAAGGGGAAATATGTAATGAAATTTTATAATTGGTTAAATATGTAATAAACCCTCTTAGGAAGGGGAAATATGTGAAAAACCCTAGGGATTTTTACATATTTCCCCCTTTTAAGAGAGATTATAACATATTTAACCAATTATAAAATTCAATTATATATATCCTCTTTTAATTGAGAAATTACCCATTTACCCTTGTGTCATTCCCATAATCTCATCATTAAAAAATTGTTTCCTATTCCCTTGGTAGGCACTAATCACACGACAAACCCCACACATCCAAACATTGCCCCTCCTCCTTCTTCGAACTGCTCCCAATCGTGTCTTCTTCTCTTCTTCCCTGGTATTTGCAGTTTCAAACAACAAATCAAGTATGTGGATTCTTCCCTGGTTCATATAATCTGAATGTGTCTTCTTCCCCGGTTCATATATTCACAAATTCAAACATACTATCTAATATCTACATGGTTCATATAATCTAACATACTATCCACACCCTTCATATAATCTGATCATGTTTTCCTCCTAGGTAGTCGAACAAACAAACTATCTACACAGTTCAGGTGATTATTTTTGTATATGCTACTCATGTGTTTGAATTTTTTATTATTTAGCCTAACTTCTTCACACAACATGTCTATTCAAACCATTATATTTTTAAATTTATATTTTATGTTGTTTCCTTCACATATACTCAAGGCTTATCACAACAGTAAATAACCTCGTACGCTATCAGAGAAGAACAAAACTCTGATTTCCCGAAATTCTTCAAGAAAATAATAAACTTATTTATTTAAAGTCTTAAACAATACAACAGTCATAAGCCTCAAAGTTATGAACAAAAAATAATAGAGACCACCAAAGCCTTTAAGCTTCAAAAGGTGATCGATTGAAGAAACAAAGACTAAGAATACGAATTAGAACTATGATTCAAATTTTTATAAGTTCATTAAGGTTAAAAGAGTAATTTATAAAAGTAATTTTAATGAAAATGGGAAATATGTAATATATATGGTTTAAAAAAGGGAAATATGTAATTAAATTTTATAATTGGGTAAATATGTAATAAACCCTCTTAGGAGGGGGAAATATGTAAAAAACCCATGGGACTTTTACATATTTCCCCCCTTCAAAGAGAGTTTATTACATATTTACCCAATTATAAAATTCAATTACATATTTCCCCTTTTTATTGAGAAATTACCCATTTACCCTTGTGTCATTCTCATAATCTCATCATTAAAAAACTGTTTCCTCTTCCCCTTCCCCTGGTAGGCACTAATCACACGACAAACCCTACACATCCAAACATTGCCCCTCCTCCTTCTTCGAACCATTCAGATATCTACTCGTGAAACAAACAGTCTGAACCATTAAGTGCTGAACCAGTATGAGGGCTGAACCATTAAGAGCCTCATTAAGAGGTAAACAAACATCCCCTTACTATTTAATTAGTTGGAGTTGGTATTCTAGTTTGACCGAAGTATATGGAATTGTTTGTTGAACAAGGTGGTGTTTGTTTTCTGGCCAGAAGCACTTCTAGCCACTTATGTCTGCGTCGCGTAGACGCGGGCAGACGTTTCATGTCTGCAGCTTGTTTGTTTTCTCGCAGACCTTTCATTAAAAAAGGTCTGCGAGACCTCTTCTTGGCACAGACATTGACCCAAGTCTTCTTGGCACAGACCTTTACCTCTTCTCACCTCTTCTTCCACACCTCCACCTCCACCCCCACATCCCCGCCACCACCTCCACCACCACATCTCCGCCACCACCACCACCCCCACGTTCACCCATCTCCTCCACCCGACACCCCCAATCACCTCCACCATCAAAATCGCCGTCATCATCTGTTATCATCATCGAACATCGTCGTCATCATCTTCACTTCCACCATCAAAACCCCCAAACATCTCCGCCACCATCATCAAAACCCCCAAACCCGAAACGAGAAAAAGGAGCACACTCACCGGAGAATTGGCACCCCACCGTCATCGGCCGTACCGGAGAATCGACACCCCACCGTCGCCGGCTGTTCTCTCTCTCCCTCCTGCAGCTTCCTCTCCCCTCGTACACTCTCTTTCTCTCTAATAACTTCTGGTGGTTGTAGGTTGTAACCGGAGATGCGGCTGGGGGTGTGTATAAGATGATTCGAGATATGATGGATGAGCATCGGAGGTGCTGGGGCAGCCGGTTGGGGGTGTGTATAACCGGAGATCCGGTGGTTGTAGGTTGTCGGTTGTGTGCCTGCCAGTGTTTGAACGAGAGGGAGAGGGAAGGGAGATGGAGTGGCAGTGGTTGTTTGGGTTTCACTATAATGAGAAAAATGAGAGAAGAGTAGTGAAGATCTTTTTGTATAAAAAAAAACAAACTCTCTTCTCCTTGCAGACTGCAGACATTTGGTCCACATCTTCTCCTGCAGATGTCTGCGGATGTGGTCCGCAGACTGCAGACATTTTCCCGCAGAAAAAACAAACAGCACCCAAGTGTAGGGTAGAAGAGTGGGTCACTAGGTTGTACCGGTTCTCTAGGTGGACTTATTCTAGTGAGACTTTCATGGTCCACGTTTATTTTTGTAAGGCTATTTATAGCCCACATGTTTATTCAATAAAAACTAAGCTTTTCTTTTGCAAATATTATGGTCTTCTTTCTTCTGCATATTTCACAAATAAATCGTGATTGTTGAGTGTGAGAAGTGAGGGGCTCGAGTTTTTTTTTTTTTTTTGCAGTAGCTAAACTTCTAAATATACCCCAGAAGAGATAAATAAATTAACAAAACTCATACTTTGATCCTACTAGCAGAAATAGTGTTATTGACCCAATCTATACCCAATTCAACAACACGTTTTGCCCTGTAGTTGATCCAAAAGAAAAGTGTATCGGGAGGTGCTCCATCCATTTTAAAAATCCTTCAGAAATTTTCATGAGGTAGAACTTTGGAAATGTAACAAATTGTTACAAGGATATACTACAATATACACGATAACATTAACGACAATATTTATAACCTTGCAGACATATACTACAATATACACGATAACATTAACGACAATATTTATAACCTTGCTGACTATAATCAATGCAAACAACGTGGTGATGCTCACACAATCGACATTATAAGAACCACAGAGAGAGTTTAACATGGTTTGTTTTCTTCAAACACCATGTCTGTGCTGCTTGAGTAAGATTCCCCGTCACGAGTACCATAAGAAACTAATGGGACCTCGTAAAGATCAGAGTGCTCAACTTCTAGGACTAAGCTTCTAGTGTCTTGAAATGTTTGTTGTTGAACCCAAGGATGAGTTGTGAATTTCCTTAACCTATCTAGCTCCACTGCCACTTCTTTCATTGTAGGTCTATCTATGCCTTGTAAACTAAGGCATCTTTTTGTGAGATCACCTACGGCTTGTATTTGCTCAAGTGTCCCTTCACGCAATATTCGAGGTTCAACAATTTCGTATAAACAGTTTTCTGTAACTGATTTGACAAAATGTGTTGCTAAATTCTTTTCAACATTATATCTATCAACGCCAATTGGTTTTTTCCCGGTTATGAGTTCTGCAAGGACCACTCCAAAGCTATATACATCACTTTTCTCTGTTAGTTGGCTTGTGTTGAAGTACTCTGGATCTAGATACCCTAGTGTGCCTTGAATAAGAGTAGTTACTTGTTCATGATGTAATGGGACTAACCTTGATGCGCCAAAATCTGAAATTTTTGCAGTGTAGTTATCATCTAGTAATATGTTGGTAGACTTGACATCTCGGTGTATGATTGACATAATGGTTTCTGAATGAAGGTATGCAAGTGCACTAGCAGCTTCAACAGCTACCCTCAATCGATTTTCCCATGATAACCAACTCATTCCACCTAATCCAGAATGAATGTGATGGTAAAGAGTGTTATTTGAGATGAATTCGTAAACTAGTTCAGGGACTTCCTCTTCCAAGCAACACCCTAAAAGCTTTACCACATTTCGATGGATAACTTGTGTAAGGATCAAGACCTCATTTATGAATTGCTCTGCTTGGCTCCCATCCACTATTTTTGACTTCTTTATTGCAACTACACGTTGATCAGACAAAATTCCCTTGTACACTATACCATAAGCACCTCGACCAATAATATTATCTTTAGAATAATTACGAGTGGCTCTACGAAGTTGTGTTGTGCTAAACAAAGTCATTGCTTCGTGAGAACCTTGTGAATTAATCTTTTGTTTTAGCAACACACCCCCGTTTTGCTCAAAGAACTTTTCTTGGAGCTTTGTTAGCCTCCTCCTCCTTATACCATATAAAATCCCCGCTATACCCAACAATATTGCTAAAAGTCCAAACACCGTTGCTACATGTAAAATGAAAATGAAAAACTTCAATTAGTGATTGTTGTGCAATCAATTTCAGTTAAAGAACATTGTTTTCTAAAAAACACCTTGAAAATTTGTATTTCGAAGGTTAGGCTAGTTCACGATACACATGATTATAATTTCATGAAAGAGTTACCTATAATGAATGTTGTTGAAGAAAATTTTGAATCTTTATGCCATTGACAACCATTTGCTATTTTTGCATCACCAAAAGATCCTAGCGGACACGTACAATTGTAACTCCCTAGAGTATTTATGCAATCACCATAGCATGGGTTGGTTTCCGGATCCTCACACTCGTTGATGTCTATAATTAGGAAAAATATAAAGCAACTGTTAAAAGAAAAATCATTAATGATAGAAAAATTATTTACGAATGGCAGGTAAAAAAATCCTAATTTACATGTTTTGTGAAAAAGAAAAAAGAAATAATGTTGACTGAAACTTAAACAAACTTGAAATTGGTAGTGTATAATAGTTTTAACCATAAAGTCAATGCTCTTTAGGCCTAGTATTTTCCATGGTCCCATATTATTATTATTATTATTATTATTATTATTATTATAATTGAGAAAGTTGTTAGTTACACTGAAAATTATATTGACACGTAGGTGACTCACAAATACATTCATATTCAGTCATGTGGAATGTTATGCCATCTCATAAATTCATATATATTTTACATGAAAAATCTAAATTGATATTGTTATAATTTTAATAAGTTATGTATTTATTTAATTAATTTCATTTTTAAGGTAACATCCTTATTTCATAATCAATATTAAATTAAAATGAATAATAAATAGATTTAACTTTTATGAAATGGTATGTGTTTAATATTTGTGTCTTGTGTATATTTACTAAAAGTCTATAATTGATTGAAAAGTTCGACTTGAAACAATCCATAAGGTTCTACGACGATTGATAAATACGAAACTGTGGTAAGATGTGGGTTCAACCGCATTAACACACTATGAGATCCGACTACAGTTGATTTTCTCAAACAACTTTGGAAGTATGGTTGGAAATATAGCCGCTTATTATTTTCTCTTAAAAGGTAATTGCAAAAAAATCAGTGTGCTCAAATCACATTAAAAACGGCCCCCGCAACACGGGGAATTAATTCTAGTTATATATATAATTGAAGAAGTTGTTAGCTACAGTGAAAAATATATTGACACGTAGGTGACTCACAAACATAACCATATCCAACCATGTGTAATTTTCATAACTTCTATATTTATTTAATTAAGTATATTTTTTAGGTAACACCCTTATTTTATACTTAAAATTAAATTAAAATGAATAATAAAAAGAATTAGTTTTTATCAAATCATATGTTTAGTATTTGTGTCGTGTGTATATTTACTATAAGTCTATGATTAATTAAAAAGTTCGAGTTGAAACAATTCATGAAATTCAACTACGATTAATAAATACAAAATTGCGGTAAGATGTAGGTTCAACCGCTTTAACACACCATGAGAGATCCAACTACAATTGATTTCTCAAATAACTTAGAAAGTATATAAAGGGATGGAAATGTAATCGCTCATTATTTTTTCTTTAAAAACAATTGCAAAAAAAAAAAAAAATCCGTATGCTCAAATCACATTAAAAAAAGAAACTGATCTCAGAATCAATTCTAGTTATATAAATACATTAATAATAAATCTGTATATTACTGTGCCAATATATTTAGCTCGAATTCCATGTTTAGTCGGGGAAATTGAGGAACCTGTTTATTATAAATAAATAAATATAGACTTTCATATCAGTACATCTATGTTACTAATTGCCGTTCAATTTATTTACGAAGATTTTACTAAATTACTATTTTTCTTTTCAGGTCCTAAACTCTAACCAGGATTTTTTATTGACCTAGTAATTTTTTCAAACTATTAACATATAGATATCTTCTCTCTATCAATGAGGTGAACGATTCAAATTTTACAAGGTGTAATGTATGATATCGATATTTTTAAAAGTATATTAGTTTATCATTAATAAAAAAATTAACATTAATAAAATATTTTACGCATAAGATTATAAATTTATAATAAAATATCTTTAAAACAAGATCATCAATAAATATTATATTTTACATTACTCGTAATCTATGGTAATATTAGTGGAGATAAATATGGTGAGTAGTCTTAATTAGTTCTTTTTTTTTATAATCAGTTTAATTTGTTGACGATGATATGATTCATATCAATGAGTTATATAATCCAGAGACAAAATAAGATAATGTTAATCGAAAAATATTTTACCAAAAGTAATAATGATTTTTGGATATTAGCTTTAAATAACCTTAACTATCACCATTTGGCTGATAATACCATTAACTTACGAATTATACCGCGTCACTCCCAGTTTTCAACTTATTTTCTTCTAGCACTCCCAAATTAATTGAACGCCTACCCAGTTAAATTGTTGCTGATTTGCCATTTGACATGACATGTTTTTGCTGACATGGCAACTAGGGGTGTTCATCGCGTTTTTTCTTCGGGTTTCGGGTTTTTAGGTCGGGTTGTTTGGGTTTTTGTCTAGGGAAAATTGACCCGATAACCGACCCATTTAAAGTTCAAGTTAGCCTGGTTGTTTATTCGGGTTTGGGTTAGTTCAAGTCGGGTTGTTCGGTTATCGGGTTTAAATGTAAAATAAAAATAAATGTTTTTTTTTTTTTAACAAAATATCATCAAAATTGATATTGTTACTTTAAAAATATCATTAGAGTTCAACATTATTTGACAATATGCTATTATAATATTTAAAAGTCCGAAAACTTAATATTCCATATATTAAAGACTCTAACCAAATATTTCTATATGAAAAAAATAATAAATGTTAGGGTTTTTTTTCTATTCAGGTTTCGTATTTTTCAGGTCGGGTTGTTTGGGTTTGGGTTTTTCGGGTATTAGCTAATTCAGGTTTAGATGGCTTTGAATTCAGGTCGGGTTTTGGATAAAAATGAACTGCCATAATGGCAAATGATGTGGCAATTTTTTGATAACCATGATATATGACATTGCACTTTTTGTTGACGTGGCATCTGTTGTGGCATTTGACATGGTTGTTTTTGCTAACGTGACATCTGATGTCAGTTAACTGCTAACTGGGTTAAGGTTTAGTTAATTTATGAGTGATAAATGAAAATAAATTGAAAGTTGAGATTTTTGTGGTACACATCAAGGTTGAAGTGCTATCAACCAAATGATTTCCGGGCTTAGTTGGCCGGGTCAAGATTCTATTTTCCGAGTCAACTTTATAACACACATCAGTTAAGTAGCCCATTATAGCCTTTCAAAAAATGGAAAGAGAAAAGTTTAGTAGCCCACTAGTTGTCATACTAGCTTGCTTTAAATATTGTTGAGATGGCCATTGAAAATAAATACTGACAACTGACCTTGGCAGCCTGGATCAAGATAGGGGTTACCGTCGTAACCATTGTTGCATCTACAACGATACCCACCACCATCTACATCATAGCATGAACTATTTTCTTTGCATTCCGCAGACTCAGAGCAACCCTCTTCGGGTGCAATAACCCAATCTACCACAACAGGGACACTTGACTCTATCCTATCCACAACATCTGAATCAGCGTATAAATCATGGACGCCACGGAACTCAAAACTGCCTTCCTCGCCAAGAAACGCGTAGCCACAATCGTTGAAGGGCCAGACAGCTGTGTGGTTATTAAAGGTGTAGACTGTAACATTGTATTTACATATGCCTTTCGCCCTTTCGGTATAGATGTCTGACAACAGCCCATTCCTGAGCACTGCCCATCATCAGGCACATCCTGTGCTTTGCTACAGAGTCCCAAACAGCCATTAGAAAAATCTACACCGTTTGTCCCTCTGATCAAAGAATAATCATCACACCCAAGGACTGTGAACTTATTCTTTTGAGAGAAAGTGAATGCACTTAACTGAATCCACCAATCATAATCATCTCTTAGAGTTCCATTTTTGTTGTAGCACCCATAAGCAACTGTGGTGCCAATGCGTAGCTCCGAATCCGAAATGTTGTATATTTCTATGTTGCTTGAACGGAGGAACAACTTTGGAGGTTCGTAAGTCATGTTACAAGTCACGTGGAACGAGTTGTCGATGGAACAATCCGTGTCGTTCCCAATGCCAAACGGGTAAGGAACTGTTATATTCCCGCAGCGAGTTTGACAGTTTGGCTTTGCTATTGTGTTAATGGTGGAACCTTGAAGAGTTCCCAAGGCCATTGAAAAAGGAAATGCAAACAAAGAGAGGAGGATAATATGAAGAAGCATGTTTCTTTCACTCTCTTTTGTATGAGGTAGTATCTGTTTGTGGTGTTATTTTGGTTTACAAATATATCAATTTATAGAGTCGCTGCAAGGTAGTGTTACTTATAGCTGTCAACTCTAAATTTAATGTTAGACCGTGGGGTATGGTGGGGCTTGGGTTGGGGGCATGAGTTGACACGTGAAGTTCGAGCGCCCCACCGCCTAGTGACGTGTCCGTGGGGTATGGCGGGGCGTGGGTGCACCGCTTGGGTTGGCAGGTTATTAAAAAAAATTTAAAAAATTCACACAACATTTATAAAAAAACCTAAAATTTTATTAAATTTTTAAAAATTACATAATCCCAAAAATACATAATTCCTAAAAATTACAAAATAAAAAAACTTAGAGCGTTAGGTAAATTTCAAAAAGGGCGAGCTTGTCGAACGCCTTTCGCTCCTTGCCTCGAAACTCAATGTTCGCCACCGCCACCCGGTCCTCGTGGCTTAACTCGCCGCTCGGAACGGCTTCGTAGTAGGCCTTGAAACGATCGAGCTTGGGCCGTAGCTCGCGCCATTTCTCTTGGCACGCGTTGAGGTTGTGCCGGTCGTGTCCGACGTTATGTCGGTAGCTTGCGAATGCTTCCGGCCAATATCGTGTTTGGCCGGGTTGCCGCCCCTTCATAGCGTCAACGACGCTTGTGACGAGAGCCAATTCTTCTTCGTGGGTCCAAGAGGCCATCTTCTTCGGGTTGGGGTAGCGGGTTCGTGGGATCAAGTGGGTTATGGTTGGGGTAGCCGGTGGGGTAGCGGTGGACAGCGACGGTTTGGGATGGGGTAGCCAGTGGGGTTTGGGGTTACATTTATAGGAGATGTTTGGGGTTGGGGTGACCGTTTGGCTTGGCCAAACGGTTGGAATTTAAAATTCAAACCCGTTATGACATGGCGGTGGACAGCGAATAGGAGGCCGCCACATCAGATCTCAAGCCGGCCCCACGCCCGGCTTCAAACCCAAGGCCCAAGGGCACGCTCCAACCGAAGCCCACCCGGGGTGGTGGCTTGGGCGTTTTCCCCAACCCACGCCCCATACCCCATATTCTTAAGTCCTAACACATTCACACTCCGGTAGAGTATATAAATTGAAGTCATATTTAATCACTTACCACAGAGTAACAATCAAAATACAAACACAATTATTAAAATATTATCAAAAGTTTAATGTGTTTAAATATTAAATCTAACTATTGTAAATATTTAAATTTTCTATATAGTTAAAGTGGTTAAAATTGACATGTATTTATTAATTCTAAAGGAAAACTAATGGATCAAATAACACTTTGTTAATTAATTAACCAAGCATAGACTCAGGTTTTCGCAGTTACTCCTCATGGTGAAAAATTTGTTACAATTATTTTTTTTTTGGCAATCTATGGTATCCCACTGTCTTTGCATTGACAGAGTCTACTTGTGTTATGGTTAAGTGAATTTGAGTTTGATCGTATGGAACACGTCGAAGAAAGAATTTGATTGACCTTGTCCTCTAGATAAGACTTTGAAAAGGTCTTGGGCATAACAACAAAGATTTTTCAATATTGGTCCCAAATGAATATCTGCCATAAAAATCTGTTCTTGTTTTCATTAAATTGCAAGGTATAGTTAATTGTGGCCCTTTTTTGTTATAATGTAATTAAATTATTCAAAGGGGACGTGAAAGTTGGTCTATAGTCCACCATGACATTAATGGTATGTCACTATTACAAGTTGTAAATTAAACCGAGTTGAAAATGAGAGGGCTAATCTGACACCCATTATTTCATATAAGACATATCAAACATATCGTCGCCACCCACTATTCTGGAAACAAAACTATTTGGACTAAAATGACAAGAAAAAAAAACTATTTGGACTAAAGTGGTAATTTTGGTCAAACCTCATGGACTAAAATGACAATTTACTCCAATATCTTTAAAACCCATATATAACAGATACTATAATCTGTTTAAAGTGATTGTTACATACAATAATATGGTGATACATGGGCACATGGCGGATCTAGGATTCACGCCAAGCAGGAACGTTTTAGAAGAAAAGCGGTAACGAAATCGAAAAAACGTCAATTTTTTTCAAAATTTACACTAAAAACGTCAAAATTTTCCCCGCCAAGCGGTAGCGGGCGCTCCCCCTTGTGTCCACATAGGTCCGCCCCTGGATACATATAACCTTAGATCCACTTTGGTTAAGGGAGCACAAGCTTACATTACGCCTCAGAAAGTTGTAATCGGAGATGGTACATATTAATTAACGTTACTAATAATTCCTAAATGCACTCTAAAACTTAAACATTTTCTCTTTAATTTAACCATGTAAAAACTTTTGTCTATTTCCACACCATGACAATATTTAGTAGATAGCGTTGCCATGACGTGGAAATTTTTAGGCCCTTAGGGGGAGGGGGTGATTATCACTTGCAAAAATTCCATCACTCACAACATTCAATCAAGTTCCGCTATGTCATCAACCATTTTTTCATCACTCACAACCTTTTTTAGTGGCAATGGTCATTAGACATGCTCAAATCGGTTTTTATCCTAACCGAAACCGGTTAACCGGTTGGGACAGTTAAAGGGCCAAAAAAAAACCGGTTACGGTTAATAACCGGTTATTAACCACGAACATCAATACCCGCTAATAACCGACCGGTTATGAAAAACCGGTTAACTTGTGAACCGGTTAATAAAAACCGGTTTTTCCGTTTATTTTAAATAAGGCTGCAGAATTATACAAAAACTGCAGAAACTTAAAAAAAAATGCTGCAGAATTATATAAAAACATGCAGAATTTTATAAAAACATGCAGAATTTTATAAAAACATGCAGAATTATATAAAAACATGCAGAATTATATAAAAACATGCAGAATTATATTAAAATTGCAGAAAGTTAAAAAAAATGCTGCAGAATTATATAAAAACATGCAGAATTTTATAAAAACCTGCAGAAACTTATACAAATCCTGCAGAAACATATTTTAACCTGCAGAATTATATTTTACCTGCAGAATTATATAAAAACATACAAAAAAGCTGCAGAATCATATACAAAACCTGCAGAATTATATAAAAACATGCATAATCATTTAAAAACATGCAGAATCATATAAAAACCTGCAGAAGCATATAAAAACATGCAGAATTATATAAAAACATGCAGAATTATATTTAACACACAAATAAACCAAATAAAATACGTTTTTTTATAATTATATTAGTAGATCAAGTAACATTACATTAATAAACATGAAAATATCCAATACAATTTTCTTAACTAGTCTAGAATGAAGTTGTCGTCTTGTAGTTTTGTTTCGTCATTTCTTCGTTTAGTCGCTTCGGGGGCTAGTAGAGCGTACGGATTCATCGTACATGAGTTCGTCATGGGAAAGTGGTTCCGCCCGTCCTTGAAAAACTTCAACATCATGTAATTGTTCTTCCACCGCAAGCTCGCCCTCAAGACTTGAAATATGTTGTATACGTTCTGTTGATACATATTATGTGGATACGGCTCGGCTCGGTTCGACTCGACTACGAAGTGAAGGCCGTAGTCAAGACATCCTCCTGTCTTGACTCGGTATGCGATTGACTTCGTAACATTTGATGTAATTGCGACTGCGTGTGTGCAGTATGCAATTTAGATTAAGTTTGTGTTGTTTATATTTTGTTATCTGGCCCAAAATGTCAAAGCCCAAGTAGAAGTCCAACATGAAGAAGCCAAGGCACATTTGAGACGAAATCAGGTGATTTCGTCCAAGTCCCATGTGTTGAAATCACTTCTGATGAAAACACTTAGAATGAAAACCAAATGAGACGAAAACACTTAGGACGAAATCCACATGTGACGAAATCACTGTGATTTCGTCCAGATCTTGGATTTCGTCAATGGGTTTTCGTCTGGGACTTGATTTCGTCATGTGTGTTACTATATAAACACAGCAAACAGACATAACACAGTGAGGCAAATCTGAATAGATTTGAGAGCGAACACTGTAAACACACACACACAACTGAGAGTTTATAGGTTTATCTTGTAAACATTGCTTTGTAACGGTTTCATACGAGTTAATACAATGGAGTGTTAATCGTTGAATCTTTGTGTTTGTGTTCGTAACTTGGTTTAACTTACCCGTTTGGATTCCGCACTTTCGGGTTTGTCGGAAAACAGGGAATAGAGGTTACTCGATCCTCCGGGTGGACCTACACGTTCCACGCCATCCAAGTAATCCTTCAAACAAATGCACATTTCCATCGCCTCCGGTGTAAGTCTTGTTCGTCGAATAGATAGTACCCTTCCACTAAGAGAAAAAACCGACTCCGAAGCTACCGTAGAAGCTTGGGAGCTTAGTAGATCGCGTGCCATGGCGGCTAAAACGGGATAATGCGGTTCTTGTATTTTCCACCAAGCCAAAATATCAAAGTTGTGAAACTCATCGGGTGACATGGTTGCTAAAAAATCGGTATATTTATACCTCCCGAGTTCACTATTTGATGCATCACTTCGAGAACGTTTACTATTTTCATTTCTTAACGAATTATACAAATTTAACTCCGCATCTTTTCTCGACGCCATTTTTTGGTGTAACGATGACACGTTACCATATCTTTGAAAGTAATGATCAAAAAGATTGTTTAAAGAAACGTCAAAACGTTTTAGTGCATTTCTTGTAAAATTTGGGTCGTCATCATTTAACTCCAAATCCGAACAAATATCCGAAATCATCATCTCAACACCCGCAATATTTATAGTCGGGTTCAAGGCGGAGGCACATGTAAAAACCGGTGGCATTTCTCGAAAATATTTTTTAAACTTTTCTCTCATTGGAACAATCATATGTTCGTAAATGTCACCTTGGAATTCAAAGTCGTTTACTTTTTGACACATCAAAAATAGTTGTTTAAGCACCAAAGAACTAGTGGGATAATAAACTCCCGATAAAATCTTTGTCGCGGTTCTAAAAACTTCAAGTAATTGTGTTAACGTTTCAATACACTTCCAACCATCGTCATCAAATGGTTCCACCAACCCGGACGTTGCAAGACTATCGTGGAAAGATTTTAAGGTTTCTTTTTGCATTATCGCGCTATCAAACATTTTCCACGTAGAGTTCCAACGCACGACCATGTCAAAGTGTGCGCTATAGCATTTCTTATTTAAAGCTTTACACCATTTTCTATAATCCGCATATCTTTTTCGACTACCTTGAAAAACGTCACGTAACATATCTTTAAAAGTTTCTTTAACTTCTTTAACGGACTCAACATTTAGCCCGTCTTGCACAACCAAGTTAATGATATGCGCAACACATCGGCTATGATAAAATTCTCCATCGCAAATCGGATTGTATTTTATTTTTAACATTTGCACCGCGGTTGTGTTGTTCGACGCATTATCAAAAGCAATAGAAACTATTTTATTTTCTAATTTATAAGTTTTGATAACATCGTCTAAGACATGAAATATATTTTCCCCCGTGTGTGGATAACCAAATATATCGAACACGATTGTACGTTTCATCATGTTCCACGAATTGGGATCGATCCAATGCGCGGTAACACAAATGTAAGAATC
Source organism: Helianthus tuberosus (assembly GCA_030545235.1). Lineage (NCBI taxonomy): Eukaryota > Viridiplantae > Streptophyta > Magnoliopsida > Asterales > Asteraceae > Helianthus > Helianthus tuberosus. Next base: position 21,426,378 of record CM060365.1, on the reverse strand, counting down.
CGGTAAACCAAATGGAGCCGACCATACGTCGGTTGTTAAATTAACACCGGTGTTTAATTTTTCAAAACCTAAAATCATTTCTTTTTTAGCTTTTGACCACATCATTAAACAATCGCATCTAAGAGTTGAACGACTTACGTGAACATAACGTGGTTGAAGCGTCTCTTGAATCAACTTAGTCAAGCGCGGATTGTCAAAGTGATCGAACGGCAACGATTGTTGAATAACAAATTGAGCCATCCTTAAACGAACCGCCTCCGGGTCAAAATTCCAAACACCCATACCCCGTGATATTTGCGCTTGATCATTGGCGGGATTTTTTTTAATGTCTTGCAATGCGACGTCAAATGTGCTCTCAAAGTAGAGTTCGATGACGCCGCAAGAAACGCCCCGCAATTTTTGCACCTCGCCTTTTCTTTTCCAATCGACATCTCGCATAAATCAAAATTCACCCATAGTGTCAGGTCCCTATTCGTGGTCAAGATCCTCTTCACAAACAATTCGCTAGATGAACCAACAACGGTCGAAGCATCGCCACTCGAACTCGCCATTTGAAAGTTGAAACGTATTTTGTAAGTGTGTTTTTGAGCTAGAATTGAAGTGGGATTATACATATGCATTGAAATCTTATTTATACACATCCAAACAGGTCAAAAAACGGTAATATTACCGTTTTTTTCACTTCCAACGGTAACAATCAGGTGATTCAGGTCGGCTGTGCTGCTGTGCTGCTGTCATGTTGCTGTTGAAGAAGATGAGACCGGTTAACCGGTTATTAATAATCAACAAAACCGGTTTTTAATTAACCGGTTACAAACCGGTTGTTGATATGAAGAACAAAAACCGGTTACGAACCGGCGGTTATTGAGTAACCTAAACCGGTTATTTTGGTACCGGTTAAAAACCGGTTTTGGTTATGGTTAATAACCGGTTACGGTTAAAAAACCGGTTTATTTGCCAACATCTAATGGTCATCACTCACAACAACCAACAATAAACCCCCACACCCCCTCACATCCAATTATCACATAATACCCCATAACGCGTGAAAAATTTCACGGAATCTCCCCTTCACGTGTTGAAATTGTAGGTGGCGGTGGTATCTTTGTTTGTTCCACGCGTGGAACTTGTTCCATCACAGACAAAATGTTGTCCGTCCCTAGTCCCCTTAGGTATCTTATAGTCAGTTGGTTTAGTTGTAGAGTTCATTAGAGTTTGTTGCTCTTTTCTTTTCCTTTCACATAGATAGAAATGTGTATTCATTAAGTTGAGCTGATCATATGTTGAGCCTAAATTCACTTCCATTTTTTTCTCTACATTATATTACTTTCTAAATATGAATCCACGAGCTTTGTTATGTACCCAAAAATAGTAATGGGAAACAAACACAACTGGACTTCTATCCTACTAGCAACGATATAGTTTTTGACCCAGGCTACCAATTCAACATTAACGTTTCCCTCTGTTGTTACAAAAGAAAAAAAATGGCCTAAAACCATAAGAAATGTGTTTCACTTTAAAACTCATTTAGACATTTTCATGTGGTGCTACTTTTGAAATTTTCCAAACCATTACAACGAAGTATTGCAATAAGAAACATTGAATACAACAGGATTAGGATCAAATACAAAGGATCCTAATTGTAAGAAGTGTAAGAAGGATTTATAGAGTGACAAGTGTCCAATAACCTAAAAAAACCCACTACAAAAAAAAACCCACTAAAAAAAAAAAAAAAAACTTAAACATCCACCACCACCAAAAACCCCCACCCCCACATCACCCACCCCCCCCCCCCCCCAAAAAAAAATTTTTTTTTTTTTTTTTTTTTGCCGAGGGGGGGGGGGTTAGGTTTTTTGGGGGTTTTTTTGGTGAGGTATAGTTTTTTTTTTTTTTTGAGGGGGGTGGGGGGTTTAGGTTTTTTTTTTTTGGGGGGGGGGGGGGGGGGGTTAGGTTTTTGGATGGTGGTGGTGGTGGGGTGAGGGTGGGTGTTTAGGTTTTTGGTGGTGATGTAGTGGGTTTAGTTTTAGGTTATTGGACACTTGTCACTCTATAAATCCTTCTTACACTTCTTACAATTAGAAGGCTTTGTATAGGGCTGGCAAAATAAACCCATTAACTAAATTTTGGGTCAAGATGGGCATTTAAAATAACACTTTGGGTTATCTTGGGCCATAAGTAAATTGTTAGTAGGTCTAGATGGGCCAAAGTACATTAAACATAATCACAAGACAAGTCAGGATGGGTAAGACATTCTCACCGAGCAGGTCAGGATGGGTAAGACTACTTCAAGCACAGTTAGGGTTTCTCATAAAGATTAACTACAAGACCGATCTTTGTTAGCACCTATCTATATTTTCTACGCCATTTTTCCAAACAAATTCAACTCTAACAAACTCACTCTCTCTCATTCTCTCTCTCATCATCCTCCTCTTCCACCACCGCCGCCGCTGCACCGCCGGCACTCCGGCCACAGGTACTCTCCGTCAGCTACTGTTTCAAAACTACAGTCAACTTACGCAATTTCATACTTCAATTTTGTAATAATTAACTTTGTACTTGATTTCACTGTCTTTTATTCAATCGAGTGAGTTTTGAACTTGAGGTTTGAGATGCAGTTTTGAATCAAGTGCGAGTGATCTGAGATCGTGTTTGAATGCTTTGTGATCTGTTATTGTTTTATAATACAAGTATCCATGCATCAAGTACAAGTTATTACAGCAGCACAAGGGGTTTTTAATTAAGTAATAATAATTCCAGCAACAAAGATGATGCCAGATGCAACCATAACAGAAATTGAGTTGTCACTGTCATCAAGTAAGTAATAAAAATAAAATAAAATAATAATAATAATAATAATAATAATAATACCCAGTTGAAGATATTGAGGATAATCGAAGGAGAAAATGAACTTTTCTTTCTTAAGATATGATTGATTATTCACTATCATCAAGTGCAGATCGTTTTTTAAATTTTTTTTTTAATTTTTTTTATTTTTTTTTTATTTTTCGTTTCTTATCTTTTTTTAATTTTAATTTTTTTTTCATTTTTATAATTTTTTCAGTTTTTATTATTATTATTGATTTATTCTCAACCCATCCTCATCCAAACCCATCCTGACCCGAACTCATCTTGACCCAAACTCATCCTGACCCCAACAATTATAACCTTATAACTAACCATAATTGGTGCAAAGAAGATGGTGATGCTCATACATGAATCGACACTATAAGAAGCACCAAAAACATTAAAGTGGTTTGTTTTCTTCAAAGGACATGTATGTGATGCTTGAGTAAGATTTCCTGTTAATAGTATCATTCGAAATTAAAGGGGCCTCATAAAGATCAGATTGCTCAACTTCTAGCGTTAAACTTCTAGTCTCTTGAAACGATTGTTGTTGAATCCAAGGATGAGTTGTGAATTTCCTCAAACTATCTAGTTCCATTGCCACCTCTTTCATTGTAGGTCTATCCTGACCTTGTGGACTAAGACATCCTTTTACCATATCACCTACAACTTGTATTTGCTCAAGTGTCCCTTCACATAATATGCGAGGTTCAACAATTCCATAGAAACGGTTTTCAGTAGTAGTTACTTGTTCGTGATCTAATGGGACTAACCTTGATGCACCAAAATCTGAAATTTTTGCGGTGTAGTGTTCATCTGATAATATGTTGGTAGACTTAACATCTCTGTGTATGATAGGCATAATAGTTTCAGAATGAAGGTATGCAAGTGCCCCAGCAACTTCAACAGCTACTCTTAATCGATTTTCCCATGATAACCAACTCATTCCACCCAATCTAGAATGAATGTGATGAAAAAGAGTATTATTTGAGATGAAATCATATACTAGTATAGGGACTTCCTCTTCCAAGCAACACCCCAAAAGATTTACAACATTTCGATGGATGACTTGTGTAAGGATCAAGACTTCATTTATGAACTGCTCTGCTTGACCAATATCCACCATTTTAGACTTTTTTATTGCAACTACACGTTTAGACTGCCCGTAGTGGGGCGTTTTTTTTTTTTAAAAATTCAAAAAAAAACGCCTAGAAACGCCCCCACCCCCATTACATGGGGCGTTTTTAAAAAAAAAAATCAAAAACTTGAAGTTGGCGTGTTTATTATAACGTTGAATGGGGTTTGACTTGGAGTGCATGTGGCCAATGAGAGTGCCAATGTCTGACATGTTAATTAATGCCGCCCACTTTTGCAAAAGTAAAAGCATCTTTCTCTTTGTCCCAGCCAATGAGAAAGTAGTTTTTTTTTTTTTTTTTTTAATGATTGGAAGGGGTATTGGGCATTATTGGAATAATGCCTCACTACACCTCTTTTGCTATAATGCCCAACGATGACTAGGATGCCACGTGTCGGATAATGCCCCATGGTGGGGGCATTATTTTTGTTCACCACTACGGGTGGTCTTATCAGACAAAACGCCCTTGTACACTATGCCATAGCCACCTTGGCCAATAATATTCGCTTGAGAATAATTATTAGTTGCTTTACGTAATTGTGCAACGCTGAACAAGGTCATTGCCTCCCGGGACCCTTGTGAATTGATCTTTTGTTTTAGCAAAAGGCCCCCATTTTGCTCAAAAAACTTTTCTCTAACCTTCATTAGCTTCTTCCTCCTTATACCATAAAATATCGCGGATATACTTGATAGTATTGCTAATGGGCCAAACACCATTGCTACAAGTAAATTTAAAAAGTAAAACACTTCAATTAGTTGTTTGATTAGCGGTTGTTGTGCTAAGTGAACACAATTGTTTAAAACTGAGTTATTTGAAAAAATGATTTTGAAAGTTATTATAGTTTAAATACACATATTAATAAAAACGAACATTTTGAAAAAGATGATTTTCAAAGTTATACTAGTTTACATACACATATGTATACATCCATGAAAAAATTACCTATGATGAATATGGTTGAAGAAAACTTTGAGCGGTTAGGATATAGACACCCATTTTCTATTTTTGCATCACCAAAAGATCCTGGTGGACAAGTACAATTATAACCCCCTAGAGTATTTAAGCAATCACCATAGCAATGGCTGATTCCTGGATTCGCGCATTCATTGATGTCTATGAAAAGAAAATTGAATAGAATGGTTAAAGAATGTAGAAAACATCATAATTTATATCTTTGTTTAACAACTTAGATATCATGTGGATTGACTTACAAGTCAAGAACCTAACTCTGTGATACTATTGTAGCTACTTGAAAACTATCAAATTGAATTGGTTAGAAAACAATATATCATTGAAGGTTGCATGAGATGAGATGATGGACATGAATACATGAAATTAAGTCACCTAAATGGTGGACTTCATGTAAGAATCTAAGTTGGATAAAAATCGAAACATAATTTACTTGGACTCACATAATACAATTAAAAATGTTTATATTTTTGTGCCAAATTATGGTTAATTCAATTTCCAGGTTTTGTTAGGGAAATTGGGTAACACGTGTTTATTAAAAGTAGGGGGTGGGTTAATGTACATCATGTACGTTATTAGTGTGAGAAGCGTATGAGCCACCGGAATGCGACATATAGCTTGAGGCAAGAGGTATATGTGTCCGCACCATAGCTACGTACAAAATTAAATAACTACATACAAATTACGCAACATATATGAATAATTACACACAATAACTCGCAACATATATAAATAATTACTTACGCAACTTAGATAAATATTTACTCAACATTTTACTTATGCACTTATGCATTTATGTTTATACTTATGCAATATTATGTTTATATTTATGCAAGTAATGTTTATAATTACGCATATATATACGTAATTACGTACATCATACACATAATTCATTGGCGTTTTTTAAATGTTGACTTCTTTTAGAAAAAGGTATAACGGGCTTGGTTATATAAGAAACTCTATCTTTTTAAGGAAACTATGGAAACCCATTGTGAACCATTGATTAGCTTACATCAAACTTGATCAATGGCTATGATTATTTTGGTATGAATAAAATTAAAAAGAAATAAAAAGTACTGCCATTTAGTACCATTGAAGGGCATTTTCGGAAGTCAACAAAGACATTGGAAAACAGAAAGCACTGCCATGCAGTTGCCGTCTAATCAAGAACAGCAAACAAAATTCAAATTTTTTTCTTCTTTCACATTATACTCATTGCTCATCTGTTCCGGAACGCTAACACAGAAGCCGATAGCGGCCAACTTGGAAAATGAGGAACTCGTTCATAATATTGTCGTCGTCCGTGAAGATGAAACGATTAAGGAAGATTCAGAGTTCAATTAAAAGGTTAGTTTTGTTGTAATCGGTCATGTAAAAGGTGGTTTTGTTCTACCGATTTATCGGAAAATGGCACCTGAGTTTGTTTTCTTTTATATATGTAGGACTTCGAAACACAGATTAGGGCAAAAAAAGGTCTGAGAGCCGTACAGTTGTGATTATATCCGACGAACCCAATACAGGACCTTCCAAACAACAATCTGACTTTGGTGCGACCCAACGGGAGTTAGGTTAGATTTTTTATGTCTCTTAACATTGTTCAAGGTGATCTATATATGGATAGTGTGTTGGATAAGAAATTGTGCATAACAGAATTTTGTTGGCTGCCTTACAGTGTATGATGATACCGATAGTGTGTCACCAAGCCATGGGAAAAGACGGAAAGCAGGTAACGGGTAACAAGTAATATTGTTTATGATTTGTATAATGTCTTGTTGGGCTAATCGTTTTCGTTACGAATCTATCGGTGCTAAATGAAGGTTGTGTGGAAAGTTCCTTTTGTTACAATAGTGGCTAATTGCGTATCCAGTTAAATCTGAGTAATATGTTTGAAACTGTAGGGAAGAAAAGCATTGTCGGGGATAGTTCTGGGTGTGGAAATAAAAGAAAACGTGGTTAGTTAAATATTGTTGGCTTTGATTAACATGTGTTAATTGGGCATGACCTTGAAAATTCATTAACATGTGATAATCAGCAGGGGAAAGAAACAGCGCCGATGATAAGTCTGGCAATGTAATGCGAAAAAACCGTGGTTAGTTATTTTTTAAGCCTTTCAAATTTTTGGATGTTACGAATGAAAAATTGTTTCATGTTGTCATAGGTGGTTGTAAAGTACACTAATTGTTTGGGTTGTTGTGGTTTCGTATAAAATGTTATTTCAGTAAGTAGGGCAGAAGTGACGGCTACATCGAAGGGTGGGACGTTAAGGACCAAAAAGAAGAAGGGTTCGGAGGACAATGGGAAAGGTAAAGCAGGGAAACCAAAGGTAGTTGGTAACAAACCGGAAAAGGTTCAGAAAGCCCGTAAGCGAGCAAAAAAGGATGAATTTCCAGGCATAAGGACAAGATCTGCACCACTGCAGTTTTATAAATGTGTACGGGCATTGACAGAACAACAACGTGACGCAGTCAGGCAAATGGGCTTTGGTCGTTTGCTAACTTTCAGCGTTGATGGTTTGCCGGCTAAGTTAGCTTATTTTGTTGTGGACAATTTTTATCCCGATAAGATGGTGATATGTACGCCTGCCGGGGATATCAAGGTGAACAGGAAAGTGATACACAAGTTGTTAGGGATTCCGACTGGTGGACAAAAGATTAGTTCGATTAGTAAGCTGCCGATGCTGATTGATGCCATTGCTGATTGGAGGGCGAGATACCCGGGTGTAATGGTGCCTCCAACAAAGATGGTGAAAATGATAGATGAGTCCGATGGCGAAGACAGTTTTGATTTCAGGATGGATTTTGTAATGTGTTTTGTGGCAGTGCTGGTTGATTGTCATAAACAAAGTTGTTTACGGGAAGAAATCTTAGAGTATCTGGATGACGAAATGGACTTTGCAACAATAGACTAGTGTGACCTTGTTGTAGAAAAGCTGAGAACTTGCAAAGATACCTGGAATCAGCTTGACCCACAAAGTTTCTTCGTCGGTCCTCTAACGATTCTGATGGTAAGTGCACTTTTAATTATTTTAGATAATTAACATGTGTTAGAATACTCGATTATTTCCGGGCTGAACGGATCGTTGTTTCTTGTAGTTGTTGTACGTTGATAGCATTGAGTGCACGGGGATGGAGGTAGACAGTGCGGTGTGTCCTTTAGCTTTTTGGAACTTGAAAAGATTGCGAGAGAGAGAAAGGCTTGAAATACTTGCTGGTGGGTTTGGACTAGGACGGTTTAAAGGATTAACACGTCCCATAAACTATAACGTGAAACACTGGGCAACTAAAGAGGTAAAGTTATATGCTCTAACATGTGTTTTTTACAATTAGTATATAGTGTTAGTATCAAAATGTTGAAACTACTATTTTCAACAGGAGAGGTTGACGATAGTACGACAGTTAATAAACGTGACAAAGAAGAACAAAGTCAAAATTGAGGGGATGTTAGAATCGCTATTGGTGGAGAGCCATGAAGACGAAGAAGTACAAACGTTGAAGGCAATGTTTGAAAGTATGTTTGAGAAGAAAGTTAGTGAAAGTGAGGATCACGATGACGCGGTAGATTTAGCGTCACACAAGATCAATTCGGTCTTGGGAGATTTGAGAAATGATGAAAGCTTTCACATCAACGAAGGAGAGAACGCTGGTTAGTAACTGTTATTCTTTGTGTTATTTAGTTTAATAATTTGGAATCCATTTATCGTTGTGCAAACGATTTCGTAGGGGATGGCATGGACGACGATTTTTCGGATGGGTCACCAATAGCGAGCTTGTACAGGAAGTCGCTTATCCGGCGAAACAAAAAAATCAGTAAAAGTAGATTGAAAGCAGTAGGATCTTCAGCAATAGACTTTGATGCCCAAGAAGGTGTGCTGACAATGTTTATGAAATGAACACTGAACCACGTGTTAATGTGATACCTGTTGTGTTGGTTATCATTCTTAAAGTGATCACTGTAACACATTTGACGGGTGTGGCAACCTGTATTGATTGACTAATTTTTTTGGGGTTGCAGCTGATGTTGCGGGCCAATCAATCGTAGATGATGGTGGAGAAGACTATGCTGAAAAGATGGAAGATGGTGGAAAGTCGGGTCAGGTGAGGAGATCTGCAAGAATCGGTAAGTTAAAGCATGTTTGTGAGACAGAAGAAGGGGTTGTGACCCCAAAAAGAAGAAAGACAAATATGAAGTTTGGGGGACAATACACGGATGGTGGCAAAGAAAAAGGTAAATTGTTACATGTATTACCATTTTAAGAGTACGTTTATAGCGCGAAAAGAGTTTATGTACCTGTACTATATGTTATGGAATGAAATGTTTTGTCTAACACATGTTAATGTGACTTGGATCGTATAGTTTAACATTCTAGTGTGGTTGCAGCAGATGGTGCGGGGGAATCAAGCGTAGTTGCTGATGGAACTGAGTGTACCGGAGCGCTGGAAGAAGGTGGTATGTCGTTGCGGGTAAGGAGATCTCCCCGTCTGAATAAGTTAAAGGATGCTCCTGAAATGAAAGCAAGCTTTGTGACCCCGAATTGCCCGAAGACAAAGATAAAGATTGATCGGGAAAAAACGGATGATGGACTCGAATCAGGTAAACTGTAACATATGTTACCAGTTTCATCATACATTTAGATTTAGAAGTACACGTTGATGGTGACGCGTAGTTTGTTGCTCGTGTAAAATTTATTACCCTCTAATATGCGTACGTGTCTGAAACCCATTTAATATTTATGTGATGTTATAGGCTTCAACAAGTCTGAGAAGCAACTGGAAGAGAGAGAACTGGGGTTTAGTGAATTTGTGGAAGAAACAAATGAAGTCGTCGAAGGTGATAAGAGTGTTCATGAAGCTGGTAATTCAAGTGGAGGTGACTGTAGTATTGGTGGGGCCGAAGAAAATAAAGGAGCCGGAAGCGTGGATAAAAGTGATGCTGAAGAAGTGTATAAGCCGCTGGGTTTAATGCGTGCAATACTGCGTATTAAAGCAGCAGAAGTGCATGGTGTTGTTAATGATAAGGACGAACATGTGGTTCTGGATGGCAAAGGAAAGGGGGCTGTTGATGAGTGTGACCGTGATGTTAAGGGTAATTATTTATGCAGCTTCTGGCACTAAGTTGTGCATAAGATGTGATAAGAATGTTTTATGCAGCTGAAGAAGGTAAGATTGAGCATGATGGGATGCATTCAACTGATGTAAATATGCAAGGGTGCAGTAGCGCGGTGGTAGACTCTGTCACAGGCGCAGCTTTCGATAAGGACCAGGATGTCGAGGGTAAAGGGAAAGCGGCTGAGGAGGTGTGTCAGCTGGAAAAGAACGGTAAAGATTTTCATGCTCTAACATGTGTTAACTGCTCCCCTACCTGTATCATTTAGTGAGTTAACATGTGTTAATCATATACACAGTCTTCGGAAACCGTTTTATTTTATTAGCCATGTTTAGGCATGTCTAATTTATTCGAAAAATGTTTATGCAACTACAGATAGTAAGATTGAGAATGAAGTTAGGGCTGCAGCTGATGGAAGAAAAGAAGAGAGTGGTGGCGTCGTGTTTGCATCTGTGGAAGGTGCTGTTAATGATAAGGACGAACATGTGGTTCTGGATGGCAAAGTCACGGGGTCTGTTGATGAGTGTGACCGTGATTTTAAGGGTAATTATTTATGCAGCTTCTGGTACTAAGTTGTGCATGAGATGTGATAAGAATGTTTTATGCAGCTGAAGAAGGTAAGATTGAGCATGATGGGATGCATTCAACTGATGTAAATATGCAAGGGTGCAGTAGCGCGGTGGTAGACTCTGTCACAGGTGCAGCTTTCGATAAGGACCAGGATGTCGAGGGTAAAGGGAAAGCGGCCCAGGAGGTGTGTCAGCCGGAAAAGAACGGTAAAGATTTTGATGCTCTAACATGTGTTAACTGCTCCCCTGCCTGTATCATTTAGTTAGTTAACATGTGTTAATCATATACACAGTGTGCGAAGGCGATACGATTTTTGATGAGCGGAATTTAGATGGCCCCAATTGGAGTCTTGGAATGACACAAATTGGGGGTGAATTGGACGTGTCACAGGAAATCGGTACGATAGAGCATTAAAGAAACTCAGTATTGATGGGTTAGTAGGAGTCATCTGTAATATACTTATTTGCATTAAACGTGCAGGGTGCACAAGTGGGAAGGTGGATGATATTTCTCGGACAGAAACAGTGCTGGAGCCTTCCGGTGAGCTGAAATATATTCATTTACTGTGAAAAGTGTTGTATTCTTCAATGCGTAACGTGAGTTATTTATTTTATATGTTTTAGGCGATATGGAGGCTACCACAGACTTGAGTATGGTTATAATGGTAGAACCAGTTAGCTCCTATGACCCGGCCCTTGCAATCCACAAAGGGCTAGCTGGTCTGGAATTTTGTGGGGGTGATATGAATGATGTGGAGGACAATATTCCGCTTGCAAAACGTGTGCGTATGTTGGATGAGTTGCGGGCCCAAAAACGGAAGCTCCCTTTCAGAGAAAAAGTGGCAGCGGAAGCAAACAGATCACCTTACTATATAAGGTCTGTTGACATGGGGCAGGCAATAACTAAGAAGGAGGCAAAGCTGTGGGAGTACATATACGTTGATGAAAGCCCATTGCACTCTTTAAATGGGCATTCTCGTAGGAAGCGGTCAATGGAGGCAAACGTGTAAGTAGAACTGCAACGTGGTTTATTGTTTTATAATAATAGGGTAAACCATGAACCAAGTTCCACACTAGATAATTCGTTATATTTTGATTTTTTCCGCAGGAGGGAACAGGGTTCGTCGTCGGTTGTTGATGTAGATAGTCCGATACACATGGCTGTGTAAGTTGGGGGGGTCACCGTACCAAAAATTTAGTAAAATAATAAATAACATGTGTTAAAGTATGCAATTTAATTTATAATTTGTACATCTGAAACCAGGGAGTTGCTGTTTAGAAGCCCTACCCATGTAGAAGCGTCTCGGGCTATGTTCAAGAGTTTAAACGTTGGCAATGAGATCTCAGATGGTATTATCGACTGTTGGGCGGAGGTGCTAAACTTCCAAGAGAAACGGAAATCACGGGGGGCTTACAGTAGGCAATTCTTTGTTACCAAAGTTGTGGTGAGTGTCATGTATATAGAGATTACAGTGTGGCGACTTTTTGAGCTTATTAATTTATCTGTTGTGGTTAAAGTTTCCGTGGATGCTAACAACTGAGGAAGGTGGACTCGAGGCGCGGATGCACAAGTTTCGGCTTGGAATAAAAGGTGCGATTAACAGCGGTGAAAATGTTCCTGACTTTCGAAATCACGACATTGTTTTCTTCCCGATATTGGAGCACAAACACTTTTACTTGCTAGTGTTTGAGTTACGCGACCCGGGAATTTATGTCGTTGATAATGACAAAGCCCGCCAAGGTCAGTTGATAGAAGATAGTGTCTACTACCTCCACAAGGACACAGCGTATAAGATCGTAAGTTTCTTATAAACTGACAATTGTTGAACAAATAAGTGTGATAATATTGAGCAACTGCTTTTTTATTGAGCATGGCTTGTATATGTGTATGCAGAAAGATATGTTTGTGCAATATCTTCGGGAGGTTGGGAATCCGCGAGCCGATGACATAGAGTACTGCAACATCCAGCGTATGCCGGTTCCTTGGGCGACCACCGCAAACATAACTGATTGTGGGGTCTTCTTGATGCGGCACATGGAGTGCTACATGGGGAAAAACAAAAGTTTTAACTGTGGGTTCAGCATGAGTGGGTCGAGGAAGATGGCGGAGGTGCGAAAGTTGAGAAAGAGGTATGCTGCGCACATCTTATGTTCGGAGGTGAATGTGCTGCTGCCAAAAATCAAGCAGGATTGCCGAATAGAGTAACACGTGTTAGGGGGGTGAAATGGTAGTTACTGTAACACCAGTGTGCATTAATTGCGCCAGCTTTGTTTTTGGAAACATGTAATGTACTTTGATGGATTTGGGGATGTTGCTTTAAACTTACTGCGGGGTAGGTGTTTTGTTGGGTATGGCATCGTCACGATGTCTTTTTGGGGATAGACTATCTATATACAATCTGATGTTTAGTAACTTGGTAATTCTATACTCTAAAGAATATTGATGTGTTGTTGGATGTGTTAGAATATTATTAATCTAGTTGATTGACGTAGTTGATAATGTTTTAAATGAGGTTGTTTGAAATTATATAAAGGTACGTGTAACATTATAGGAAATGAGAAAATGATGCTTCCAAGGGAACCACTCTTTCTAAAAATGTAGTAGGAATATTGGAAATTGGGGAAAGTAGGTGGCAGAAGTCTACAAACATAGGGGTTGGTGTCTATACCACAACTTTATTGGGAAAGGAACCATTGCTTTTTGGCCCCTTATGGTCACATCAAATTCAAGTCACAAAGACCTATATTAAATGTACCCAGTTCAAACCTCTATAAGTATTGTGGTGAAGAAACAAAGTCATATTCTGTAATACTTCACCACTTCAGTTAACCATAAACTGTTAGCGGTTCCAAAGTGGTGTAATCTCATGGACCCGTGTAAAGGTAAGGTTACGGCTACCCTACCAGGCATGGAGAAGCGGATGCAAAAGGGGAAGGAAGCATGTGAGGGCCAGTACGGGGTGTGCTACGAAAGAAAAGTGTCTCACAAAAATCGAGAAGACGGGAAAACTGGAGTAGCATCTGGCGACGATGTTGCAGAAAGCGGAACCAAAAATGAAATTCATGTAGCTGGTGTGTCGCAAGAAACGTCACGCCGTAGGGAACACGTTGTTCCAGAAGCTGAAAAGTTGAAGGGGCTACCAGATGAGTTGGTTAGGTTGCTGACGGATCCAGACCATGAATTATGTGGTTGCCCGTTGTGTCCATACTCACCCGAAACAATCCAGTCCTGGTGTTACCATGACCCATGGGAGAGTGAGCGCAGCCCCTCTCCTCTGTACTTTCATGATGAGGAATTTCCCACACCATGATGAAAAGCTTGTTAGAGATGGAGGATAACAATGGGTAGTTAGTATGTTGAAAATGGTTGAAGATGTGTTAACCTGATGACCCTATGTTGTAACAAAACGACATACCAATGTCGTTTTGTTGGTCTTTTATTATGTTTTTTTTTTTTTTTTTTTTTTTTTTTTTTTTGTTTTTTTTGTTTTGGCAATCAATGTGTTTTAGACGCGGGGAGGTGTAACCTATTAGTAGAATGTGTGTTTAAGTTGGCTAGACGTGAAGTTTAATTCTATAACCTGACGTGGTTTAATATATAAGTTTTTTTTGTGTGGTTAAGACAGATTGTTTTGATCCTTTCAAGGTAAAAGAACCAAGCATTATGGGGGCTAACATGTGTTAAGCATCTGTTTTTATGCCATTGTAAAAAAAAATAAAACACATAGCCATGGGTATCGAATGTAACACATTGGAAATGATGATCCACACCCGTGAAATGGCACAAAAACCATCTTGTACCTACGAATAAAAAATTGATTTGATGTTAACAATATGTAAATCTTTTTTGGGTTAGGGTTGTATACTTGGGGATCAGGCCTAACACATGTTAATGGGGGGGGGGGGGGGGTGGGTTTGACTAGCCTTTTTTGGGTTAGGGTTGTATACTTGGGGATCGCCAAAAGCTTTGTAGTTTAGCTTTGAAATCTCATCAGCCCAGAACCTGTTTTTGTGTGGTTAACACAGATTGTTTTGATCCTTTCAAGTTAAAAGAACCAGGCATTATGGGGGCTAACATGTGTTAAGCATCTGTTTTTATGCCATTGTAAAAAAATAAAACACAAAAACACAATTATCAAATGCAGATAATATTTAGATATGCCCATTAATAGCAAATAGAGGTCCCCAAAGAAGTAGGGCTACAAACACAAAAGTGGCCAAGGCCGTAGAGTTTCTTACAATCCTAATTATGGTTAATGGGATCAAAATAGTTCAACCTTCTTACACACGTAACAGAGAAGAGCAGGATGATGTCAAAAGACTGTTACATGTGTGTAAGAAGGACAAAATGAAGAGAGTCTCCCATGACATAGTACTAGAAAACGACAATAAAGATTTTAATCAGAGGGTGAGTCGCCAGAGGCGGTCTGCCTTTGTTGTTCAGCAGCTGCCTTTGCTGCTTTCATTGCAGCCACCTTAAGGCAGTTGCGTGAGTCGTGGTCGTCGACATACAGACCACAACGCTTGCATAAACGAAGCTGCTTTGGACGTTTTGGTGGTTTTGCCTTTGCCTTCTCACCGGGCCCAGAAATGCAAGTATGAGTACCACATCCTTTATTGCGTGCAACTTCTGGATTAGTAACTTCGACTGGAATATTGATTGGCTGTCCAACTATTTCTTCCATTTGACACTCGTTTGATTCATTTTGAATTGTAGACAATGGTTGCTTGGAAAGCACATTGATCTTGAAATCCCTAAGTTGGTCAACCAATTTTGCCAACGAATCCTCATCGGTTCTGGCCACATCAACGCATTCAGTAACGAGGTCGAGGATTTCATTCCGCATAACGGACGGTGCGTGTGGGTTGACTCCGTATCGGCTGGAAATTGAAAAAACCTGTTTGGGGAGGGCATCTCGACGCCACCTATCGTTTATGTATTGTGGTGGAATCCTTTCAACATTTTTCAATCGATAGACGCAAAAAACATGGAAACACAGATATCCGATACGTGTGAAATTCCTGCATGAGCAACTGGCGGATTGGTGTACAGTGTGATACGTAACCTGTTTTGAGCATAGACAGCAAAAAAAGAAAGCCCTTTAGATCTAACATGTGTTAGAGGATGTGTAATAATGAAATTGCCTAACATGTGTTACCTGATAGACGTTTGTGATGTTGTTCCTTTTATCCAAA
Source organism: Helianthus tuberosus (assembly GCA_030545235.1). Lineage (NCBI taxonomy): Eukaryota > Viridiplantae > Streptophyta > Magnoliopsida > Asterales > Asteraceae > Helianthus > Helianthus tuberosus. Next base: position 21,410,561 of record CM060365.1, on the reverse strand, counting down.
TGAGTGACGTCTATCAGAAGACTGGAATTGCTGGACTCGGTTTGGTTTGTGATGTAGCATAAAAACTTCCCTTTAATTATCTCTTTTTGAACTTGCGCGAAAACAGCGTTTGTGTAAATGGTGAACGCGTGCTTTTCTATCGCTAAATCAGTATTGCCAGTGAACATCGTGGATGAGGTTTTGTACTCCGATACACGTTGACGATATCGTTGGCTGTCTACCCTATTTTCAAAGCACATCATAAATTGTACAAGGGTGTTTGCGCTTGTTGAGTTGACCTTGAAGGCAGCGTTAGAGCTTTCGCAGCGGGAAGTGGTCTTCATTAAGCAACACATGGGCAGTTCCCTGAAGTAGGCTGGTACCCAGAGATGTTTGATGTTGTACATGTCGTTCAACCAGCTGTGGTCTTGAAGCCCATATGTTTGTAGGAGGTCATTCCAGCGGGACTCAAACGTTTCAGGTTTGATATAAACATTCCAAACCAACCGGTGAATGCAGGACCGAAGATCAGTGTTATCGAGAACGTCGGCAGAAATCTGAAAAAAGTTAATAGTTACTAACACGAGTTAGATTAAAAACAGTTTGAGAAGACATATAAAAAATGTGTTATGTTGGATAACACATGTTAAGGGCTAACAAATTAAGCTAACCTTGGAGGGTATTTTTTTCATTATATGCCACATGCATAGACGGTGTCGTGATTCGGTAAAGACCATAGGAACAGCTTGTAGCATGGATGGGTCTTGATCACTCAGCACGAGAGTTGGTTGAGTACCGTGTGCCTTCAAGAAAGCCTTAAGCAACCACACATAAGATTCAATGGACTCGGTTGATATCAAACCCGCTCCAAATGTAACACATTGGAAATGATGATCCACACCCGTGAATGGCACAAAAACCATTTTGTACCTATGAATAAAAAATTGATTTGATGTTAACAATATGTAAAACTTTTTTGGGTTAGGGTTGTATACTTGGGGATCAGGCCTAACACATGTTAATGGGGGGGGGGGGTTTGACTAACCTGTTAGTGCTGTAAGTTGCGTCAAACGCGAGGACATCACCAAAAGCCTTGTAGTTTAGCTTTGAAATCTCATCAGCCCAGAATACAGAAGACAACTTTCCATTTGATACAGTGTAATCAAAATAGAAGTTGGGTAGGTTGTCAAAACGCTCACGCAGGCGTTCAAGGAAAACTTGTGCGTCGCGTTCACCAATAAAAATTCGCAACTGGTGGCTCCAGTTATTAAAATCCATCGGAGTCCCATTGACATTGTGATGCCCTCCTTTTAAAGCTACAAGACATCTATAAGCTCTCGTTGGTCCGATACGGTTTAGACTCATATTGTGAATGAATTGTTTCGTGGAGAATGACAGCTTCCGTGATATCTTGCTAAGATCACGGTTGTAACTCTCAACAAGTTCATGATTATGAATATCATTGAAACTCAGAAGTGTGTATGAATCATTCGAGATTGAGACTAGTATGCTTGCCTTACAGTCACACCATGTGAAGTTGGTCCTCCGGTGCTTAACAGAAGATTCATCTAGGGTGTCAAATTTCCTCTTGGGTTGTGGTTTTCCATATTTTGAGCATCGAAGATACTTGTGTGTGGGAATTCCATTCCAGACTTTAGTTTGCCCTTTTTTTACAGAAAAACCTGCTTCAAACGCATAAAGTTCATACATCGAAAGAACATCCGCAAAAGTTGGATAAGATTTCCCACACACTGGTATGAACTTATCAGCGACATTAGGAATCCAGTAACGGGTTCCCTGAGGGGTATCAAAAACAAAGTATGGATTCGATGGCCCTGCATCATAAAACGAAAAAGGTTAGGAATCTGCTATACATGGCATGACAAAAGGTTAGAAATCTGTGATTTGAGAATAAAGTGGGCTCCCATGTAATATATACAACCGTCTAACTGGCCGCGTGATGATTCAGCAAACATAGAAGGACCATACGGTGATCCAGAAACAGCAACAGTCATGTCCTGCATATGGGAATCTTGGGATGCTACATGTGAACATTATGGAATATGTTTGAACAATGCCATATCTGGGGAAGAAAAAAACAAAACCAAAGTATAGAAAAAACAAACCTTCTTCATTATCCATAACCTGGTCATCATTAAACGCGCTGTTCATGAAATTGTTGGATATCACAACATCCGGGGATCTAACAGGGGCTTCAGATGACCGAGAACAATCAACATGCATATAAGTGTATACAGAAGCTTCGAATGGAACAAGTGAACATGGACATGCAGTATAGTTTGGATTATTAGATTAAAAAGTTGTAAAAGACAAAAAAAAAACAGGACTTCGTGAACAGTTAAATTAAATATATGGACAAACCTGGAGCATTAAATTCCTCATCATTTTGGAAGTCGCTGCAAAAGAACCGGATGGGGAAACTATGGACCGGCGACATTGATTGTGAGGTTGGTGGATTTGTCTCCATGGATATTAATGGAGGAATGAAAAGGGGAGTAGAAGATGAATATGTAGTTCTGTTGAAAGAATAAATAAAATGAGAAATTGTAAAAGAAATATGGGGTGGGTGCATTGTACAAAATGAGTTGATGTGCATTAAATGCTGATGTCAATTCAACAAGCTCATAATATCTTGCCTAACTCAAATTACATATATAACCTTCCATCAAAAAGTAACTAGAAGTGGCAGTGGGCTACGTGGCTAATTGATGGCCACTATTATAGTTTGCTAAGTTTTCTAAGAATATGGGGTTTCTTACTAAGCATTATCCAAGGTATAACAATCCTATAATTAAATTAAAGATAATAAATGTTCAATGGTATATATTTTTAAACAAATAACAAAATATATAAAAGTAATATGTATTTGAAAAAAAATGGTGAAACTAGATACAATTTTTAATTTATATTTGATTTTGTCTGGCCAAATAATGCTAATATGGCACCCATACCACTTGTAGGTCCTTATAATGATCTTATAACACCTATTCCTTGTTAATGATAAACAAGTGCGGAATCCAAGTTTATACACAAATCGAAACAAAAACACGATCAATAACAAGTGTTTATCACTTTAAAGTTTCTTTGTATTGATTTCACCAGAGTAAGAGTACAATGAATACAAAATATGACCCCACTCTAAAATGTGCTCTCTCTCTTTCAAAATGGACAACTGCTTTATTTATAATGCATACAACAGGTCTAACAAGGTGATATTTATGAATTTTATTAGTTATCAAATAAGAGTTTGAATCTTTTTCTCATTGTAATCGAGTTATTTATGGTGGCTATATAATCCAATCGAGCTTGTGATTAGGATTATGAGAGATTAATCTAGTTTTGAGTTATTTTTTAGATTAATAACTAGAAAAGTGCCTCGCGCGCGTTGCGCTGCGGGCAAAGAAATTGACCACACGTCAACAACGTGTAATCGATCAGAGTTACAAACTCCGGTTATAATTAACCTCCAGCTCATACTTTGTAGTAAGTAGTAACTATAACCAGGAAAAAAAGTCATAAAGTGTCAATCAATCGTACCAACTTTGGTATGATTTATATAACCTCTAATAATATTATTTTCAGACAGCCGTGTTAGTGTCACACCAGGGAAAAAAGTCAACTTGATCAATACTAATCGACCCGTCATCGGTTAGACAGGTTACTTGGTTCTATATTCTTCGGACGTTTTGCGCAAGTGTCAAAGTCTCGATTGGCATGCGTATCACTCGTCCCCATTAACATCCATATTACAATTCTCAAATGCCACAAACTACTACAAGTGAACAGTGTACTATGTATCGTCCCACCACACGTAGATGTATAACCTTTCTAAGAATATAGTAAATATGTAAACATAGACACATATACACATTTGCACATAATCATCATTTATATCATAAATGTGTATTTACTCATTTTTCAGGTTTGTTATAGTTAGATTCGATAATATAAATGTGTATTATCTAAAACATTACACAAAAATACAATCTAAATAACAGAACGGTTCAGGCGTATGATATGATTATACCTCTCGGAAGATCATCCTTGACTGCGATTAATTGGCACAAAAGTTGCTCGAACACCCCCTGAATACAACACCAATATAACAAACCATAAATACAAATTTCGTAAGGGGTGGCAGCTCTACAATTGGTGTGGGTCCCATTAAAGTAAAACATAAAAAATAAAAGTTGAAACATAGCTTACAACCATTGATGCATAACCAACTTTACAATTCATCCTTTCTGCTATATCTACAACTCCAAAACCATAAAATAATAATCATGTTTTCTACACTTGCATGTCCCTCTAGTGGCTATAAGAAATCAAGCCTCAATGAGAATGGCATGCAGGTGCTGGCATGTGGTATCATGTTTTCTACACTTTATGACTTTAAACCAATAAGTTAAATCTACAATCCTACATCCAAGCACCTGAAAATTAGAGAGATCTATAGACTGTTACAACACACAACTTCCCAATAATAAATATTAATTAGACTTTAACAGCCAAATTGGCTATCCGTATGAATCATTATTAACATTCTTATATTCAATTTCAACAAAATTTATGTAAGATTAAATTGAGACTTACATAATTCACTCCGAAACCCTAAATCTAGCTGCACTTTAGTTATGAATCCACCAAAAAGTGAAGATCAAATCCAAGATATCTGCAGTCCTGGAGATCAAAGAATAATCGCCGCCTGATTGCAATCAACTTATTTCAGCCAACTGAATGAAAGTTTAAAATACTAAAAAATGGGGCCCGAATTGCTGGTTGTAGGCCTAGTATCAAGCGATTTGTATAGAAGAAATTAGAATCTCTGCTCACAAACATAACTGATATATGCAGAACAAATTACATAAACCCTATAATACCTTGCGTCGCTGTACTGGTTGGAGACCACCATGCGTCACCAATAGGTGGTTTTAACGTTGCCAGAAACTGATTTGCTAACTTGTGACGTTGACAATGCACCTTCATATCTCTGATCATACATGCAGGCCCATTGGAGACGTAATTCGACGAAGATCTCACTGTTGCTGGAAGCGTGACCGGCCGTTCCACTCTCTCTATCAGAGGTTCTCTCCATCTCTCCTTCAAGCTTTCTCTCTCTATCATCTGATTGTAAACACGCGCATCAAATAAGGGAACCGAACACAAAATAAGCAACAATTACAACACACTGCAACAGTGGCGAAGGTGGAAGTTTTCGTCGGGGGGGTCGAAAACGTATATACCCAAAAAATTCTATAGAACCGGGGGGTCGAAAACGTATATACCCAAAAATTTCTATACGAAAACTACATGTACAACACTACTGAGTGAAAAGTTCAGGGGGTCGGGCGCCCCTCCCAGCCCCTTAAATGCTACGCCCCTGCGCTGCAACATATAAAAGTCTTCAAACACAATGTATAAACCAGTTAAGCCTGAACATGTGATCTTTAACAATTGCATGCACAAACAAATTATTTTCAAAACATTTTCAGATCAACTATATAGTAATCAAAAAAACAAAAAACCTCAGATCATTGTGTCATTGTTATTCACATCCAAATAAACGACAATTACAGAAGCTTTGAACTATATTGAAGCTGATAACAAATTAACAATACTGACTGTACATAATTCAAATTCGAAATTAGAATTAAAATGTAAACAGTTACGAGGATCCAGATATACTTCAAAAGCAAATTATAAACTATAGAAGCTTGAAACTATGTTGAAGCTGATAACAAATCAACAATACTGCTTCTACACAATTCAAATTCGAAATTAGAATTTAAATAAAAACAGTTACGAGGATCAGATCTGTTTCAAAAGATAATTATAAGTTGTGAAGTAAACACTAAACAGAAAGCGAATATTACCTTCCAATCGGAGAAAGCGGAGTCGTGTTTCGTGGTGAACAGTTTTCTCTCTTTAACGCCGGTGCGGTGGTTACGGCGGTGTTGACGGTTCGTACCATCGATTCCGCCGTGACGTTTGCCCATGATGATGATGGAAGAACCCTAGGTTCGCCGGAATCAGGGTTGTGTCCCATGTTATCTTCACCACCGTGACGATGTCGCTGCCGCGACGTCGCCCTAGAACCACCGCTGCTGCCGGCCTCTATCTCCTTTACGGTCTCTCCCTCTTCAAGTATCTCTCTCTTTCTCTCTAGATCTGATCTGATCCCTCTTTTTGTTGATTATGTTGCAGGTAGAAAAGGACACATGTGGGTAACAACAAAATATTGAAAATTAGTGTATAACCAAACCCATAAAGCCAGTACAACATTCTAAGCAGAGTGTACCTACTTCATTGCACCAAATTGTTGCAAATTAGAAGTATATATAATTTCGAAGAGCTTATTTCATAATTGTGTGTTTTTATTGTTTGATATCAACTGAGACTTGAATAAGTGTTTCATCTATTGACCTACATCATTTTACTCGGTTTCCCTATAGCTACGAATATTAACTCCATAACATTTTGGAAGTTGGATGACCAGTGCCTGACACCTGTGTGTCAACTTGCTATTTGTCCACTCTTTTTTTTTTTTTTTTTTTTTGCAATTTTTTCGTTTCTTTTGGTGCAAAGTTATCGTTTGACTGGTTGTTAAAACCCGGTGATTCATAAGAAGGGTAGACGGTGGGGTTTTTGGTAAGGTTCGTTTTCCGGCAAACGAAGGTGTTGTAGGAGACATCGATCAAATACAAGGACGTTGTGTGGAGTCCGGTGTAAATATAGGGTACGACGAGCATGGATTTGAAACGAGGAGTTTTCCGGCGACCACCACGTGACAGCAATAATGGCTGCATTGGTGCTTTCCGGCGATTTTCTAAAGAGAGAGTGAGATGATGGATCATTACGAGGAGGTGGCGCGTATGGAGATAGAGTGATGGGTGTCTGTGTGAAGCAGGGATAGAAAGAGAGGGGGTAAAATCGTAAAAACAGGTCACCGGAGTTGTTCAGGCCGGCGAAGGTGGTAAAAAGTGTAGGAATCCGTTTGTGTAAAATAAATAAAATAATTTATTAACTTGAATAACAGAAAAATTACAGAATGTAAATTGAAGTACAATACAATTACAACTGAAAAATTAGAAAAACAAGAACTAAAAACACGAACAGACGAAACTGTTCTTGGCTGAGGATCGTGTTAGACACGGGTCCCTTAAAACAAATTTCGTGTCTCCCAGGAGAACACGTTTGTTTCCAGGATACAACAGCCGCAAGGTCTTGACTCCAACCCGAAGGTGTACCTCGAACTCTTGAAGATGAAGAAGAAAATTCAGTGAAGAGAGATTGTTAGAGCTCGTGGAAATCGATATTCTTAGCTGCAGTAGGCTCCTCCTATTTATACTGCAAACTGAAGTCGAAACTAAAAAAGAATTAAGTGGGCGAATTAAACTGCATTAAACGTCTTCAATGCACCTTAATTCGTCATTAAATTCTCAGTCAAACGCATTAACTACGTCAGTTTCGAATGCTGAAAACGTAACTGCACTGCAGTAACTGCTGCTGGAAGCTTCAGCGCGCGCGCGCGCGCAAGCCACACTGGTGCGCGCGCCCAGGTGTGCACGCCATGCGCGGTGCGTCCTCTTGGCTCACACCCATGCGCGCGTGCGCCTCACTGACTCAGGTCCATGCGCGCGTGCGCCACGTCACCTGTGAGCCTCTACGAGCGCGCCACACAGTCGCGCCGTTTTGGCTCACTTTGGTGCGCCGCGCACGACACCTCCGGACCCATGCACCATGCGCAACCGCGCGCCTCCGTGCCACGTATACCCGCGCGCGTTCTGCCACGTCACGCGCTTCGAACCTGCACTCCACTTGGTCCCTGCAGCCTATGAGATCCACCACGCGCACGTGGTCAAAAATACAAAGGCGGCTCTCAAGCGGCTCGCGGCGATGCGAGCGTGCGAAGTGCGCCATCAAAGCGTCACATTGCGCCTCATCGCCCACGCCACGCGCGCGCGCGCGAGCGTGTGCGAGTGCGAGTGCGAGTTAGGGTGCTCCGCACCCTTCGCGAGTACACTAGTGAGTGCTCCCATGAAACAATAAGGATGGAGAGATCCTACTTAAATACCCCTTTAAGTTCCAACTCTCATCCGATGTGGGACAAGGTGCCACTTTCCCACTTTTTTCAGCATTTAAGTTTCAAACACCAAACTTTGAGCATCGATATCTCATTCATCTTAGCTCCGTTTTGGACGTGGTTTAGTTCGTTGCGAAGCCCTTCTGACATAGAACACAAACCCACAAATAAATATATAAAACCCGCTCATTTTATTATATTTATTTCTAGTCCAAAATAGGAAAAATCATTTTCCTATATTTGTGAAAAATGCTATTTTCACAAAATTTCCAACAATCCCCCACATGAATAGAAATCGATCTATCAAGTTTCAACGATACACGTTCAACAGTTGAGCATTGCAAGATAGGTAGGTGTAACCTTTGAACCTTCTTTTGTGAAGCATACTTAGCCTCCTAGGGTCTTGTAGACGCGGTGTCCTTGAACAATCCCCCATTTATCTAGGCGACAATATACATTCACGCAATACTCTCCCTAGTCGAGTTAAGACCTCATGGTTGTGTCCGTTCATGGTCATGGAACACGTTCCTGGTTCTGCGAGAGCTCTAGGATTTGCGCCTCCCCACAAATCCATTTGAAGCGACCCCACTTCTCTCTAACATAGGTGATTCCTCTGAATCATTAAAAGCATCATGGTTAATTTGGATTTCCTCAAAATCCTTAACCTCAACATGCTTAACCTTTCCTTCATGTCACTGATTGGAATGGACTAGGAAGTATACAACTCCCTTTATTGATTTTGGGGCACCCCCCACAGTGACTCCCTTTGGGTTTATGATTAAGTTTGCCTATTGAACCTAGATCTTGGGATCTCCAGTCAACTAGGTTAGGTTTCCCTCATATTCCCTTCATCTATTCCTCTTGACAACCTATACACCTTATCTGTGCTTAAGCCTTTTGTTAACGGGTCCGCTATGTTATCATTTGACCTCACATAGTCAACTGAGATAACACCCGTTGAGATAAGTTGTCGTACCGTGTTGTGTCTACGTCGAATGTGCCTTGATCTGCCATTGTACATCATGTTTTGTGCTCTAGCAAGAGCAGACTGGTTGTCACAAAGTATGCAGATCGCCGTCAACGGTTTTGGCCATCTTGGAACATCTTCCACAAATTGACGTAGCCACTCCGCTTCTTCCCCGCTTTTATCTAAAGCGACGAATTCGGATTCCATCGTAGATCTAGCTATAACCGTTTGCTTGGAAGACTTCCAAGCTATAGCTGCGCCAGCAAGTGTAAATACATATCCACTTGTTGATCTATGATCTTTTATATCCGATATCCAGTTCGCATCAGTGAATCCTTCAATCACTGCTGGATCACGGGTATAATGCAATCCATAGTCTCTCGTGTATCTTATGTATCTAAGCACCCTCGTGATAGCTTTCCAATGATCCTCGCTCGGATTACTGTGTATCTACTTAGCCTGCTCACAGCGTACGCTAAGTCGGGTCTAGTACATGTCATTAGATACATGAGACTACCAATGATCCTTGAGTATTCTAACTGAGAAACACTCTCGCCTCTATTCTTCCTTAGGCGTTGGGTATTATCAATTGGAAATCGAGCTATACTCGTATCGTCCGAATTGAATTTCCCAAGGATCTTGTCCACGTAGTGAGATTGACTCAACACAAGACCATTTTGGGTTCTAGTGATTTTTACTCCAAGAATCACATCCGCGGGACCCATGTCTTTCATGTCAAACCTCGCTTTCAACATGTCTTTCGTTGAGTTGATCATCTTATCATCACTCCCAATGATAAGCATATCATCTACATAAAGACATAGAATCACATAACCTCTTGGTGTGTCTTTAAAATAAACACACTTGTCGCACTCATTTATTTTGAAACCATTGTCAATCATGACATGATCAAACTTTTGGTGCCATTGTTTTGGAGCTTGCTTCAAGCCATACAAAGACTTGACCAATTTACATACTTTGCCCTTGTTTCCAGGGGCGGAAAAACCCTCGGGTTGTTCCATGTAAATTTCTTCTTCTAAATCGCCATTTAGAAATGCGGTCTTTACATCCATTTGGTGAACTTCCAAATTTCTAAGAGCCGCAATTGCAAGAACCAATCTTATAGAGGTTATTCGCGTAACAGGCGAGTAAGTATCAAAGTAATCTAGACCCTCCTTTTGTCTAAATCCTTTGATCACTAACCTTGCCTTGTATTTATCAATACTTCCGTCAGCTTTCATCTTCCTTTTGAATATCCAACGATATCCAAGTGGTTTGCAACCAGGTGGAAGATCTACTAACTCCCAAGTATGATTTTGCAATATAGAATCAATTTCATTCTTAATTGCTTCTTGCCATTGAGGTCCTTCCGCGGAGGTAACCGCTTCGCGGTAGGTATTGGGCTCACCCTCAACCATATAGCTCATGAAGTCTGGACCAAAGGATTTTTCAACCCTTTGTCGCTTACTTCGTCTAAGCTCACCCTCCTCGACCTCAGGTCGTTCATGACTTTCATCTAATCGTGTAGATGAACTTGGACCTGCTTCATCAACCGCTCTTGATGAAGGCGCATGTGTTTGTCCTAACATAGGAAACACATTCTCAAAATATGAGACGATATTAGGATTTGCCTCCATGATAGTGTGTTTGTGTACATCGGGATTCTTGGATTCATATACAAGAAAACGATGCGCACTACTTTGATGTGCATATCCAATGAAAATGCAATCAACTGTTTTGGGTCCTATCCTAAGAGCCTTAGGAGGTGGTACAATCACCTTGGCTAGGCACCCCCACACTTTCAAGTATTTGTAAGAAGGCTTCCTTTTTCTCCATAACTCATATGGAGTTTCGTCCCTATTTTTTCAAAGGTATCTTGTTCAAAAGATAGTTTGCTGAGAGAATGGCATCCCCCCACATTTCTTGGTTCACTCCCGAGCTTATCAACATGGCGTTCATCATCTCTTTCAATGTGCGGTTCTTACGTTCCGCAACGCCATTTGATTGTGGAGAATAAGGTGGTGTACACTCATGTACAATGCCACTTTTTGCGCATAAATCCGCAAAAGGTGCAACATATTCACCTCCTCGATCGCTTCTCAAAGCTTTTATCTTCTTTTTAAGTTGATTCTCAACTTCATTTTTGTACAAGATAAAATTCTCTATTGCTTCGTCTTTACTCTTTAGTAAATACACGTAGCAATATTTGGTACAATCATCAATAAACGTGATGAAGTACTTATTTCCTCCACGCGTGGGAACCGCTTTTAAATCACACACATCGGTATGAATTAAATCAAGGGGTTCGGTTATTCGTTCAACCGATTTAAACGATGATCTCATAAGTTTGGATTCAACACATGTCTCGCATTTGTGATTGGACTCGATATGGAATGTTGGTATCAAGTTTAATTTAATTAAACGTCGTAATGAATTAAAATTTACATGTCCTAGTCTACCATGCCAAACATTAGAAGACTCAACCATGTAAGTAGAAGTAGAATTTTCATTCATTTTCTTGTTTTGGTTAACAACCATTACATTCATTTTGAACATACCATTAAGGGCATAGCCCTTTCCAACAAACATTCCACGTCTAGACAATACAAAATTGTCCGATTCAAACACTAGACGAAAACCAAACTTGTTGAGCATCCATCCCGACACGAGATTCTTCCGTATCTCTGGGACATAAAGCACATTGGTCAAGGTAAGCTCCTTGCCCGAAGTCATCTTCAAAACGACCGTGCCTTCCCCCTTGATGCTTGCGGTAGCTTTATTCCCCATATAAAGCTTTTATTCACCCGATGCTTCCTTGAATGTAGAGAAAAGAGCCTTGTCTCCACAAACATGGCGGGTTGCACCCGTGTCAACGAACCATCCTTTTGGGTTTTCACCCATTGCGTTGACTTCTTCAATCATAGCCGCTTCCTCGGTTATCATTGCGATTAGAGGCATACCATCCTCATCAACCATATGCGCACGCTCACGCTTAGGTTTGTTGCATTGATTAGCATGGTGCCCCGTCTCGTTACAATTATAACAAATACTAGGGGTGAGCAAAAACCGAACCGAAAACCGAAACCGCACCAAAAACCGTAAAAACCGAAACCGCAAAACCGCAACCGACACAAAAACCGCAAAAACCGAAACCGCAAAGGTATGGTGCGGTTCGGTTTTAGCTTTAAAAACCGCACCAAAAAACCGAAACCGCACCGCAAAATTTTATATATATATATATATATATATATATTATATAATATACTTAAAGATTTAAATATAAAATTCCCTATATATTATATAATCTGTGTTTGTTAAAAAAAAAAGTACAGACTTGACTTTGTTAAGGTTTTCTTTACATGTGTGAGTTTATATTTCAAATACCTACTAACATATATTTTTTGTTTTTTTTTTCTATCTAGGAAACACTAATGGCAAATGATAGTTGGAAACATTGAAAGTTGGAAAGATTGAAAGTTGGAAACAAGAATGAGTTGGAAACAATATTACGTTTTTATTTGGATACGACTATGTGATTAAGCTTTCACCGTTTCACATAGCAACTATTATTCTAGACATGTTTCTAGTACAAACTCTTGTTTTGATTGATGTCCTCTAGCCCATACATATGCTCTTCACATTGCTCTTGCAAAAATTATATTCTAATTACCATCAAGTATTAGATGTATTCCAGTATTAAAACCGAGAGTTTTTTTTAGATGCATTCAAGTATTGCTGAGAGTTTTTTTTTTAGATGTATTCAACTATTAAAACCGAAACCGCACCGAAACCGAACCGCAACCGCAAATAAACCGCAAAAACCGTACCGCAAAAAAACCGCAACATGTGGTTTTAAAAAAATAAAAACCGCACCTCGCGGTATGAGTTGCGGTTTTATGCTAAAACCGCACCAAACCGCACCATGCTCACCCCTAACAAATACCTTGGAAAGGCGCAGGCTTCTTTTTCACAGCCCCCTTTTTAGGTCCAAGGTTGCTAACCTTTGCTTTCCCTTTGTTGTCCTTTTTACCCTTGCCCTTCTTGGCCTTTGAGGATTCCCCAATTTCCACCATATTTGCTTTAGCCGAAGCTTGCAAAATGGTGCCTTTTTGGGCCACCCTGTTTTCTTCTTCTATACGAAGATGAAGAACAAGATCCTCGACTGACATTTCCTTTCACTTGTGTTTAAGATAATTCTTAAAATCCAACCAAGCAGGAGGTAATTTCTCGATCATGGCTGCCACTTGAAACGTTTCGCTGAGTACCATTCCCTCAGCATGGATGTCATTAAGTATAATTTGCAACTCTTGGACTTGGTTCATAACAGACTTGTTATCAACCATTTTAAAGTCCAAGAAACGGGCGACAACAAATTTCTTTGTTCCCGCATCCTCCGTTTTGTACTTTTTCTCCAAAGACTCCCATAATTCTTTGGAAGTCTTGATACTATAGTACACATTATACAGCGCATCCGAGAGACCGTTGAGTACGTAGCCTCGACATATAAAGTCCGAGTGCTTCCACGCTTCTACCGCGCTCAGAGCCTGAACATCGGTCTCCCCTTCCGCAGGTTGGGGAGCGGTCTCCGTTAAGAACCTCGCAAGGTTCATGGTGGTCAAGTAGAAGAACATCTTCTGTTGCCACCGCTTGAAGTGGAGACCCGAGAACTTCTCGGGTCGTTCAGCATGATTCGCCACTGTGGACGCTCCCACAGTGTTGGCAAGGGTACCGACAACAACGTTGACGTTGGTATTTTCAGTCGACATTCTGAAAAATTCCACAAAACCAAGTTAATAAAATAATAAATGTGCTAATTTATTATTTATCCAATATAAAGAGTTTTTGAAACCACCGCGCAGCTTCTAAGTCCAACTTTGAAGACTACAACAGTAAGTTTTTAGAACTCAGCGACAGAAGGAGTAGAAACAGAGTTCTGTTTTGACAAAGTCGCTACTTTGAATCAAAACAGAGAAAAACCTTTTAAAACACAACCTGCTGTGAGAAAAAAAAATTTGAAATCACAGCAGAGAAGTTTGTGATTCTACACGAACGGTGTTTTAAAATTTGTTTTAAGATTGTAGGAATCCGTTCGTGTAAAATAAATAAAATAATTTATTAACTTGAATAACAGAAAAATTACAGAATGTAAATTGAAGTACAATACAATTACAACTGAAAAATTAGAAAAACAAGAACTAAAAACACGAACAGACGAAACTGTTCTTGGCTGAGGATCGTGTTAGACACGGGTCCCTTAAAACAAATTTCGTGTCTCCCAGGAGAACACGTTTGTTTCCAGGATACAACAGCCGCAAGGTCTTGACTCCAACCCGAAGGTGTACCTCGAACTCTTGAAGATGAAGAAGAAAATTCAGTGAAGAGAGATTGTTAGAGCTCGTGGAAATCGATATTCTTAGCTGCAGTAGGCTCCTCCTATTTATACTGCAAACTGAAGTCGAAACTGAAAAAGAATTAAGTGGGCGAATTAAACTGCATTAAACGTCTTCAATGCACCTTAATTCGTCATTAAATTCTCAGTCAAACGCATTAACTACGTCAGTTTCGAATGCTGAAAACGTAACTGCACTGCAGTAACTGCTGCTGGAAGCTTCAGCGCGCGCGCGCGCGCAAGCCACACTGGTGCGCGCGCCCAGGTGTGCACGCCATGCGCGGTGCGTCCTCTTGGCTCACACCCATGCGCGCGTGCGCCTCACTGACTCAGGTCCATGCGCGCGTGCGCCACGTCACCTGTGAGCCTCTACGAGCGCGCCACACAGTCGCGCCGTTTTGGCTCACTTTGGTGCGCCGCGCACGACACCTCTGGACCCATGCACCATGCGCAACCGCGCGCCTCCGTGCCACGTATACCCGCGCGCGTTCTGCCACGTCACGCGCTTCGAACCTGCACTCCACTTGGTCCCTGCAGCCTATGAGATCCACCACGCGCACGTGGTCAAAAATACAAAGGCGGCTCTCAAGCGGCTCGCGGCGATGCGAGCGTGCGAAGTGCGCCATCAAAGCGTCACATTGCGCCTCATCGCCCACGCCACGTGCGCGCGCGCGAGCGTGTGCGAGTGCGAGTGCGAGTTAGGGTGCTCCGCACCCTTCGCGAGTACACTAGTGAGTGCTCCCATGAAACAATAAGGATGGAGAGATCCTACTTAAATACCCCTTTAAGTTCCAACTCTCATCCGATGTGGGACAAGGTGCCACTTTCCCACTTTTTTCAGCATTTAAGTTTCAAACACCAAACTTTGAGCATCGATATCTCATTCATCTTAGCTCCGTTTTGGACGTGGTTTAGTTCGTTGCGAAGCCCTTCCGACATAGAACACAAACCCACAAATAAATATATAAAACCCGCTCATTTTATTATATTTATTTCTAGTCCAAAATAGGAAAAATCATTTTCCTATATTTGTGAAAAATGTTATTTTCACAAAATTTCCAACAAAAAGTTGGTTGGGACTCGACGGCAGGTGGAGAGCTAAAGAGAGGAGGTCTCATTTGGGGGAAAGTTGATTTTATTCTGGTAAATAT
The DNA here is from genome assembly GCA_030545235.1 of Helianthus tuberosus. NCBI lineage: Eukaryota > Viridiplantae > Streptophyta > Magnoliopsida > Asterales > Asteraceae > Helianthus > Helianthus tuberosus. Next base: position 21,394,971 of record CM060365.1, on the reverse strand, counting down.
CACTATACCAGGTACTGTGGACCATGGTTTTGATTCTCTGCCTTGAAAAATACAAAAAAAGCTGAAATAATCACTGGACAGGTGCACTCTAGAAGATGTATATCCTTATTTGCCTTGGTTAAGGAAAACAATTAACTTTATAGGATATAACTGGTAACATATATCATATAGACATATAATGAAAAAAGTCTACTAAGCTAATCTGATTTACCAAAACATACGTGTCATAGTCTACTAAGCTAATCTGATTTACCAAAACATATGTCATAAAATTATATTTTTATGAAAAAAGTATTTATAATTTACTTCTCCGGAATCTAAAATTCTCTTCAATATATTTAATCTACCTCTTAATTTAGAAAATAAATATGATAAACCATAAAAAAATCTACGTCTTAAAGTTTCTTTACTATTTTCGTTATTATAAAGGTGTATATGTGGTTGCTATACATAGAATATTTATGTCTTTGTAGTTTTATATTTGTTAATGATATAATTGGTTCTCATTTGTGTTTTCTCCTTCATTTAAACACTATCACTTAACTTTATTGAAATTGTATCATAGATCCAAATATTGGAGGAAAATTGACTTCCCTTTAAACATAACTTGACGCGTGAAAAATGAATAAATGATAACCAACCTATTTTTCAAAAATTAGCTTATAACTTTGCAATTCAACTAAAAAAAATTAAAAAAAAACATAGAACATTTCACACTCATGATTCTTTTATAATTTTCGATCGATGTAAAACATGTGTCGATATACTACTGGATATATTTATTTCAGTTGCTATACCGAGTGATGGTACCGAACCAATACCAACCGAAATCCCGCAGTGAAGCGCGGGGGCTTTTTGCTAGTTTTACTCAATTTCCAATTTCCCCTTCAATTTTTAAACTCTTACCAATTTTATTCTATTCAGGTAGTAATTTGTTAAACAATTAACAACAATAAAATTATTTTACGTATATAATGTTATAATACAACTAAAACAAGACCATCAAAAAATTGATATTTATTTTATGTGTCATACGTAGTAATGATAAAAACGATGAGCAATCTTTGTTTTTTTCTTAAATAATCACTTTCGTTAAAGATGATGTATAACGGATTATTTAATCCAGAAAAAATAAGTTAATGTTGATGCAGATTTTGTGTCCGATGCTTGTCGAATATATTAGATTTATTTTATGCTGAATTTGTAATAGTTAGTGAAACGGTCTAACGAACGTGTATAGACCCGCTCGTTTGAAGTGGTCAAACGAGAGGGTTATTTGTTTGACCGTGTGTGTTTGAAAGACAAAGGGGTGTAGCTATAAATAGCAACCCTTTGTCATTTCAAACACTTGAAAGTTTTAGGAGGTCTCATACCTCACCGGGAGAGATCACCACTCGGTCTCTCCCCGGATGTGTACTCCTTTGGTATGGTTCGGTTAGCTTATTAATCGGGCCGGCTTGTTTTGTTATGTTACAAATCTATACAAGTAATTACTTTTATCCGTCTCTAATCCTCCCGTCTATGAACATAATCATGATAATCACGGTTTCGGTCCCGAAAACGATCATACAATTGGTATCAGAGCCATGGTACCCGATTTAGTAAATCTAACAGTTTGCTAAGTCACATGTGCTCTAGATCTGTGATTTTCGTGATTTTTGTTCAAGATCTAAAAATGGTGAAAAACCCAGATCTGGACCGAAATATTCGGGTCTAGATGAAACAGAACATATACAAGAGTTGGGTTTTATGTTTTACACCTAAATAAACAAGTTTTCATCATCAAATATCATCTATACAATGATTTTCATTAGATCTGGAAACGAACAGTTAACTGTGTTCTTGAGATGAGTATGGCGGCTGGTAAGAAAACACTAGGGTTCCTGTTGATACCCTACGACGAAATCCCAGCTGATGAAATCACCCAATTTCGTCAAACATACCAGCTGGACGAAAACTCTATTTTCGTCAACACTTGTTTGGACGAAAACCTCCTGATTTCGTCACACAATCATAGCGACGAAAACACTTAGTTCAGCGACGAAATCCCTCAAATCACTTGTGCTGGACGAAATTACTTTTGCTTGACGAAATCACTTTTGCTTGACGAAATCACCATTAATCTCAGTGGACGAAAACACCCAATTTCGTCAAACATGCCAGCACTTTCCAGTCCACTGTGTACCTTCCGGATTGGCGGCGGAGATTCGGAACCAGTCGTTGTCTTTGAATTTGTTCATCAAGAAAGAGTAGAAGAGGAGCTTGAGATAGTTTCAATGGTGAAAAGGGCAATCGATTGGTGGTGGTATATCGAAGAAGAAGACAGAAGATGATATCACCGGCTGAAGTAATTGGTTGTCGGCTGGATTTTATGTAATTTGGGGATTTTGGTGGTGGTGTATGCAGCGAAAGAGAAGAGACAAAGTAAAGGAGAGAGAGAAGGGTTTGGATTTTTGGATGGTCTGTGTATCGAAGATGAGGGAAGAAGATGACTGCACAAAATTTTTTTGGGGGTTTTGTTTTGTATCGAGACCAACAGAGAAACAAGATTAGGGTTGTTTGACTTTTCGGTTTTATTAAGTGCCAAATGCTTGTTGACAAATTTTATTTGGGCCATTCACATATTTGTTGGAGCATGTTCACATGGATTGCTTTTCTTGGCAGGTAGTAAGTGGTTGTGGGTTTTGACTAATGAACCCAAGTCTTCGTGGATAACCAATTTCTTTTCAATCATAAGTCTTCATGGCCCACTAGTGTTTGTGGCACAAGTGTTCGTTGGATTTCATCTTGGGCTAAACAGTTTGAGCCCAAATTCATTAGTTGACCAGTTTATTATATGGGCAAAGAATTCTAAGTGATTTGAAAAGAGGGGTCTGGTGTTCGTGAAGTTAATTTGAACCGCGCTTCCAAATTTCAACGACAAATTCTTACGGGTTCGGGAGCGCGCGAGATGATGCGGCATGATGAAAATAGATGATGATATTAAAAAAAATGTGGGGTAGTCACCGTTACCGATGCAAACGTCAAATATGGTGACTTGACTACTATGGGCCAAAAACAAAACGGTATGTTCACTTCCGCACGTCAATGTTTATGATTGTTATCGGTTATTCGAAAATTTTCGAAAGCATTTTGTTTATTGTCATATTCTCGCATTTGAAAACGAACGTATGAACCCGGAATGTCAATACCGGTCCTAACGAGTTCACAAAGTCTTTGGAGGGATACAAGTCGGATCCTACGGGGTACTAGGTGAAATTTCTTTATCAACTAGAATATGCAACGAAGAAATCTTTTTGTTTATTGTCATATTCTCGCATTTGGTAACGAATGAATGAACCTAGAATGTCAATACCGGTCCTAACGAGTTCACAACGTCTTTGGAGGGATACAAGTCGGATCCTACGGGGTACTAGGGGACGTTCTTATTCAACTAGAATATGTAAAGAAGAAAGTCGTTTTCGTGATTTTTCGAACAACCGAGAACAGTCAATGAAGATTGACTACAGTTCCGCTCAGTGAAGGGAATTGGTGAACATTTGAAAGTTGACGACAGTTTCTTTGAAGTGGAGGGAATCTGTTAAGGTTTAGAGATCTTACCAAAGAAATGGGGGAATAAAACGTATGATGAATTTCTTCGGTAAATTTCTAAACGCAATCACAGGTGGTAGAGTTTGTGATTTTCTGGTGATACTAAAGGTTCGGCGTGGAATGTTTTGCACAGACACATATTTGAGGATTTTAATTAATTCTCCAGCCAGCGTGAAGAGTTTTGCACGGAAACATACAGGCATCTTAAGTCTACAGTAGTTACAAAAGCGTTGTTCACTGAAGACCTGGGGAATCTTTATGAAAGCTTATAGTTCAAGACTGAAGACCTGCAGGATTCGGTTTTGGGTTTGATGTTTCTTTGGATTTTACAGGGATCTGGGGGTAACTCAATTCGTTGAGTTTGCAAACGATGTACTTGGTCTAGCTGACTTCCTGAGTACTGATGCTGAAGATCCGTAGTGCATTACGTGGTCAACTTCACAAAGGCGAGACAATGAGATCTGGATGTAGTTCAACTAAGCGTGCTGTTTGGTTGAGCTTGCAAGGGATACACTTGGTCTAGCTGACTTTCCTGAGTGTTGATGCTGAAGATTAAAGTGCATTACTTGGTCGATTCCACAAAGACGGTTTACAGAAGACAGTTCACCAGAAACCTCTACCAATGTAGTATGATTGAAGATCAAGACTTGATGCAGTTTTTAAAGAATGAAACCCTTATCAAATGCCGGTTGGAGTATTGGAAGATCAGCGGAAGATCGGTCAATTGAGCCTTTTGAGGAAATTGCACAACACCCAACACGGATACGCATACTTTGAGGGGGAACTATTATACAAGAAGCGTCAAGATACTACTTACCTGGATCATCGGTCAAGGGGGAATTTGTTAACACAGAGAAGATGAATACTTGACTGAAGATCGATTGCAGTTGCATTTTCGGCATTCGACAGCAACAGACAAGGGGGAATTTGTTGATGCAGATTTTGTGTCTGATGCTTGTCGAATAGATTAGATTTATTTTATGCTGAATTTGTAATAGTTAGTGAAACGGTCTAACGAACGTGTATAGACCCGCTCGTTTGAAGTGGTCAAATGAGAGGGTTATTTGTTTGACCGCGTGTGTTTGAAAGACAAAGGGGTGTAGCTATAAATAGCAACCCTTTGTCATTTCAAACACTTGGAAGTTTTGGGAGGTCTCAGACCTCACCGGGAGAGATCACAACTTGGTCTCTCCCCGGATGTGTACTCCTTTGGTATGGTTCGGTTAGCTTGTTAATCGGGCCGGCTTGTTTTGTTATGTTACAAATCTATACAAGTAAGTACTTTTATCCGTCTCTAATCTTCCCGTCTATGAACATAATCATGATAATCACGGTTTCGGTCCCGATCAAAAACAATAGAAAACGATCCTACAGTTAATCTTAATCAAACTAAATTTAATAATTATACTATCCCATTATTATTATTATTATTATTATTATTATTTAACATCAAATTGTAATAGTCAACTTTAACAGACATCAATTTATAAAAGTAGCCAATTATTTCAAGTAAACCAATAATACTTGTAAATATATAAGTGTTGAGGTCGTCATTGAAAATGATTTTGATAGATATTTGAAACTGACCTTGGAAACCTGGATCAAGATAGGGGTTACCCTCATAACCATTATTGCATCTACAACGATACCCGCCACCGTCTACCTCGTAGCAGGAAATGTTTCCTTTGCATTCTGCAGACTCAGAGCAACCCCCTTCGGGTGCAATTACCCAATCTATCACAACCGGGACAGTGGCCCATATCCTCTCCCAAATATCCGAGGCATTATACAAATTATCAGCACCATGAAACACAAAACTGCCCTGCTTACCAAGAAACGCTAAGCCACATTGGTTGAAAGACCAAACATCTGTGTGGTTATTGAAGGAGTTAAGTGTAACATTATAGTAATCTAGACCCTTTGGTATAGATGTCTGACAACATCCTGATCCTGAGCACTGTCCATTATCAGGCTCATCTTGATTTGTGCTACATAGTCCCAAACAACCGCTAACAAAGTCGTTTCCTCTAATCAAAGAATAATCATCACACCCAAGGACTGTGAACTTGTTCTTTTCAAAGAAAGTGAATGGACTAGCTATAATAGTCCACCATTGAAATTCATTTCTTATAGTTCCATCTGGGTTGTAGCACCTAAAAGCAGGCCGAGTGCGAGTGCGGAACTCTGAATCTGAAATGTTGTATATTTCTATGTTGCTTGAAAGGAGGAACAATTTTGGATCTTCGTTAGACATGTTACAAGTCAAGTAGAACGAGTTGTCAAGGGAACAACCCGTGTCTTTTCCAATACCAAATGGGTAAGGAACTGTCACATTCCCACAACAGCTCGGTCAGTTCGGCTTTGCTATGTTGTTAATAGCACTTGTGGAGGAACCTTGAGTGTCCAAGGCCATTGTAAAAGGAAATGTAAAAAGAGAGATGATCATAATATAATGATGAAGCATGTTTCTCCTTTGTCTCCTCTCTTCTATGAGCCAATACTTTTGTGTGAGTCTTTTCGTTTACAATTAAGTTAATTTATAGGGTGGCTGCAAGGAGCATATATAAATTACCAACTCTAAAAGGACGTGAAAGATTAAAAATTAAATGTTATGCCCTCACACAATCACTTACCAAGAATGATTACTTTTTTTTTAAAGAAAACTTCATTAAAACGCACCTCCGACCCAAACGGGCAAAAGGCCAAACAACAAACCACACCCCGACCCAAACGGGAAAAGGGCAGACAATTACAACATATACAACGGGTATTTACACCATTCCACCCAACTAATATATTTACAAGGAGATCTATTTCTAACCCACGCAAAAACCCTCCTCGACTTTACCTTCCCTAAAATATCACGCGGGCTTCGTCTAATCTGCTTGAAAACTAATTCGTTTCTTCCTTTCCAAGTACACCAAGACGAAATAATCACCAAACCTTAAATGAAACTCTTTTCTTTCTTGCCTACATGCATAGTCTAATATACAATCTGTAAGTGCACTTCAAGTTGATAAATGTTGGATGTTGCTGAAGTAGGAATCTTCAGGTACTTGGTCTGCATTTGTTGAAAGTCTATGTGATTTCTAAGCACAAATGCGGACTAGTGTGTCCATTAGGGTGTCCGAATTTATGAGATTTAGTATGTCAGAACTTATAAATTCATGATATGTCCGCATTTGTAGTTTAGGGTTGTAAGAACTTGAAGGTCTTGCAAAGTTGTCCGAATTTAGGATTTAGCTTGTCAGGACTTGTAGTTCTTTATTAATAGTCCGAATTTGTAGTTCTTGTTATGTGTCAGTACTTGTTTGACTAGGGTTTCATTGTAAGGATTCAATGTGTCCGTATTTAGGTGTGTATATATTTTAAGTGATTGTACGCATACTAGTGATTTAATGATTTCAATGCAACATTGAATTTTTGGAGAAAACTTCTTGTGCAAACACACCCTAGCTTTGTATGTTCTTCATTCACTCTGTGTGATTGTTAATTGTAAATACTCAGTGTATTCACTATTCTCTCATCTTCTACACCTTCTGTGCGAGCTCTACGTTGCGGTACAAGACACGCGGTGGTTTTCGCACATCGCGTGTGTGTTCAATGGATCCGGTTCGTGTGTTCGTTGAAGGAAGACGACCTTACAAGTGGTATCAGAGCAGGCTCTGTATAGAGAGTGCTCTTACCGCTGTAGACTTCGCGTTGGAGGTTAGATTTCGTTCGGTTTTGTTCGTTCTAGTGGGTTTTCAAGTTTCTAGGGTTTTCTTATACATTTCTAGTGTTTTGATGGATTCTACACTTGTTTCTTGATTTTTCATCATGGATGGTGATTAGGTTTTGTTTGTGAGTGTTTGTGCTTGATTTGATTGTTGAGATTGTGCTTAGATTGTGTCAGATCTAAAGTTTTTCTTCATATTCTCTGGGTTTTTGAAGAAGATTGCTGAGGTAAGCAATCATTTGTGTTCAGATCTATCTTAGCCGTTTTGCGCCATATGACAGTCCAGTCAGCAATGGGGCACTATGAGACGTTTTTTCTAAAATACGTGTAGTGTGTAGTGGGGATGTGGATATTATGTTAAAAGGGGTGTTAAACAATTAAATAAAAAAACTATAAAAAAAGGCATTGGCCAAACAAAAAGAAGAATACCTGTCATTGGCCAAATAATTGAACAACAGGCGTGGAAAAAGAACGATCTGGACATTTTTTTTTTTGAAAAAAACGCCCAGAGGGGCGGGTGTGGGACGTGGGGGGCTTTTTTTGGGAAAAAAACACTCAAAACCTCCACTACGGGTGGTCTTTCGGTGAGTAGAGCAAGATACTATGTTACCAACCTGGGATGTCAATTACAAAAATATCCAGTTATTTTCATTATTATTATTTTTTACTAGTAACGTTCGTCATTCAATTTTCTATTTGTTAAAAACCGTAGACTTTGTTCTTGGTACAAATGTTAACTTTGTGGTCTTTCTATGTATTGCTATTATCTCACTAGTGGCAGTAAGCCAATAACTGTTTGTTAATAAGATCCACTAAAATAATGAAATGAATAATTTGCCCGTTTAGTATATATAAGTAGTGGTGAAAACTAATAAAACCGTTTGTGAGCTACTTGCGATCTGTTTTGTGAAAACGAAGTCGAGTTGAGTTTAATTAAACGAGTTCAAGCCTAAAAATAAGCTTATTTAATAAATAAGTTTGGGCTTCAATTATCAAGATTGAGCTGACTCGCAAGTGCAAACGAGCCTATTAATACAATTTAAATATAGGGAAAAGATCAAATAGAAAGATTAATTTCGCTAGGAAGGGTATGAAGCAATAAGAGGATGACATGTGTCAACATTTAAAATAAAGAAAAAGGGTATTTTAGTCAATCCAACCGTTTCTTCTTCCTTTTTCAAAACGCAGTAACTTCAAAACCCACCATCTTCAACCATTTCTTCACTTTCTATCTCAATAATCACTACATTATAGTGCGATTTTCATCACCAATCAATGATTCAAACCCCCGATCAACGTGTTCTTCAGTTTTTTTTTGAAGAAAACCCACTTTAATTTCATACAAAATCTCGTTTTTTCCGGTGATTTTGAAGATAATCACTCGATTTGTTCGATTCAATCGCTGAAAAGTGTTTCTATCATTTCAAATTTCGTCAATTGATGAAGAAACCGGCTTCGATCCATGTAAGAAATTCTTTAATTTTATTTTCACGATCTGGGTTTTTATTTAGTAATTGCGTTTTACGATCTTAGCGGGGGTCCGGGGGCGGCCGCCCCCGGTAGCGGGGTCCCAGGGGCGGCAGCCCCTGGCGGGGTCCAAGGGGCAGAGCCCCTGGCTGGGGTTGAAAAAACTATTGCGTTTTAGAAAAAAACACATTTTTAAGTATCTTTAGTCATTGCGTTTTAGGTAAAACACATTTTTGAAGTGTTTTTAGTCATTGCGTTTTAGGTAAAACACATTTTTAGGTGTTTTCAGTCCATTGCGTTTTACAGAGAACACTTTCTTTTGTTTTTTTAGGTCATTGCGTTTTAGAAATGAGACATTTTTAAGTGTTTTCTGGCCATTGCGTTTTACAAATAAAACATTTCTTTGTGTTTTCTGGCCATTGCGTTTTACAAATAAGACATTTTTTTGTGTTTTTTGTGCATTGCGTTTTAGGTAAAACACTTTTTTATGTGTTTTCAGTCTATTGCGTTTTAGAAATAAGACATTTCTTTGTGTTTTCTGGCCATTGCATTTTACAAATAAGTCATTTCTTTGTGTTTTTTGTGCATTGCGTTTTAGAAAAATGTCATTGTTTAGGTTTTTTTTTCATTGCGTTTTACGTAACTGGTGGTTTTTCTATTGCGTTTTACACAACTGGGTTTATTTTTTTTTAAATGTAGCAATAGTATACTCGTTTTAAAGATAAAAAAACGCTCGTTTTTTTGGTGCAATTTTTATAAAAAAATAATGTCGTATGAAAGAGTTATTAACGTTTAAAAAATAGGGGGGAATTGGAGGAGAGAGAAACTATTGGCTTGGATTGACTAGAATGCCCTTGAACAAACTCACGCGCCTCTTTTCTTCTTTTCAATTTCCCTGATTTAATCTTAGCCCTTGATTAACTAAATGGATGGTCAAGATCACTTCCTAGCCTTCCTAGCCAAATTAACTTCCTATTGTATCTCCACCCTTTAAATATATATTTATATATTTTAGTTATTGTTATACATAAAACTGTGGTAAAAATTAATAAATAACATAATTGTGTTATATATAAAGAAATTATGACTAAAATATCTATTAATAATTTAAAACGTATATAAATTAATTGAAAAATAATAAACGAGATAAAAGAAAGGATCCACTAAAAAATAGGTTTTCCCTAAATAGCCTAAAAAAGATTGTGCAGATAACATGTGATACTCTTTATAGGTAGATGGCAGGGTACTTTGGTCCTAATTCAGAAACTCTTATCCTTTTGTTTTTTCAAAATACAATACAAAGATTCTTGTACAAAAAAATATAGCACAAAAAAATCCAACATAAAAAAATGCATCACAAAAAAATATACCACAAAAATATCTAGTACAAAAATGTAGCAAAAAAATTCAATAAAAAAATCCAGTACAAAAAATTCAACACAAAAATGTAGCACAAAAATTTAATACCAAAAATCCGACAAAAAATGTTATACAACAAAGAAATCTAAGACATTTTTTTTGTGTTTTTTAGATCTCGTATTTACATAGCAATATGGTGTTCAAATTAAAAATAAAAAGATGCTTGATTTTATGGTGCAATTAAAAAAATAGTACCGTATGAAAAAGTTATGAGTGTTTAAAAAATATGAGGAATATGTATAAGCCTTACATGTATTTTTTTGAAACGTAAACTTCATTCAAACAAACAACCAACCCGAAAACCGGGAGGCCAAGCACAATAACCGAACTACATAATTACAAATTTAAACAAATTTTCCGAAGATAAATTCTTGAACTTAGTTCTATTCCTAGCCCAAAGATACACAACCGACTTCACCTCACTAAAGACATTTTCTATTCTTAAAGCTTTGTTTGAGTATCTAGCTTCGTTTCTCGCCTTCCTGAGACTCCAGCAAATGATAATTATTATTCCTTGAAAAATAGTCTTCTCTGACTCTTTAAATCAAGAATGCACATGCACCTCCATTAGGTCTTGGAAATAAAAAGCGAAAATCTGGGGAACCCGACACCATTTAATTGCCACACAACAGTGGCGGAGATGCACGCCGTGAACAGATGGTTAACTAACTCCTCTCCCTCGTTGCAAAAGTCGTAGCTCGTATCATCGATGTTCACGTTCCGTCTTCTAAGAGCATCCGTCGTTGGAATTCGGCCCAACCCCGCCTGCCAAGCAAAAATGTTACACTTAGCGGGGATCCACCTGCACCATTTAAAGCTAGAACTGTTGGTGTTGTCACGGCCTTTCACTAGTAATCTTTTAACAGCGCCCACGCTGAAATCCCCCGAGTCCTCGCCAAGCCAAACCATTTATCCTTCCTCTCCGATAGAACAATCGGATCCAGCAGGCTCTATAACAGGCCCAAATCGTCCGTCTCTAGCCCGTACTACAGCGCTCTTTTCCATTGCCAGATAAAAATTTCCTGGCCGATCCCGGTTTGTAATCGATTTATGATTTTGCATCTTCTGTTTACTTTAGTTTGGAATAGTCTTGGAAAATTCTCTTTAAGAGGTTCACTCGTAGCCCATGGATCCAACCAAAAGGGTATGTTTTCTCCCTTTCTCGGAATTCCTTTGAAAAAACTTATGAGCAGAGCATGTGGAAAGAGAAAATCATCAACAAATCGGCTAATAGAGCATTCACAATGGATCTCTTTTAATTGTGTGAGTGAGTTAATTATATTTATAAGGAATGGTTGTAAGTGAAGAAGAGAAAATATATGACAATATTACTGTTCAACAATAAATATGTGGGAAACGTTGTTCACCCCATATATATATATATATATATATAGGGAGCCGCTAAAATAAGAACCACCTCTAGTTGTAAGAATCGCGAGAACCACTTTCAACCAATCAGAATTTCACAACCCAAAGGGTATTATGGTCATTTACCCCATATGTCTAATCTCTCTATCTCTCTTCATTAATTGTAGCAGGTTTTTCTATTGTTTTTTGTCTCTCCTCTCTCTTCAATCTTCTCTTTCATTTCTTTTATATTTAAACCTTTCTCCCCCACCACAAAATCAGAGATGCATTTCAATCTCTCTCTGTCTTTACCTAGCCACCATCTCCTCCACCACATCAACCCCTTCGTCGGTCGCATCCGCCACAGTCCCACCCCCCATCTTTTCTCTCTCTCCTCCACCACAGAAACCCCTTTATCGATGTTGTTTATGACACGAGCACAGGAGTTTTGAAGACGATGATGTTTTGAAGTTGATGTTTTGGAGGTGGTGGTGGGGAGGCTGTTGATCGATGGTGAGGAGCGACGGTGTTGGTGGCTGGTGGAGAGGAGCGGCGGTGTTGGTGGCTGGTCGGCGACGGGCTGACGGCAGCGCCGCTGTGAACAGCGGCGGTCCTGGTCTCCCGACGAGTTGTGAATGTAGAAGATGATGATGTTTCAACTCAGAGTTGTTGCTCGGTTCGACTTTGGATCTTGTGGTTTGAATCTGGGTTTTTGTTGGGTTTGAATCTGGTGCTTTTTTTATGAACTTTGATTTTTGATATGTGGATTTGATGAACTTTGTGGTGATTTTGCTTTTTCTAGTGATTTTTTTACAAAACAGATCTCTAGTGATATGTGGGTTTGATGAACTTTGATTTTTGATGAACTTTGATTTTTGATATGTGGGTTTGATCTGATTTGTGGGTTTGATCTGTTTTTTGGAAATTTTTGATATGCGGGTTGGATCTGTTTTGATATGGTCGATTGGGGCGGCGATGATGCAAAAAAAAAAAAAAAAGCAGATTTTGATGACGATGGCGCTCTAAGGACGGCGGATGGTAGGTTTTTTAAACCTGCAACCCCAATTTTGCAGCCTTTTGATTATCGGATAATCTGAGCCAAACCCCGTTTTTTTTCGAGATACACTTTGTGTTGATGTTGTTGGTTTTTTATTTTCCCCCCTAGTCGAGGATGATAACAATATATCTGAGACGCTTCAACGAGTTTGCGATTTTCTGGTTGCGTTCATTTTTGCGTAAAAAAGTTTTTGTAAAAAAAAATTAAACCGTAAACTTTTTGACGTAAACCGTAAACATGTAAAACGTAAAACGTAAAAAGTTTTAGGTAAAACGTAAAAACGTAATTTTTTTTACTAAAACGTAAAAAACGTTAACGTAAAAAACTTGAATTTAAAAATGTTAACGTAAAAAACCGGCGCGTAAAAACGTAAAACACGTTAACGTAAAAAACCGGCGCGTAAAACGTAAAAAAACGTTAACGTAAAAAACCGGCGCGTAAAAACGTAAAACACGTTAACGTAAAAAACCGGCGCGTAAAACGCAAAAAACCGGGGCGTAAAACGTAAAAATCCGACTCGTAATACGTAAATAACGTTAACGTAAAAAACCGGGGCGTAAAACGTAAAAACAACGCATTGAAAAAACGAAGCGTGAAAAAGTTGGGCGTAAAAACGGCGCGTCAAAAAACGAGGCGTGAAAAGACCGGGCGTAAAAACGTAAAACGTTAAACGTAAAAATCTATGAATAAATCTGAATTTGAAAATGTTTTAATAAAAAAACTATGTTTAAAAAATAAACATCTAATATACTAATACCAAAAAGTAATAAAAAACAAGAAAGACAAAAAAACAAAATAGTGTAATTTTACTTAAGTACCCTTTTGAATTATAATATTAAAGACATAATGAGACAAAAAATACTTAATATTATTTTTAAATACTTTAAATTTCATCCATCCATCTACTTGATCCAATGGCTAGAAAGTGGTTCTCGCGGTTCTTACAACTGGAGGTGGTTCTTATTTTAGCGGTCCCCTATATAGGGGAGGGTTATCTTGAGAACACTAAATATTGCGAGAACCGTGAGAACAAATGAAAAAACCGCGAGAACTTTGTCAAAAACAATTCAAATTCAAATTTTTTTTCTACACTTATCATTATTATTTGAATACAATGTTAGCAATTTAATTTACACGTTTAAATTTACGTAAATTCATAAATAAAAAAAGTTTACACATGTGTAAGTTTGCCATTTACACATGTGTAAATCTGTTATATTTACACATATGTAAAAAATTTAAAAAGAGTGATTTTGAAAGGAGAAATGAATTATTTGATGTTGTAAATTCGTTTTTTAATGTTGTATCTTAATTACAAAGAGGTTTTCATTAAAAAAATTGGTTTTGATTCGTTTTTTCATTCGTTCTCATGGTTCTCACAATATTTAGAGTTCTCAAGATAACTCTCCCTGATATATATATATATATATATATATATATATAATGATGGTTGTGAGTAAAGAAGAGAGAAAATATAATGATAAAGGTTTAAAAAATAATATTTAATTAAAAATAGGAAAACAGTGATTTTAGTATAATTATATAGATGTGGATAAAGAATTAAATGTGAATGTTGTTACAGAAAGACCCTTACACCCATCTTAATTATGAGTTTAAAAAATGAAAGGTAAAAGATTTTTTCTTAGTTAAACAAAATCAACTTTTTATTTAATGTTATCCATATAAAATATTACTCACAAAAATTAATTACACCTTTTGGGAATCTCATCCGGCCACACATGATTAATTTTATATTTTGTATTTTTTTGAAAGGTAAAATTTCATTCACAAACAAGCCAACCCAAGCTGGGCCGACCAAACAACACAACTACAAAATTACATATTTACAAAAGAGCTCCACTCATCCCACTCAATCCCTTTATACTTCGACCTATTATAAAACAAAAAACAACCCAAAGCCTTAACCTCACTAAGAATACTATCAATCCTTACCGTTTTGTTGGCAACAATAAAATTGTTCCTTGCACGCCATATACTCCAACACACTATCATAATGATACCTTGGACAACTTCTTTCTTTCTATCCGACGCCCTGAGCTCCTTATGAATGCCGAGAAGGTCCCTAATAGAAAAAGCATACATATTGGGGATCTTACACCACGAGCTTATGCCATTCCAAATCACCGCAGCCACATGACACGCAATAAAAACGTGATCAGCTGATGTTAGTGCATATGTCTGTTGACTTCGTCTTATGTCTTGTATCGAGTCATGTAACTAGAATAGATAGACCAGGACACGTTGTACGAGAGAAACGGGAAACAGACCTGAACCAGCCACCCCTCACGAAGTGGCTAGGCCACCTCGCACGAGGTGACCAAGTTCATGAGGTCTGGCAAGTTCATGCTTTCTGGCAAGTTCGTGCGACCTGGACCAGTTCGTGTAGTCTGGTTCGTGGGGTCTGGCATCTCCTATATATATGTGGTCTTGGGTCTTCATTTAGAACTTTGTTATTCAGGAGACGAAGTGCTGCCGAAGTGTCGAACGATCTGTAAACACTATCAAATCAATACAATCGACAGTTAACGTGATCCTAAGTGTGAATCTAGCTGATATAACATCAATACGTCTGATTCCGCCTTTCCTATTGATAGAAAACTCTTCTGAACGACTCGTTTGATCGAATCCCCGATCCTACAAGTGGTATCAGAGCTCAGGAGGAAGAGTTTTTACCATTTCAGCTTGTTTTCACGGATAAAACTGATTTCTACTCATTTCTACCCACTTTTCTATACTTTTTTCATCAGATTTACCAAGTTTTTACGGTTAAAATGATCTGATTTTGTGATATAACACGTGAAACATTGGTTTAAACAATATGTGAACAAATTGGACGGTAAATCTACCTAAAACTGGTAAAAATTTGACAAAATCATGAAATTTTGGACTTAGGATTTTCAAACGGAGTGAATCTCTGTCCAAATCGTGTGAAAAACCCTCCAGATCGTTCGGAACTGAACCAGGTCGCTTGAAAATCACACCAGGTCGCTTGGAATTGACTCCAGGTCGCACGAGTTGACTCCAGGTCACACGAGTTGACTCCAGGTCGCACGAGTTGAACTTCAGGTCGCACGAGTTGAACTCCAGGTCGCACGAGGTGATCAGGTCGTTTGAGATTAAGCCAGGTCGTGTGAATTACCAGATCGTTTGAAAACTTAGTTCATTTGAACAATCTCTGTCCAAATCGTGTGAAAAACCCTCCAGATCGTTCGGAACTGAACCAGGTCACTTGAAAATCACACCAGGTCGCTTGGAATTGACTCAAGGTCGCACGAGTTGACTCCAGGTTGTACGAGTTGACTCCAGGTCGCACGAGTTGACTCCAGGTCACACGAGTTGATCAGGTCGTTTGAGATTAAGCCAGGTCGTGTGAATTACCAGATCGTTTGAAAACTTAGTTCATTTGAACAATCTCTGTCCAAATCATGTGAAAAACACTCCAGATCGTTCGGAACTGAACCAGGTCGCTTGAAAATCACACTAGGTCGCTTAGAATTGACTCCAGGTCGCACGAGTTGACTCCAGGTCGCACGAGTTGACTCCAGGTCGCACAAGTTGACTCCAGGTCGCACGAGTTGACTCCAGGTCGCACAAGTTGACTCCAGGTCGCACGAGTTGAACTTCATGTCGCACGAGTTGAACTCCAGGTCACACGAGGTGATCAGGTCGTTTGAGATTAAGCCAGGTCGTGTGAATTACCAGATCGTTTGAAAACTTAGTTCATTTGAACAATCTGTTATTGTAAACTTTCGATACCTGACGTGATGTCATAGTACACGCAAATTTAATCCAAATAACAACTATAGATAGTGGTAAATGGGTATCGAACTCAGGGAGTATGTGGAAAATGTGTTGATTTTATAGCTTTGCACTTTAACTAAAATTAACCTAATTTGCAAAAAGTAAAGATCAATAATTTGGATTGTTTGGTTTTAAAACTAAAATTAACTAAATAACTTCGAATCAACGGTTGGTTGTAAAACAAATTAGGAGAAAGCGACCATCCTAAACTTCCGGTTTGCTTTTGACAATTGTGTTTTAAATTCACTAGAAAGAATCACAAAGACATGATTCATGTATGATTGTTTGTTCGTGATAAAAGGGAACTATCTACTCGGATTATGAAAATGCAAGGTTGTTACCCGATAACCAATTGACTAATATCCAACCCTAATCCCTCCCGTGATATCTCGATTGTCAGCAACACCAAGAACGTACGGTTTAGAATATCATCATAACATCAATCAACAATTTACAAACATACATTCACACACCATAATAAACAAACAAACATTGCAAGTCTATTATTCTAGAAATACGAATCCAAACACAAAAGTCATAGACAAACCTTCAATTTAGGATGATCACCATAAGTTTAGCCACACATAGCTTGGTGAATCATCATAGCAACAAGTTTAATGTTCATACGAATCGAAAACACAAACCAATTGTTTATAATTGTTTAGAACCAAGCAAAACTAGCCAAAATCGCCCCTAAGATGCCAGAGAAACGTCCAATGATGAGATGATGTGAAAAGACACCCAAAAACCGTTTTAATGAAGGCAGTTACGCATTTGTCCGTCATGTCCACCGTAAATTACGGTACCACCGTAAGTTACGGTGGTCCAGAAAATGTTACGGTGAGAGTAGCCTGTGTTACGGTAGAGAAATGTGCAGATTTCAGGGCCACCGTGAATTACGGTGGCCACCATAATTTACGGTGGTACCCTGAATGTTATGTTTTGTTTCTTCTTTCAACCCACGCACGACCCGTTCATCTCCAAACCGTCCAATGCTGCGTTTTATCCCTTTTTAGCTCCCGAACCGCACCTGAAACATAAGCATTCGTAGTTATCTAATTCAAGAAAATTACACGCTCAAGTGAGGAATAATTTCATCTTTTAACACCATTAAGTCTTGTCCTATGGACCACCCGTCACATTCCCACACTTAACCGTTGCTTGTCCCAAGCAACTCATCAAACCGTTTTCAAAACAAGTGATCAATGTAAACCAAGCATAAACATGTAGTCCTTTTACTAACCCCTTTTAACACCCAAAATAACGCACCCCTCGCTAAGTCTCTCCTCTCGGTAACAAGTAAGCACTAGCAATTGTAAGCTAGACACACAAGGGCTAACGGGCGGTTGCACAACTATAGGCTTGTACCTAAATCGATCCTTCTCCTAACAAGTGCCAAACATGAATGCAAATCAAAGGGACTTTAAAGGTTGTAACGTGGCTAGGCGTATGGGTAGGAAATGGAATATATATGAAGTAGCGAAACTTAACCCGGTCTTTTATTACACAAAGAACAAACAAACAACTACCAAACTAAACTACTATATACAAGATAACTAAACATCAATTCTTTTTTTTTTTTCGTTTTTCATTGCTTTTTCTTTTTTTTTTCTTTTCTTTTTCTGATTTTTTTTAACAAACATAATAACTTTCAACATAACATCAAATAAAATTACATACTACTAAACAATCACTAACACTATAAGACCGGGTCAAGTTGGGTAAATTTTTAGGTAACTAGCTAGTGGGAAACAAACGATAGACTTTTAGGCACAAAATTGGGCAACTAAATGTCCAAACCCCCGCCCCTCTCGCAACCATGCTCATATATATAACTTATGAGGTCCAACCCCCCAAATCCCACACTCACACACACTAAAAACGAGGCTACCTAGATGCCCTTATCCTTTTCGCATTCATATCCAACTAAGGACTCAAACCGTATCAAGGCACAAGTTCTAATGCACCCCCACCCGTAGCCACTCTCATCAAAGATAAATATTATTTATTTACATGTGTGGCTTCAACTCTCACGAAGAATAAAGGTATGAAGGGTTGCTGGTGCATCATTTGGGGTTAATCTAGGGTGTTCAAATTCTCACATTACTTTGCTTGATTTAAAAATTTTTCTCAAAATCTTCAAAAATTTCCCCCCATCCCTACACTTGGGATACATTGACCCCAATGTATGATTTTAGGAGGATTTGATCACTAAACATCTTTCACATCACCCAACAGTTCAACACTCAAACCACAAATTTCTTTTTGGATTTTTCATTTTTTATATATATTTTTTTCTTTTTAAAAAAAAACATCACACCACCAACTCGCACCAACCCAAACATAACATCAACAACTCAACACCACCCAACCACCCGACCATAAACAAAACAAGCTAACAAGTATTCACAAAATATACAAGGAAGGAACACGACCTGACTAGTAATAGTGTGGCTGCGGAGGTCCAAAAATGGAAGACATCATGTCATTCCATTCTCCAAATGCAAATGAACCGCTACTACTCCCACCTTGTTGCGGAGCTCCTTCTTGTTGGCGCGGGTCGATCCATTGTGAATGATGAAGCGGCGGGGTTGGATATGAAACACTACCATCATACGGTGGTAGAGACGCATAATCCACATGTTGTGGATCCACAACCACCGGCCGCCCGACGTGCCAATCTGCATGCATTCTTCTTGCTTGATCATCATTGTATCGACTCTTCATTTCCAATTCATGGGAATACGCGTGTGTGCGATTCCATGCCTCTTGACGATCGAAGCTTTATTTCAAAGACCGCTCAATGCTTGCACTCATCATTGTATGTTGATCAAATAACGTCCGCTCCGAACCCGACCATGACTCAAAAATGGGTGCCGGAGGACGTTGGTTTTCGATAACCTCTTGCATCGTGCCATCATAAGCCCAATTCGGCACATAGGACCGCTCCGTATAATCGTAAAAGGCACCACCATAACCTCTACCTAGGCCCCCTTGGCCTACATTCTCACCACCATGCGGCTCGTCCGCATAATCATCATCACCACTTGGAACTTTCGCATCGCTTTCCGGCTCATCCGCTTCGCCCGGTAGAAGATCCCTTGCACCCACTTTTAATGCTCTCCATCTCTGCCCCTCCGACTTGAGTTTATGGTACCGTTCCGATTGCGTATACGTCCAACCAATCCCTAACTTGTCTAAAGTAAAAGGCTGATGCCTTTTTGGTGCCCCTTTATCCTCTGACGTGATTGCCTTTTGTTGCTTCATCAATCCCGTGATGATTCGGCAATATGGGACAATATCTCTCCCCAACTTGTTTCGGCAAATCCATAGGTGGTTCATGATCAAGTATCGGATTGGAAAACGCGGAGACCCATTAAGTAGCGAATAGAGGACAGGTACTTCCGGGTACCTCACTTGCTCCTTGTCCCCCCTTCGCGGAATGACATTTAAAATGCAGATTGCTAGCAACAACTTCGCTTCTATCTTCAAGTTCCTCCGGTATAAAACTCCACTGTAAGTACCGGGAAAAAACAACGCTGCTAACATATCATTCCAACGAGGATGCTTATCCGGTTTGTGAAACAAATCATCAAGGCTAGGGATCATATACTCACGAGTATGTAAACTGTCATACTTCCCCAATTTCTTTAGGGTGTCAAATGAAACCTCTACCAGGATCCCATTCACTTCACCTATCAACTTCATTTGCGATGGCTTTTCGTATGTGTTGCACTTGAGGGTTGCCATCCATTCTTGAATTTCAGTCATGAACAAGTTCTTGCTATCCTTATCATAGCAACTAAGCGCCCCCTCCCATCCTAAAGCGCGGAATTTGGCAAACACACCAAACGAACTAAATTCAACCTCACGAACTTCTCTCTCGCAAATAAATGCGGCAGCTCTGTTTTTCAATCGATTCATACTGTCGTGAAAGAGTGTCGGTTGCCAATGCTCCGGTTGGTCTTCCAATGAACCCGACTCCCATCTTGGCTTTTCAGTCGGGTCCAACTCCATTTCTTCCTCGCTTTCACTTTCATCAACTCGACCCAAATATTGCCTTTTTCTCGGTTGTTGTTCCTGTTGCTTACCCTTGTCTTTAGACGAAGAAGACGAACTTGCTCCGGCTTTTTCCTTCATTCGTACCATTTTCCTACACACATTAAGGCAAACAACACAACCAAACACAACAAAATTAGACCCTTTTTTCCAAAATATCCCCACACTTGCTTGTTACTATGGTTGTAGATGCTAGTGAACCAAGAGTTTAAAATTCTTTTTCAAAAATTTTGGGCATGGTGTCTCTACAATGTTGAAATTTCCCAAAAAGTCCACTACTTTACCATCAATCCTACATCTACAACCCATAACAATGTTCAAATAGCTATTTTCATAACAAAATCTAAGAACAAGCAAGTGGAGATGAACAAATATCAAAATCAACCTCAATCTTCACAATGCACCATCAAAACATAATAAATAAACTTCCATACCTTTGCTTGAAGATGCTAGAATGTTTGTGAAACGAAAACTTCAAAAACCCCCAAAATTTTTCGGACCTAGGGTTTGTGATTCGGACTAGAAAGCTTCGTTTTTTTCGCAAGTCTCTTCTCAAAATTAGAAAGTTTGTGAAAAATTAGTCAAGTTAGACCTCAATTTCACTTGATTTGGCTAAGAATTGAACAAGATATGAAGCTTGGAAGGTTATGGAGTTTGGGGATTTTGTGGGGAACTTGAGAAAGTGATGGATGATGATAGATAGAGGGTAAAGTGGAAGGGAATCGAATGGCTGGGGTTATTCACGTGATCTGATTGTTATTATTATTATTATTATTATTATTATTATTATTATTATTATTATTATTATTTTTATAACTGCTGAATCAGGAACGATGCTTACACTTGCCAGGTCCACCGTAAATTATGGTGTAGACCGTAAATACGGTGGATGCTGGCAACATTTTTCTACCGTAAAACAATAGCATCCTGCCGTAACACCCCAACAAGTTTGTTCCCCACCGTAAATTACGGTGCCACCGTAAATTACGGTGGCACCTGGGCCTCTATCCTTCGCCAAAAATGTGATTTTTAGGTATATTTTTTATATTTTTTTTAGTTTTTTTCAATTTTTTTGTGATTTTAAAATTTTTCAAAAACATGTAAAAATTACCCTACCCCCTCGAAAATCCCGTGTTGTCCTCAACACAATGTTAGAGCAATTCGTGACCCGAATGTCCCCACACTTGTTTCAAACACAAGATTCAAGCGAGTACGGTAAATGTGCAAACTATACAAAACAAACAAAATGAAATGCTACTATTTACACTACCAAACCTGGGCCTCTCATGGTTGTTCCTCATCGACCGGGCATAAGATGTAGCCCGCTTTGTCAAGCTCCAAGTTGTTGATGTCGTTCCCCTCCAAGTATGGCTTTAACCGGTGACCGGTGACCGTTCACCGTTTGTTGTTTCAGTGTTTGCTCATATTGGATATCTACATCACCAAACCTCCCAACTCGCTGAACGACATACGGGCCCATCCATTTGCTTTTAAGCTTGCCCGCAAACATCTTGAGTCTTGAATTGTACCACCAAACCTTTTGACCCACTTCAAAGGTTTTCTTCCTTAACTTTGCATCGTGTACCTTCTTGAGCTTGTCTTTATAAGCCGATGCACATTCATACGCCTCATCTCTAATCTCTTCTATCTCACTTAATTGCAACTTTCTCATCTTTCCCGCCTCGTCATAATCTGCGTTCACCGTCTTAATTGCCCAATGTGCCCGATGCGATAACTCCATTGGCAAGTGACAACCCTTTCCATACACCATCCGGTAAGGTGTTGTGCCAATCGGAGTTTTGTAGGCCGTTCGATATGCCCACAATGCATCATCCAACTTGCTCGACCAATCCTTCCTATCCGTCCTAACCGTCTTCATAAGAATTTCTTTGATTTGACGGTTGGACACTTCGACTTGTCCACTCGTTTGCGGATGGTAAGGTGTGGCAATCCGGTGATTCACGCTATACCTCTTCAATAATTTCCCGAAGTTAAAGTTCTTGAAATGCGAACCACCATCACTTATAATAACACGCGGAATACCAAAACGAGAGAAGATGTTGGATTGAACAAATTTACAAACAACCGAATGGTCGTTTGTGCGTGTTGCAATAGCTTCAATCCACTTTGAGACATAATCCACCGCTACCAAAATGTATAGAAAACCATTTGAATTCGGGAAGGGGCCCATAAAATCTATACCCCATACATCAAATATCTCTACAACCAAGATTGGTTGTAATGGCATCTCATCCCTCTTCGATATGCTTCCCATCTTTTGGCAGTTTACACAGTTTCTAGCGAACTCACATGCATCCTTGAAAATTGTGGGCCAATAAAACCCACATGAAAGAACCCGGTAACCCGTTTTATGCCCACTAAAATGACCACCACAGGCGGATGAATGAGCATGAGTCAAAATTTCCATCACCTCCGTTTCGGGCACACACCTCCTAATGACTTGATCCGGCCTGATCTTGAAAAGATCCAGTTCATCCCAAATGTACTGCTTCACTTGGACCATAAATTGTTGTCTTCGCTTCTTGGTCCAATGATTTGGGATGGCACCTGTGGCTAAATAATTTACGTAATGGGCATACCACGGTGCGACAAAGGTGGAAACGACTAGGAGTTGCTCGTCGGGAAAACTTTCATTTATTTCACTAACATCGTCAAGCCCTTCAACCGGAATCCGAGACAAGTGATCCGCCACTACGTTCTCACTTCCCTTTTTATCTCGGATTTCTAAGTCAAATTCTTGTAACAACAATACCCACCGAATCAAACGCGGCTTCGCGTCCTTTTCTCCATCAAATATCGGACCGCACTATGATCCGAATAAACCACCACCTTGCTCCCCCAAATATACGCACGAAACTTATCCAAAGCATACACCACCGCTAATAACTCCTTTTCGGTTGTGGTGTAATTGAGTTGCGCTTCGGATAAAGTCTTGCTTGCATAATAAATCACTACCGGCTTCTTGTCAAACCCGTTGACCCAAAACTGCACCAATAGTAGTGTTGCTTGCATCACACATTATCTCGAACGGCTTTGACCAATCCGGTGGTTGCAAGATAGGAGCTTTGACCTAATGTTCCTTCAAAACAGTAAAAGCTTGCATACACTCATTAGTAAAATCAAATGGGACATCTTTTAATAACAAGTTGCATAAAGGTTTGGTGATAACACTAAAACCTTTTATGAAACTTCTATAGAACCCCGCGTGTCCCAAAAATGACCTTACACCCTTAACATTTTTCGGAGGTGGCAAAGATGCTATTACCCGTATTTTTGCCTTATCCACCTCCATTCCCCTTTCCGAAATTACGTGACCCAACACAATGCCCTCTTGCACCATGAAATGACTTTTCTCCCAACTAAGCACTAAATTTTTCTCAACACATCTTTTTAAAACTTTTTGTAAGTCGTTGAGACAAGATTAAAAGCTAGTGCCAAAAATGGAAAAGTCATCCATAAACACTTCAAGCGACTCTCCAACCATGTCTGAGAAGATACTCATCATACATCGTTGGAAAGTTGCCGGTGCATTTCACAAGCCAAATGGCATTCGCCGAAAGGCAAAGGTGCCATATGAACAAGTGAAGGTGGTCTTGTGTTGGTCATCCGGGTGTATTGCTATTTGATTGTAACCCGAATACCCGTCCAAAAAACAGTAGTACTTTTGACCCGACAGTTTTTCAATGATTTGGTCAATAAAAGGCAACAGGAAATGGTCCTTAGAAGTGGCGGCATTCAAGTTTCGGTAGTCAATACATACACGCCACCCGGTGACCGGTCGGGTGGCAATTTGTTCACCGTTTTCATCTTTGACTACTTGAATGCCGGCCTTCTTAGGCACAACTTGGGTGGGACTCACCCAAGCACTATCCGAAATCGGATAGATGATTCCCGCGTCCAACCATTTAATTACCTCTTTCTTTACTACCTCCCGTAGGTTTGGATTCAATCGCCTTTGAGCTTCTCGTGTTGGTTTTGCATCTTCGGTGATAATAATCTTGTGCATGACGATTGATGGACTAATTCCTTTAAGATCGGCAATCGTCCATCCAATAGCTCCCTTGTTCTCCTTTAACACTTCCAACAATGCTTGCTCTTGTGCCAACTCTAAGTTAGAGGCAACAATGACCGGTAGAGTGTCATTATCCCCTAAGAAAGCATACTTCAAGTGGCTCGGCAAGTCTTTAAGTTCCAACTTTGGCGGTTCCTCTAACGATGGTTTTGTACCCGAACTTATTTCCGCCGGTAAGCCTTCGAATTGATGAGTCCATGGTGGTCGACCTTCCTACAAAGCCATAGCATCCTGTTTTTCCTCTTCAACCCGGAGTGCATAAGCATGAACCTGTTCAGAAAAATCACACAAGCAAACATCCATACCATCCTCCTCATACTCATGCGGGTTGCATCCGTCAACTAAATCTGCCATGAAACACTCATCAACACCATCAGCATTAGAATTGTTAGTAAAAACATTCAAGCGCATTTTTCGATTCCCAAAAGTCATATCGACTGTACCAAATCTACAATCGATCACAGCATGCGCGGTGCTCAAAAATGGCCGACCCAAAATTACGTTTTGTTGTTGTTTTGGGTCCGCGGACGAGTAGTCCAAGACTAAAAAGTCAACCGGGTAATAGAACTCATCAATTTTAACAATTACATTTTGAACCATCCCCCGGGGTAACTTATGAGACAAATCGGCTAAAACAACCGTTGTCTCTACCCTAGCTAACAGACCAAATTCATATTGGTCATATAAGCCCCCCGGTAAAATGCTAACTCCGGCTCCAAGATCTAGTAACGCCTTCGCCATTTGAAAGTAACCAACTTGTATGTTAATTAATGGTGTACCTGGATCTTGGAGCTTAGGAGGAAGCTCCCCATTCAAAACCACACTCACTTGCCCGGTTAAATCTACCCGCTTAGGCATTTTCTTCTTTTGTTGCCTCTTTTGTGTGCATAATTCCTTAAGGAATTTAGCATAAGCGGGTACTTGTTTTATTGCATCAAGTAGTGGAAGATTAATTTTCACTTGTTAAACATGTCCCACAACTCTTCTTTTTGGGGACCTCTTGATGCAATAAAATTTTTCTTTCCCGGGTCAAGTAAAGCCGATGGAAACGGGACTTGACTCGGTTCACCCTCAACTTTTTCACTTTTCTCATTTTCACCCAGCCCCGGTTTATTAACATTTGATTCTTTAGGTTTAACTGGTGATACTTCATCATCACTATCATTACCCGTGATGTCCTCAACTACCCCCTCAACCAATTCGGGTGACAAATTTACTTTAAATTCTTTTCCACTTCTTAACACACTAACATGATGAACATTAACATTACCTCGTGACGTACCATGAGAAGGATTTGCCTTAGTGTTGCTAGGAAGTTGACCTTTGCTCTTCTTCAACTCCGCCACATCAGTTGCCAATTGACCCATTTGGGTTGTTAGTGATTGGATGCTCTTGTCACGAACCTCATCCTTTTGCATCCGGACTTCATCGAGTTGATTCCGTTTTTGCATGTCTTATTGCATAACCCGCAGCATATCCATGACTTCATTCCCGCCCGACGAAGGTTGACCCGAACCACTTTGACCCGTTTGTTGAAATTGCCATTGGTACCCATAATTGTTTCCACCTCTATAGTTGCCTTGATTGTATTGTTGGTGAGGTGCAAAGTTACCTTGAGCTCCATGAAAGTTTGGGTTAGCTTGGTTCGCCGCGTTCCCGTAACGGAAATTAGGATGATTTCGTAACCCGGGGTGGTATATGTTGGAGTTCATATTGAAATTTCGACCACCCCCTCCTTGAATTGCATTCACTTCCTCTACTTGTTCATCAACCACCCCCACTACACAAACTTCCGCCGTGTGGCCTATTTCGTTGCAATTAGTGCACACATTGTACACTTGGTTTGTGGTTTGAGCATTGCCACTCTCTACTCCATGCACTTGTGGTCTTTGTATAACATGCCTTGCCCTTCTTGAAGATTGGGCCTTCCTCTTAGAATTCACCGCCATTTGTTCTAAAAATGCCCAATCAACATTTTCATAATTCGTACCGAATGTACCATTGGTGATTGACATTAAATCCCATGCATCCTCCGAACTCAACCCCTCGTGAAAAGCATTCAACAACTCCCATAATTGGATCCCATGATGAGGGCAATTCCGTAACATCATATTAAACCTCTCGAAGGCTTCATGAAACATCTCCCCCGATTGTTGTTGGAAGCTTCTCAAACCTCTTCTTGCATCATTAGTCTTTTGAGAAGTGTAATATTCATCTAAGAATATTTGTTGCATATCGGCCCATGTGAAGATCGATGCGGAGGGTAGAGTGTGAAGCCATCTCTTTGCTTTATCTTCTAGGGAAAATTGGAAAAGGACCAACTTAACATAATCCGAGGAGAAACCTTGACCTCCAATGGTATTGCAAATAGAATCATATGTCTCCAAATGAAAATAGGGTTCTTCCGTTGCTAACCCTTTGAATTTTGGTAGACTTTGGAGAGCGGTTGTTCTAACTTCAAAAGTTCTTCCATCCGCATGATGAGGAATCACTACCGGCGAAGGATTGTTAGTGATAATAGGCTGGAAGTGAGCTTCAATTCCCCGTACAGCCTCCCGATGATGTCTTTGAGGTGCACCCAATGGTGCTCGTGGTTGACCCATTTGCATAGGCCCTTGAGGTGCAAAGGGTGGTTGAAATTGGTATTGTGGCATTAGCGGTTGTTGAATCGGTCTTTGATATTGCGGTTGTGTATTGTGAGGATGCACTTGTTGTAGCGGTGTAGGGCGTTGCAATTGTGGCCCTTGCGGTCTAATGTGTTGCACCCCAACCGGTAGTCTACTCGTATCTTGAAATTGTTGAATCGGTTGACTTTGTTGACCCATTCCTCCTTGAAGTCCCAAGTATCCTCCATCACCCCCATAGTGAAAACCTTCCTCTTCATACCCTCTAAATTCCTTTTCATAGCCATCATCATATCCCTCTCCTTGAATGCCCGAGGATTGCCCGAATGGAAAGGATGAGTATTGGAAGCCCGATTGATTCGATGGTCTAAATGTTGAAGTAGCATGGATAATGGTTGAATTTGGTGGTATTGAATGGTGGGAAGATGATTGACCCGTAGTCGGGGGAAAGAAGTGTGACAGTGGTGGGATTGTAGCCGAAGGGCTAAAGGTAAGGTTGGGTTCCACTTGAGTAGTAGTCGGTTATGTGGTGTTGGTTGGTGTAGTATCATGAAGTGGAGTAGGCATTGTAGTGATGTTAGGTATAGTGGTGTTTGGTGATGGTTGTGTGGAAGTAGGTATGAATGATGAGGTCGTTTGACCCGTTGTGGGTGGTATTTGAGATTCTTGCATGATGTTTCGTGGTATGATGGGTGAAGTAGGTGAACCAATGATTCTGTTTTCTCTTAGTAAAACTCTGTTTTGCCTTAGTGTTCTTTCGATCTCCGGATCAAATGACAATGGTGACGACTTGTGAGAGCCTCTAGTATGCATGCACCTGTAGAACCTGCACACTAAACACACCAGTGTAAACCCGAAAATAAGAAAGCAAAACTAACAAACTTACACACGTTGCGCACAACTCCCCGGCAACGGCGCCAAAATTTGACGTGATGTCGTAGTACACGCAAATTTAATCCAAATAACAACTATAGATAGTGGTAAATGGGTATCGAACTCTGGGAGTGTGTGGAAAATGTGTTGATTTTATAGCTTTGCACTTTAACTAAAAT
The DNA here is from genome assembly GCA_030545235.1 of Helianthus tuberosus. Taxonomy (NCBI): domain Eukaryota; kingdom Viridiplantae; phylum Streptophyta; class Magnoliopsida; order Asterales; family Asteraceae; genus Helianthus; species Helianthus tuberosus. The sequence goes on along the minus strand of CM060365.1, from coordinate 21,366,722 downwards.
TAACCTAATTTTCAAAAAGTAAAGATCAATAATTTGGATTGTTTGGTTTTAAAACTAAAATGAACTAAATAACTTCGAATCAAAGGTTGGTTGTAAAACAGATTAGGAGAAAGCGACCATCCTAAACTTCCGGTTTGCTTTTGACAATTGTGTTTTAAATTCACTAGAAAGAATCACATAGACATGATTCATGTATGATTGTTTGTTCGTGATAAAAGGGAACTAAGTACTCGGATTATGAAAATGCGAGGTTGTTACCCGATAACCAATTGACTAATATCCAACCCTAATCCCTCCCGTGATATCTCGATTGTCAGCAACACCAAGAACGTACGGTTTAGAATATAATCATAACATCAATCAACAATTTACAAACATACATTCACACACCATAATAAACAAACAAACATTGCAAGTCTATTATTCTAGAAATACGAATCCAAACACAAAAGTCATAGACAAACCTTCAATTTAGGATGATCACCATAAGTTTAGCCACACATAGCTTGGTGAATCATCATAGCAACAAGTTTAATGTTCATACGAATCGAAAACATAAACCTATTGTTTATAATTGTTTAGAACCAAGCAAAACTAGCCAAAATCGCCCCTAAGATGCCAGAGAATCGTCCAATGATGAGATGATGTGAAAAGACACCCAAAAACCGTTTTAATGAAGGCAGTTACGCATTTGTCCATCATGTCCACCGTAAATTACGGTACCACCGTAAGTTACGGTGGTCCAGAAAATGTTACGGTGAGAGTAGCCTGTGTTACGGTAGAGAAATGTGAAGATTTCAGGGCCACCGTAAATTACGATGGCCACCGTAATTTACGGTGGCACCCTGAATGTTATGTTTTGTTTCTTCTTTCAACCCACACACGACCCGTTCATCTCCAAACCGTCCAAAGCTGCGTTTTATCCCTTTTTAGCTCCCGAACCGCACCTGAAACATAAGCATTCGTAGTTATCTAATTCAAGATAATTACACGCTCAAGTGAGGGATAATTTCATCTTTTAACACCATTAAGGGTTGTCCTATGGACTACCCGTCAATACCGAAACATGGAAAACGAATTCTATAACGCGTTCAGTACTACCTCAGCTACTGCAAGTTCAGTTGCTCAAAACGTAAACATGGAAAATGAAACGGGAACGTTGCACAAACCCTCAAAGCTGATGAGCATTGAAGAATATTACAGTTGGCAAGAACGGTTCGAGAATTGGGTTCAAGCAAACCATTTAAGGTCTTGGGAGTGTATTGAAACTAAGTATGTTCGACCTCGTTCTGATCCAGAAAGCGACCTGGATCGTTTGAGATTAAGCCAGGTCGTGTGAATTACCATATCTCTGTACAAATCGTGTGAAAAACCCTCCAGATCGTTCGGAACTGAACCAGGTCGCTTGAAAATCATACCAGGTCACTTGGAATTGACTCCAGGTCGCACGAGTTGACTCCAGGTCGCACGAGTTAACTCCAGGTCGCACGAGTTGAACTTCGGGTCGCACGAGTTGAACTCCAGGTCGCACGAGGTGATCAGGTCGTTTGAGATTAAGCTAGGTCGTGTGAACTACCAGATCGTTTGAAAACTTAGTTCATTTGAACAATCTCTGTCCAAATCGTGTGAAAAACCCTCCAGATCGTTCGGAACTGAACCAGGTCGCTTGAAAATCACACCAGGTCACTTGGAATTGACTCCAGGTCGCACGAGTTAACTCCAGGTCGCACGAGTTGACTCCAGGTCGCACGAGTTGACTCCAGGTCGCACGAGTTGAACTTCAGGTCGCACGAGTTGAACTCCAGGTCGCACGAGGTGATCAGGTCGTTTGAGATTAAGCCTGGTCGTGTGAATTACCAGATCGTTTGAAAACTTAGTTCATTTGAACAATCTGTTATTGTAAACTTTCGATACCGAAACATGGAAAACGAATTCTATATCGCGTTCAGTACTACCTCAGCTACTGCAAGTTCAGTTGCTCAGAACGTAAACATGGAAAATGAAACGAGAACGTTGCTCAAACCCCCAAAGCTGATGAGCATTGAAGAATATTTCAGTTGGCAAGAACGGTTCGAGAATTGGGTTCAAGCAAACCATTTAAGGTCTTGGGAGTGTATTGAAACTAAGTATGTTCGACCTCGTTCTGATGAGGGAGTTATAAAAATTATTTCTGAATTTTTAGATAAAGAGAGAGACATGTACAAGGCAGAAAAATTGATGATCAGTTTACTTCAACAAGCTGTGAAAGAAGATATTTTCGTATTACTTCAACATGATGGTAGTGCACGTTCGATTTGGGAAGCACTTCGCACAAAATTCGAAGGAAGTACGGAGATGATCAAGAATAAAAAATCATTATTAAAGAAAGAATTTGAATTGTTTTCAAGTTTGCCGGGTGAAACTACAAAGACTCTTATTGAGAGATATTGTCATTTAGTGCGTTCAATGACTCAATTGGATATCAATAAAGATCTAGAGGAATGGGTTGAAAAATTAGCCGATGCTTTACCTCAAAATGAATGGGGTACATATCTTATGATTTTGAAGAATACCGGAGAGTATGATATATTGTCAATTGCTCAATTCTTTGAAAAACTTGAAGGACAAGATCTTGAACAACAAAAGATCGCTAGAATGAACAATTCAAGTGGTCAACAAGATATCAAGATGTATTTCAAAGGTAATGTTCAAAATGTTGAAGCTAGTCCAAAAATCCAAACCGCTTTCAGCGCAGAAAACTCATCCAGATCTCTCAATCAAAGTTCAATCAACAACAGTGGATTTTCTTCATATCCGAGTGTTAATCCTAATGTTTCAACTTCAAATTATCAGTCTCAAAGCTCGAACAATGGTAATGGTCATGTGCTAAAATGCAACATCGCGTTGCATCTTCAGAATGGTCAGAATTTCTCTGAAGAAGTCGCTAAAGGTCATATGGCATTACTAGTTACCGTGTTAGAATCATATGAGAGTTTGGTTGCGGGAAGGATCGGAAATCCTATGTTGATAAAAGAGGATTACGATCAGATTGATGCTGAGGAAATGGAGCTAATGGATATTAAGTGGTGTTTAGCGAGCGTGTTGAGGAGAGCTGAGAAATTTAAGCAGATTACTGGAAGAGATGACTTACGTGATGCTAATGTTTCTACTTTAGGTTTTGATAAGTCTAAAGTTACTTGTTTTCGGTGTAGGGAAAAAGGACATTTCAAGAGGGAATGTACAAACCGAGAAGCAGGTGCAACTCAGAATCCTTTCGGGAACAATGAATATTATCGGAAAGCAATATATCATCAGGTAGCTCAACAACCGTCATCATCCCATACTATTTCGATTGAAGATGGAAAGAAGAAAGTGTAGGTCCACCCGGAGGATCGAGTCAACCTCTATTCCTGTTTTCCGACAAACCCGAGAGTGCGGAATCCAAACGGGTAAGTTAAACCAAGTTACGAACACGTAAAACACAAGATTCAGCGTTTAACACTCAATGTATTAATGCTATGAAACGATTACAATGCAATGTTTACAAGATATCCTTATAAACTCTCAGTGTGTGTGTGTTTACAGTGTGTTCGCTCTAGATGAAATCTATTCAGACTTCCACTCTAGTTGTTTCTATCTGTTCTTGTGTATTTATACTAACACATCGAAGAAATCCTCTAGCGATGAAATCCTATCAACAAACATTGATCATCACGACCAAATCCATGTGATTTCGTCACCTGTGTGTTTTCGTCATATTCAGCTTCTTATAAGGTGATTTCGTCATCAGCCATTTCGTCACATGATGTTTCTTCGTCATGTCATGTTCTAAATACAAAACAAAAACAAACAGTACATGTGCATTTAATTTCCATTGAATGAAAACAATGAAATCACGTTGATTTCATTCAAAGTATGCATTGAATAATTAGACATGACATCATCATGACATCATCATGGTGATGTCATGGTGATGTGTTGGCGGGAAAAGGTTCGCGGCTCTCCGTGCTTCGCGTGTCGAACTCTAGGGCGCACGACGGAGGAATATCGCGACGTCGGACTTGAGCCGAACCTAACCGAGTCGAACCGAACCGAGTCGCGTCCACATAATATGTATCAACAAACTCCCCCTTGGACGCTACTCGTGAGGTTCATCTTCCATGTCTTCCATGTCAGAGGATCTTCAAAGTCTTCACGTGTCGCAAGTAGAAAATGTATCGACAAACTCCCCTTTTCATTTAGGAAGTGTGTTAACAGACTCCCCCTGAACATAAACTCTCCCTTGAGTTATGCTCGTTAATATTTTGATCTTCAATTCTTTAAATCCTTGTGGTGTTGACTGATTGATCATCGGCAACTCGATCATCTTTATCATTTGAGTGCCTTCACGTCGTGTCTTCATTCCGAAGCTTATCATCGAACATGTTCTCCTCGCCTTTAGCATCTGCACATGCAAGATAGCTAAACACGTAATGAGAACAAACGCTTGGAATATAGTTAACATTTAAACAAATGACACACATGTGACCATTTTTCAATCAACTACCGTCCGACAGTTAGTTTGAAAAGTTAACAGATTTTTCAATTTTGATTATTAACTTTTAAAACTTGCAAACTCTGACCGTTTATGAAGATTCAATCGTTTTGGTTTTCTATCAGATTTCAGGTAACGAAGACTTGAGTTCCAACATCGGTTAATCAAAACTAAAGCAGAAATAAAATCTTTTTGGTTTTTATAAAGTTTATATTAAAACACACCTAAAATCTTTTTGGCATTTTGAATATTTTAAACTTAAAGACTGAAAGCAGTAAATAAATATATACAGAGTTGCAGAAACTAAGAAAAGTAAATATATACAAACATTCTTTTTGCGAGTTTCGAGGGTAAGAGAATCATATCAGTGTACGGTCATGCCAAAGCGCCCTTATTGTTCTTTTTATTAACATTTAGATAAACATCCTATAACGATTATCGGTATTGTTATCCACATAAGCTCAACTTATCAGATGTAATCATGGCGAGGGGATACGTTAAGGTATGATTTATACTTACCGACCGGTGTTCATCCACATCACGACACATTCCTGTATCAAGGTATGCACGAGAGTTCATCTTACTGGTGAGTATACCATTTATCATCTGTTTTGACGTATATAAAAATGTGAGATACTCACTTATTTTGATAAAAACAAGCCCTATGTGAGAGAATCACTTATTGATGAGGAACTTGATTTTCAGATATGCATGAGGGGCACAAGAGAAAGTCCGTGAACAGGTCAGTACTTTCGTACAACAAAGAGACGAACTTGACTCCCGGATAAATGTGATATATTATCACTTATTTTGTGGACATGTGATTGTTGATCACTTATTGAGGTCGTATGCAGTATGTACACGTATGTATGGTATCATGGAAGATCTAGACTTCGTCTCCGTTTGTTTTCGGTAAAAGAAACAACCATGATACCCAGATGATAAACAACATAAAGACCACATATCTCAGAACCTCAACAATCTCTCAAACGAAATTTCGGTACTATGACCATATGCCAATGTGCGGTTCCCACCTGGTCTTCAGTCGATTTAAGTTTATATCACCCTGCACACTTTAAAATGATTGTGAGCCTACCGATACATCTTATATAGAGCTGCTTATCATTTTTAGTTTTGCATTTTAGTTTAAAGAGGTTTAGACAGACCACTCATGTACTATCATTTTCTCTTTTGCTCGCCAGGAAACTCATTTTTTTTCTATTGTTTTTGAGATTTTTTGATGTTTTTGAATTTTTCAAATTTGGATTTACTCCCCCTAAAATCAACAAACTTACAATAATTTTAAAAACACAAAGATATTTACAAAAATGATTTTCCGATGCGGATTACTCTTGCTTGACCTTAATGCCGTTTACCAATAATAAAAAGTCAAATCTTGATTTATCAAATGCTTTGGTAAAAAGGTCGGCACGTTGGTTGATGTGTGCAAAATGCAACATATAACTTACATCAATTGTGGCATAAAACTAACTCTTTTTTAGTACTAATGTTGGAAAAAGTGTACTTTTGTCTTCCTTTTGTATTTTCAGGATTAAATGAGCTTAAATTAACAAAAGAAGCAAAAAGGCAGCTAAATCTAACATAAATACAAGAAAAGGAACAAACGTGGCATGCCCGACCTCCCCGAAAGCATCTTCCCAAGCAAAACAAGAGAATAGAAGGCTGAACACGCCCCGTGCTCAGTGAACACGGGGGCGTGCCCAAGTGCCAGCATAAAAGACAAAGCTATAGAAGCTTCTATCGCCCACCACGGGGCCGTGCTCAGCGGACACGGGGCCGTTGTCAACTATAAGATTCGCAGAATCCAGGAAAATCTTGATAGTAGAGATATGCTTCTGCACACGGGGGCGTGCCCAGCGGACACGGGGGCATGGTCAACTAATGCAGACAAACTGCAATTAATGAAGACAGAGAAGAGGATGGACACGGGGCCGTGCCCGAGCTTCTGTTCAGCCTATAAATAGGAGTGCTTGGCTCAAGTGCAAACCATCCCTTGGCACACCACCTCTCTCACACTTCACCCACCACCCACCACCACCATAACACCATCATCCATTGTCCATCATAGAGTGTGTGAGTCGTCTCGGGATCCAAGATTGATCGTAAGAGTTCTTGACAATCAAGGCCATGTTTGCCTAAGTCTCTTACATCACTTGGTAAAGACAAAGTGTCTAGTGTAATACTTTTTATTTTTAATCTTTTCGCACTTTTTACTTGGTTATGTATTAATGACTTTAATAACTAGTTTCTTATGTTGAAGGTGATTCTTCCTTATCGTTTGTCCGTGGTGTCTTGGCATTATTTTACTGTCTATATAAAATAAAAGATTTTCACCATTAATATCTCCACAGTCTATATGGAGGTATGTTGGCTACCTGGCCGGGGGTTAAGGGAATGGTTTGGTAAGAGTCTTGCCTTGTTCAGTGTATAGATCCTGCAAGGACCTGGGTCAAATTTAGTAGGACCTCCTTCAATACTTAAACGGTATTGGATGGCGGGGGTCCAAACTCTTTGATCCCCTCATATGTAAGCTGCTATTAATACTTTAACCCGGCTACTTAGGACTGTATCCCTGCTGACTCAGACTACTTAGCCGAGGGTAACGTCACCTTCAAAAGAGGGGCCTACCATAATACGTTAATAACTTAATTAATTATCTTTCAATAATCCGACCCTTTAGGATTGTATCCTTGCTGACTCAAACTACTGGGTTGAGGGTAACGTCACCTTCAAAAGAGGGGCCTACTACAACAACTAAGATAATCTCTTAAAAAGTGCAAAACTGCGGAAATAATCAAAGGTTACACTATACACGAGTCGGAGCCAAGTGAATCATCTTGTCTATCTATTTTTATTTTATTTTATTTTTAGCATTTTAGTTAGTTTTTATTTTTCTAGTTTAAAACCATTTTCTAATTTTTGATTTGATTAGACGTTGAGGATAAACCGGTACTAAAAGCTCTTGTGTCCTTGGACGACCTCGGTATCTTACCAACACTATACTACGCTCACGATGGGTGCACTTGCCCATATGTGTGTTTAGTGTTAGTAAATATCGTGTTTTATAAATTTAAAACTTGGCTAAAAAAGTGTAAAAGGTCTTAAAATAAACATTAAAACCATAACACACTTCACGCACATCAAGTTTTTGGCGACGTTGCCGGGGACACAAGGATTTTAAGAAAGTTAGGAATCAACGGCCTAATCGTTTTTTCTTATTTTTCTATTTTTTTAGGGTTTTTCTTAGTTTCCAGCTTCTGCAGAGCTCAGCATGGGCCGTGCCCAATATTGTTACTGGCAGTTTTTATATTCCGAGTTACAGAGAGCTGAGCACGGGGCCGTGTCGGTGCAACACGGGGCCGTGTCCAATTCCCCATGTAGGTCCCTCGGAGGTTGAGGTTAAACCTATTCCTTGTTATGTCTAACACACTAGCGAGTGCGGAATCCAAGCTAGCATGCAAACCGAGATAGAACAAGCACAAACACAACACACAAGTCTTCACCGATTAACACCACTTGTATTAATACGTATGAAAGGTCCGGTTACAAGCATAATGTTTACAAATGTGTTTTGCAAACTCTCTCTAACTCTCGTGTGTGTGTGTATTCTGAACAGAATGCTCTCACACTATCACCTCTCTATCTGTCTGTCTATTTTTCTGTCTCCCTAAGAAGTGAACACATTGCATGGGTATATATACCCGAACACAGCATGTCTGGTCGAAGGATCAGATAGACTGATCGAAGGATCATCTATCGACCTGAAACAGCTCGAATGATCCACATGTACCTCGAAGGATGATATCCTTCGAGGTCCATCTATCGAATGCTTATCTTTCGAGCTCATCGAAGGATTTACACAATCCTACGATGACACATCCTTCGACACACACATCTTACAACCATTTTCAAACTGTTTGGCTAAGTCAAACCAGGAGGATGGTTGACTTGGTCAAACTTACAAGACTAACAAAGACATCGTTTGGTATCAAGACGAAATACAGACAAAGTACAGACACAAGTGCACCAACAAACTCCCCCTTGGCTGTAGCTTTGTCTCGATCTTAATTCTTGTAGGTCCCTCGTGTCTTCAAGTCTTTGACGTCCATTCAAGTCTTCAATGTCGGAGGATCTTTAAAGTCTTCACGTCTTGAAAGCAGAAAGTGTACCAACAAACTCCCCGTTTCATGTAGGAAGTGTGTTGACAAACTCCCCCTTAACATAAGCTCCCCCTTGAGTTATGCTCGTGAAATACTTATTCTTTATGAATTGAGATCCTTGTGGTGTTGATGATGGTCAGCGGCAACTCGATCATCTTCATCACTTGAGTGCCTTCACGTCGTGTCTTCATTCCGAAGCTTGTCATCGACCATGTTCTCCTTGCCTTTAGAATCTGCACATGCAAGAAATCTAAACGCGTAATGAGAACAACTTCCTGGAATATCATAAGCAAACGACACACATGTGACCGTTTGTTCAAACAAACACCGTCCGACAGTTTGAAAGTTTAATAAATTTATCAATTGTAGGTTTTTAACTTTCAAAACTTGCAAATTTCGACCGTTTATGAAGAATTTGTCGTTTCGGTTTTCAATCAGGTTTCAGGTATCGAAGACTCGAGATCCAACATCGTACGATCGAAAATAAAATAGAAATAAAATCTTTTTGGCTTTTATAAAGTTTATATTAAAACACACCTAAAATCTTTTTTGAATTTTTGAATATTTCAAATGTAAAGACAGAAAGCAGTAAATAAATATATACAAAGGTGCAGAAACTGAAAGCATTAAATAAATATTTACAGACATTCTTTTTGCGAGTTTCGAGGGTAAGAGAATCATATCAGAATACGGTCATGCCAAAACACTCTTGTTGTTCAATTAGTTAACATTAAGATAAGCATCCTATAACAATTATCGGTATTGTTGTCCACATAAGCTCAACTTATCAGATGTAATCATGGCGAGGGGATACGTTAAGGTATGATTTATACTTACCGACCGGTGTTCATCCACATCACGACACATTCCCGTATCAAGGTATGCACGAGGGTTCATCTTACCGGTGAGTATACTGATTATCATCTGTTTGACCGTATATGATGTGATATTCTCACTTATTTTGATTTGAAAACAAGCCCTATGTGATAGAATCACTTATTGATGAGGAACTTGATTTTCGATGCATGAAGGGCACAAGAGCAAGTCCGTGAACAGGTCAGTACTTTCGTACAGCAGAGAGACGAACTTGACTCCCGGATAAATGTGATATATTATCACTTATTTGTTTGGACATGTGATTGTTGATCACTTATTGAGGTCGAATGCAGTATGTACACGTATGTATAGTATCATGGAAGATCTAGACTTGCGTCCCCGTTATTTTTCGGTAAAAGAAACAACCATGATACCCAGATGATAAGCAGTATAAAGACCGAATATCTCAGAACCTCGGCAATCTCTCAAACGAAATTTCGGTACTAAGACCATATGCCAATGAATGGTTCCCACCTGGTCTTCAGTCGATTTAAGTTTATATCACCCTGCACACTTTAAAATGATTGTGAGCCTACCGATACATCTTATATAGAGCTGCTTATCGTTTTTCATTTAAGGTTTAAAGAGGTTTAGACAGACCACTGATGTACTATCATTTTCTCTTTTGCTCGCCAGGAAACTCATTTTTGCTTTTCTATTGTTTTTGTGTTTTTTTTGAAATTTTTCAATGTTTTTGGATTTTCAAATTTTGGATTTACTCCCCCTAAAATCAACAAACTAAGAAAAATTTAAAACACAAAGGTATTTACAAAAATGATTTTCCGATGTTGGTTTTACTCTTGCTTGACCTTAATGCCGTTTACCAATAATAAATAGTCAAATCTTGATTTGTCAAATGCTTTGGTAAAAAGGTCGGCACGTTGGTCATCGGTGTGGACGTAAGCAACATCGATTAGCCTTTTCTCAAAGCAATCACGTATGAAGTGATACTTAATTTCGATGTGCTTAGTCTTTGAATGCTGCACAGGATTTCTAGTGATCTGTAAGGCAGCAGAATTATCAACGTAAATAGGAGTAGTTAGGAATTCAAAACCATAGTCGCGCATTTGTTGTTGGATCCATAGGACTTGGGAGCAACAACTTGAGGCAGCAATGTATTCAGCTTCGCATGTTGATGTAGCGACGCATGTCTGCTTCTTGCACTGCCATGTGACTAGGCGATTTCCCAAAAACTGACATCCAGCCGTTGTGGATTTGCCGTCGATTTTGCATCCGCCAAAATCAGAATCACTGAATGCGATCAAGTCAAAGTTATTATCCCTAGGGTACCACAGACCGGTGTCAGGGCAACCCTTCAAATAACGAAAAATCTGTTTTACAGCTGCAAGATGTGAGGCCTTCGGGTTGACTTGATATCTGGCAAGCAGGCACGTTGGGTACATTATATCTGGTCGTGATGCTGTGAGGTACATAAGAGATCCGATCATCGCGCGGTAGAATGAGGGGCTAACAGCTTCACCCTTCAAGTCTGGAGTAATTCCGTGATTTTGCGGCAATGGGGTACCGATGGGCGTTGCATCAGACATCTGGAACCGGCTCAAGATGTCACTAACATATTTAGTCTGATGGATGAATATCCCAGACTCGGTTTGTTGTACTTGTAGGCCCAAAAAGAAGGTCATTTCCCCCATAGCACTCATCTCGAATTTTTCCTGCATAATCCGCTCAAAATTCCTACACAAAACATCATTAGTAGAACCAAATATAATATCATCAACGTATACCTGTACCAGTAGAAGATCTCCATCTTGTTCTTTGATGAAAATAGTACAATCGATAAGACCTCTGCGAAATCCATTCTCCAGCAGATAATTAGATAAGGTTGCATACCAAGCTCGCGGTGCTTGATGTAGACCATATAGAGCTTTGTTGAGCATCCAAACCCGATCGGGATGGATAGGATCTTCAAAACCTGGAGGCTGTTCGACGTACACCTCTTCTTCCACCACACCATGTAAGAATGCACTTTTCACGTCCATCTGGTATACCTTGAAACCTTTGAATGAGGCATAAGCCAGAAAGATCCGAATTGCTTCTAGACGTGCAATAGGTGCATACACTTCGTTGTAGTCGATCCCTTCTATCTGACGAAAACCTTGAACGACTAGCCTTGCTTTGTTTCGAATAACAACTCCACGGTCATCCTTTTTACATTTAAACACCCAACGGGTACCAATCTTCTTGTAACCAGCAGGTTTCTCTACGAGTTTCCAGACACCAAGCTTCTGGAATTGTTGCAGTTCGTCCTGCATCGCTTCAACCCATGAGTTATCTTTCAAAGCTTCTTTCCAAGTTCTTGGCTCTTCCTGTGAGACATAACACGCGAAAGACCAATCATTTTGTTGACCAGATTCTCTAATCGCCGTATACAAGCCTGCATTGTTGTTGTTTCGCAACATGTTTCTCGTTTGAACGCCACTCTGTACATTTCCGATGATGTTTTGTTGAGGATGGGTATTGTGAATCCTTGTTTCTGGATTATCTTGAACTGGAATGTTTGTACCCAGATTGTTGAGATTGAGATCAACAACTAATTCAATGCCCGGAATTGGCGAAGAGGATGATGCAGTAGCTTCAGCTGTTCTAGGGGCGTCCACTGGAGGAGTACCCTCTGAAGTACCATGAACTGCTGTTGTTGGAGCTTCTTGATCTGCATCTAGAAATTCGTCATCCTCTGAAGATTCGTTCAATTCGGTAGCATCGTGAAAATCCTCATTGTCGAGAGCATTATTGTTCACTGAAGATGGTTCTTGATTGACAATAATGGGACGAACCAACGGTGAATCTGTTGCGTTGTCACTCTCGAAAAACATCCTTGCTGCAGCATTTTCTTCAACTGCTTCAACATTGATCGAATTGAAAAAGTCATCGTACTCAAACATCCAAGGCTGACCAGGATTTCTAACTGGCAAAGTGTGCCTTTGTACTCTGACTTCAGACCATTCCTCGACCCTTTTAGTCTCTAGATTCCAGACTCTTAAGTTCGGGGTGGAATACCCAAGAAAGTATCCTTCAATGGCTCTTGCCCCAAACTTTCCATTAGGATCGATTATCGTGCACGGAGCTCCAAACGGTTCAAGATATGACAAATCTGGTTTCCGTTTGTTAATAAGCTCAAAGCAGGTCTTGTTGTGTCTTTTGACTGTAAGGACTCGGTTCAACGTGTAACATGCAGAGGACACAGCTTCAGTCCAGAATGGAATCGGCAATTGTGACTCTACCAACATTGTCCTAGCAGTCTCGATCAATGTGCGGTTCTTACGTTCAGCGACGCCATTTTGTTGAGGAGTATAAGCTGCACTAAATTCGTGAAGAATACCTTTTGAAGTGCAAAACTCCGCCATGGCATGATTTTTAAATTCAGTACCATTGTCGCTACGTATCCGCCTAACCTTCAAATTATATAGATTCTCAATCTGAATGATCAAGTTTTTGATAATACCGAAGGTTTCGCTCTTATGTGCCATGAACGCCACCCAAGAAAATCTTGAATAATCATCAGTTATCACGAGGCAATATTGATCATTCCTAATACTTTTGTGCTTGACAGGACCGAACAAATCCATGTGCAAACGTTCAAGAGGAACAGCCACCGTGTTGATTTTCTTCGTCGGATGTCGCTTCTTCGTTTGTTTTCCTTTTTGGCACGAAACACAGACGTCTTGAAGATGAAAGTTTTTAAGAGGAACACCATTCACCAATTCATTTGACACCAAATGATTCATTTTCCGTAAGTGAATGTGACCCATTCGTCTGTGCCAAGAGATTGTGTCTTTTTCTGTGGCTTTGGAAACGAAACAAGTTGCTTGTGCAGACGTTGTGATAGCTTGGCTCATATCAAGGACATACAGATCATTTATCCTTGGAGCCGACAAGAGAATCCATTCTTTCGGAATTTTGAAGCCGGGTTTCAGCACATAACATCCATTTGCATCAAAGTGTACTGAGAACTGCTTATCACAAATTTGAGAAACACTAAGAAGATTGTGATCAAGTTGTTGTACGAAGTTGATCTTATCAAAGCTCACAACCCCGTTGGAAATCATTCCTTCACCCGTAATATATCCGCCTTTATCTCCAGCAAAAGCAACATAACCTCCTCTAATAGATTTGACGTCGTAGAGAAGCTTCATGTCGCCTGTCATGTGCCTGGATGCCCCACTATCAACAATCCAATGACTACTGATAGTTCCTCCTGGAACACCCTGCACATGAACTCACATAATTAGTTGGAGATGGGGACCCAAGCCATTGTGGTCTTGGGTCTTCCATTTTCATCAACAACAATAACTTCTATTCTTTGATGATTTGAAAATTGTGATGGTCCCCCTGATTCAATAACAGTTTTTGGTTTCCAGGTCTGTTTTGTTATACCAGTTTGTTTGTTTGAAAATTTAACTTCGTGATTGTTTGAAGTTTTTGAAAACTTTAAACTTTCTGGTTTAACTGAAACAGATTGTTTTTGAACCACATCAGTTTTAAGTGCCTTTTCAATCACCTTGACTTGTTGGCGTTTCTGTTTCTTTTCCCTTTCTCTTACAAGTCGGGGATCTTGTTTTATAGAAACAGATCGCTTTTGGTGATTGCGTTCACGGGGATCATCATCAATTCCTTTCAACTTATGAAGATACGGTCAGTTTCGAATTATATGTCCAATTGTACCACATTCAAAACATGATCTTCGTTCAACAAACCCCGAAGTATCATGTGGTCGTCTTGCCGATGATGAACTTTGTGATCCCGAGGTACTAGGTTTTGAACTACTTGGTTCATTTCTTTTCAACACAGTTGCTTTCTTGACAAAATCTAAGTTAGATTGGTTTTCAAACGTTGCAATTTTGTCCGTTCCCTTAGATTTCACAAAGTTCACATTCTTTTTCTTCTTTTGATTTGGCTTCCTTTCACTTTGAGTCGGTGTTTTACCTTTTGATTTGGTATGATTTTGCTGTTTTTGCACTGTTGGTAATTTCTGATTTCCATATTGTTTTCGAACTTCAGCCTTTGGAATCGGAGGACACTGTGTTACTGTAACACGTGATCCTGTCTTTCCCAAAAACTTACTTGTTGAATTTTCAAAGACTTTACTGATTAAAGATTGATTAACATTCTTAATAGGAAAATCTTTGTCTGAATAAATTTTATTATCACCAACAAGAGTGTAAAGCAAATCCACACTCTCCGACTCTTTTGCAGACGTGGACTCGGTTGCAGCAGTCTTAGCGGGCTTTGCGGGAGGATCACATAGAATATGATTCTCAAGAGGTATGTCCTCTTCTTTGATCACCGTATCAGACTTTGCTGAGTCAGTATCATCAGATTCATCATCAGAAGAATCAGCATCCTCAATCACAACTGGAGGATCCTGATTTTGTTCAGCAGTTACAAAAGTATCTGCTGACGCATCTGAATCTGATGATACCTCTTTCTTGTATCCGAGTCCTGCTGCAAATTCATTAACATCTAGAGGAACAGATGGTTCAAAGAAAGTTCTATCCTCCTCGTCAGGCATGGCATCATAATTGTGTCTCACAGGTGGTGGACATTTCTTGTAACCTATGCATGTGACATCCCGTTTCTCTTTCTGTACGTCAATGATGTGATCCAACACATAGCTAGAGCTCAAATAACTGTCTAGCTTAAGTTGGATCGCCTCACTTTCAGTTTTGACACAAGCCATTTCCTTTTGCATTACTTCCAGACGAGTTATATACAAATTAATGTCAGTTTGTTTTCTTGAAACCATTTTAGTTAACTCGGTTTTATCTTTCTTCAACTTTTCAATTACCGACTTAAACTCCTTTTCATGGTTTTCATAAAACATGTTGGCTTCAGTGCACTTCGAGAGATCAACGGTCAATTTCTGATTGTGAATGAATGTCACATCATATTTCTCTTGCAAAGCCTCGTGTTTGCTTTGCAATTCACACCACTTATCATTCTAAGAAACATGTTTGTCTTGCAAGTCAAACAAACTAGCTTGTAAAGCATCATGTTTGCCTTGCAACTCAGACATGTTTGCCTCTAAATCAGCACATTTAACATTTAAACTATCACAGTTATCACAACTAACAGAAGTGGGTTCATCGACACATACCTGACTTGATGAACTGTCGACATTAGCCATAAAGGCTGAATGGAGAGAAGACGAAGAATAAGCAGCTTGATCCACCAAAATAGATCTTCTTTGAATTCCTGCTCCAGCTTCTTCCAAAAGCTCACCAATATCTGCATCGACTGACGCACTTGATGTCTCATCCACATGATCATTGCCTGAAGTGGAGGATTCTTCATCTGAGCTTCCACTATAACCAGAAGACTCTTCATCTTCAGAAGATTCATCACCATTGGTGGAAGATTCTCCACCACTGGCGTGCTTTAAATCCTTAACCACTTCAGCAAAACAAGCTGTTCCATCTGGAACATCATTTCCCAACTGGATTGACCAATCACAGCCTTCATCGACTTGAACCACAAGTGCCTGGTTGGCATTAGATGGTCCTGCTTGACTCTGGTTGTTGACAGGCACCAATGTGCGCTCATTGTTCCTTACTTGGTTCTGATTTGCCCTGTTGCCTTGACCTCTGAAAGGATTTTGGTTTCCATGTTGAGATGGCCTCGTACATTCACGTTTGAAATGACCACGTTCACCACAATTGAAACACTTGACAGCCTGCTTGTCAAACCCATACTTGGTGTCTTTCTTGCTTTCCAAGCTGGTTCTGCCGGTTCTTTCCATGAAATCCTTTGCTCGCCTAACAGCACTGGCAAAGGCCCACTTGATGTCCATCATCTCCATCTCCTCTTTATCGATCTGCTGATAGTCTTCTTGTGTCAGATTAATGTTACCAATCTGACCTTCCACTAATCCACAGTATGCGCTCACCAAAGTGTTTAGCAGCTCCATGTGTTCCTTTGCTACTTCCACACTGACTTTAGAAAAGCTTGAGGTGTCGAGCCGTACTGTATTTGGCTTTGATTGTTGACCCGCAGATGATGTGCTTCCATAACACGCTTGCTGTTGAGGAGGAAGTGGATTCCCATACATGTCTGTTGGTCCGGTAGATTGAGGAGGAAGTGGATTCCCATACATGTCTGTTGTTCCGGGAGATCGAACAGGTAATGGATTTCCGAACATATCAGTTGGTCTGAGAGGTCGTTGGCTTTGTTGTTGTGGTACTGATTGAGGGACTGGTTCCAGCGGATTTCCATACATGTCTGTTTTTTGAGGGACCGGAACTTGGATAGTATTGCTATACATGTCAGTGCTAGACACAAACGCTGTTTGAATTGGAGCATGTGAAGAAGGTTTTGTAGAAGTGCTAGAAGTTCCATAATACATTTCAGGATTTTGTGGCACTGGAACTCTTTTTGCCTTGAGAGTTTCTTCCTGATTCTTGTTTTCCAGGATTTGAACAAAGTCATTGAAGCTTGTTGTAGCTAAAGTGCCATTGTACTTCATGATTTCCAAGAAAGTATTCCATTGAGGTGGCAACGCATCTGCAAACTTTTTCACAATCTCTGCTGAAGCTGTAACAACCTCAAAATTTGACAATTCAGTCAGCAGATGATTAAATCGACTTGTCAAATCTCCTAAAGATTCATTCTCCATACAAGTAAAACCATCAAACTCTTTCTTTAGCAGTTCTTTTCTCAATTGACGTGTCGCTTCATTTCCTACGCCCCTTGTCTTCAATGCGTCCCACAACCTTTTCGTTGTCTTGTAACTGACAAATTGATGATAAATATCTTTACTTAACGCCTGAGTAAGAATGGCATATGCCTTCTTTTCCAAATCATAGACCTTCTTCTGATCTTCCGTAAGATCTGCAAATGTAGCAGCAGATGATGCGGCAACCTCTATTGTTTGATCGAAATCTGTGATGAACCGCAACCACAATTCTGTATTTTGACCAAGGACGTATGTATGAAATCTGTCAATCCATCCTGGATATTCGTATAAGTGCATCAACTTTGGAGGCCTATTCAAACTTCCGGTTTCGCTCTCGCTTAAGAGAATGCTTTGAACACTTGGAGTTTGATTTGATACGAATGCCCATTGACCGGTAGATATAGCATTAGCTTGAGAAGATACCGGTGCGGAAGATGACGGAGTACCAAAATACATCTCTGTATTTACCAGTCTACCCCATCTTGGATTCATTTTTGATCAAGAAAAATAATACCTGAGAATCACAAACTTGTTAAACATAAACAGACTAAGGATCGAAAGATCAAGACTTGTTCGAAGGATCAACAGTGTTCGAAAGATCACTGTTGAGTTTCGAACAATGATTTCGAAAGATTCTCCAAACGAAGGATCCTTATCTTTCGAAAAAGAACTATAGACCGAAAGATGTATGCTTCGAAAAGATTCCTTGGATCGAAAGATAAGTCACAGACTTCGAAGGATGTTCGAAGGATGATTATCTATCGAACCTCCTATGATCGAAAGATGATCTTTCGACTTCGAAGGATATCCTTCGATCTGATCTGACACAGTTGACAAAGGTGACAGGTTGGTGAAAAGGTGACAAGTTGGTGAAATCTTTCGGCAGAAAGTATGGTCAGACCATGATTTTCTGCCAAAACAGAGATTTTGAACCAATAAAATATTATTAAAAATCGAAAGACCAACCCAGAAACCGGTCACCGGAGAGAGCCGGAGTTTTGGCCGGAAATTACCAAACCACTTAAAACAGATTTTTAAGTTACCCAAACCTTCCTTTAACACACCCGGTTAGTTTAGAACACGTTTTAACGAACAGAAATGCGAGAAAATCACAGAAAACGGTTACTAAACCAAGTGAGTTTTTGTCCAAAACACTCCAAGGCCTTGTATAAACTCGGTTTTTAACAAGGAAAAGAGCCACGGCTCTGATACCACTTGTAGGTCCCTCGGAGGTTGAGGTTAAACCTATTCCTTGTTATGTCTAACACACTAGCGAGTGCGGAATCCAAGCTAGCATGCAAACCGAGATAGAACAAGCACAAACACAACACACAAGTCTTCACCGATTAACACCACTTGTATTAATACGTATGAAAGGTCCGGTTACAAGCATAATGTTTACAAATGTGTTTTGCAAACTCTCTCTAACTCTCGTGTGTGTGTGTATTCTGAACAGAATGCTCTCACACTATCACCTCTCTATCTGTCTGTCTATTTTTCTGTCTCCCTAAGAAGTGAACACATTGCATGGGTATATATACCCGAACACAGCATGTCTGGTCGAAGGATCAGATAGACTGATCGAAGGATCATCTATCGACCTGAAACAGCTCGAATGATCCACATGTACCTCGAAGGATGATATCCTTCGAGGTCCATCTATCGAATGCTTATCTTTCGAGCTCATCGAAGGATTTACACAATCCTACGATGACACATCCTTCGACACACACATCTTACAACCATTTTCAAACTGTTTGGCTAAGTCAAACCAGGAGGATGGTTGACTTGGTCAAACTTACAAGACTAACAAAGACATCGTTTGGTATCAAGACGAAATACAGACAAAGTACAGACACAAGTGCACCAACACCCCAGTAACAGGGACCCGGAAAACAATCACTGCATCTCCGACCACGGGCCATGTTCGCTGAACACGGGGCCGTGGTGAACCTTCTGACCAACGTTCTTTTCTGTTTTATTGCAGGACTTGGAACCCCGGCACCACATTTGAACTTCCTACGTAGTGTATGAGCTCCAGTTCTAGTAGAGACATAAAAGAACCTCTAGAAGAACCCGAACGCTTTCTCAGAAAAAGACTTAAAGCTAAAAACCAAGAGAAAGTTTCGGGGGACCCACTTCCAATGGCGGACCAACGTACCCTCGTGGATTACCTACGACCCACTGTAGGTAATCTCGACGCCGCTATCAATGCACCGAATGTCGAAGCCAATAACTTCGAACTTCGGCCACATTTGATACAAATGCTTCAAAACTCCGCAACCTTCCATGGGCTTGCGGACGAGGATCCCCATCTACATATTACTAATTTCTTAGAAATATGTGATACCTTTCGGATCAATGGAGCATCAAACGACGCCATCCGCCTTCGGATGTTTCCATTTTCACTAAAAGACCGAGCTAAGGCTTGGCTTAATACCCTCCCAGTTGGCTCGGTAAACACCTAGGATGAACTAGCCCAAAAGTTTCTATATAAGTATTTCCCTCCTGCTAAAACGGCTAAATTAATGACTGAAATTAATACATATTCACAAGAAGATGGGGAATCCTTATATGAAACTTGGGAAAGGTTCAAGGAGCTACTAAGAAAGTGTCCTCATCATGGACTTGCGGTATGGCAACAAGTATCCACTTTCTACAATGGGTTGTTGCCACACACAAGGCAAACACTTGATTCTAGCTCCGGGGGACTTTTAAGTAATCGTCGCCCAAATGAAATTTATAATCAAATTGAGGAAATTGCTCAAGCCAATTTTCAATGGCACACTCCCCGAGGCAATAAATCTATTGCCCCGGGCGCCCATAAGGTTGATGAAAGCACTTCTTTACAAGCCCAAATCGAGGCCCTTTCTTCAAAAATCAAAAAGTTAGAAATGACAAAAACGGTCTCGGTTATGGCTTGTGAAGGGTGTGGTGGGCCACATGAAAATTGGAGTTTTATGAAAGAATTAGATGATCAAACGGAAACGGTAAACTATATTGATAACAGACCTAGGCCGTTGGGTCCTCCAACGGGTACCTACAACCAAGGATGGCGTAACCACCCAAACCTTGGTTGGAGAGATCCCGGCAATAGTAGTAACCAACAAAACCAACGAACTAAGTTTCAACAATCACAAAATTTTCTCAACAACAAGGTGGACGAGAAAGGCTTGAAGATACTGTATCTCGCCTCATCTCCGACACAGAAAAGAAAAACTCGGATCGATTTCAGCAATTGGAATCGAATTTTAGAAATCAACAAGCTAGCATTCAAAACATTGAAAAACAATTAAATCAAATAGCTCAAAATTTCTCCGAGAGACCACAAGGCGCGTTACCGGGTAATACCGAGACCAACCAAAGGCGCAAGTACATCTCATAACATTGAGAAACCGTACCGTGGGTCCCGAAGAGTCTCCACTCCCACCAACTGAAAGAAGCCAATCTAGCCAAACCACAACTCCACCCGCGCCCCAACGAGAAAATGCTTATCCACCAGTTCAAGAGCCTACTAAGACTCCTCCTGTTCCATACCCCGGTCGGTTAATTCGTCAAAAGACCGATGAGCAATTCGCAAAGTTCGAAAATTTACTAAAACAATTGCATGTTAATATTCCATTTATTGAAGTCCTAACTCAAATGCCTAAATATTCAAAATTTATGAGGGACTTCCTCACTCATAAAAGGAAAATTGAATCATTGCAATTAGTTAACTTAGGTGAAGAATGCTCAGCCTTACTACTCAACAAACTCCCAAAAAAGAAGCTTGACCCTGGAAGCTCCACAATTCCTTGCTCGATTGGAAAATCCCCCATTTGTAATGCACTAGCCGATCACGGGGCAAGCATCAACCTCATGCCCTCATCAATGTTCAATCGACTCGGCTTAGGAAAAACAAGTCCTACAAAAATAAGCATACAACTCGCAGATAGATCCGTCAAATATCCATAAGGTGTCGCTGAAAATCTATTGGTCAAGGTCGGCGAATTTGTCTTTCCGGCCGACTTTGTCATACTAGATATGGAAGAAGATACCGAAGTACCACTCATCCTAGGAAGGCCATTCCTAGCTACGGCCCAAGCAGTGGTAGATATGAATGATGGAACACTAACATTAAGGGTTGGGGACGAGGAAGTAAAGTTTGGAGTCGGGAAAAGAGTAGAAGACGAAGACCCGGTCAACTACATGGAGGTCATTGACTCAAGCTTGGATGATGCTCTCCGACGGTGCAGCATGGGATGCAAAACATCCCACTTGAGTGACATGTGACCAGACTTTGGGTCTAGCCAAGGACCCTTATAAACGTGGCGCACCACGGAGGCATTCCGCGGAACTATCCTTAGTTTAGTTTAGACTAATTTTTATGTTTTCTAGTTTAGTTTTAATTTTCAGGAATAAAACACACTCGGGATGGTAAAGGATAACAAGGGAAACTTGGACTAGCACCCCATGCTGGAAAACAGGGCCATCCGACAAAACTTTCTTCATTACAGCATGTTCAGCACGGGCCGTGTCCGCCCAACACGGCCCCGTGCTGCACAGTCTGCAGAAAATGCCCAGTTCAGGTAAACTGGACACGGGCCGTGTTCACCCAACACGCCCCCGTGTCCAGACTTCTGTTTCTTTTGGTCAACTTTTTGTTACTGGCACCTGAACACGGGGCCGTGCCCAGACACCACGGGGCCGTGTCCAGGCGCCCAGTAACACAAATTTTTGCTTTTTCACACCCTTTTACACATTCAATCAACCTAAAAACTTATTTTTGGAACACATTGAGGACAATGTGTAATTTAAGTGTGGGGGGGATGCTAAAACCTTGAATCTTGCAAGTCCTAACTACAAGCCTTACACAAAACTCTATTGGATCCGCTAATCACCCCAATTTTTTTCAAAAAACTTTAATTTTTTTTTACTTGTCTAGGTTTAACTTGGGAATTTCAAATTCTAAAAAGGTTATATTTTTACAAATTTACAACCGATAGCGTCGTGATAAAAGAACCAACATAAGAAAATTATGAAAAGACATGACAAGCTTAGTTAAAATTTAATTATATATACTTGATCACATAAAAACCCATTCCCACAAAAGTGAGTTTTGAGCCTTTATTGAGCATACAAATACATATCTTTAAACTAAATGCTCATTTTTCGTTTCTTGTGTGAATAGCCGCTTGGTTCTTACAACTCTAGAACTTGCCACGACGATACATTCCCGGTCCTTACCAACTTAAACCCGAGTAAGTAAATGATGGAGGCATTAGGACTAACCCTTTTTATTTCTACACCATTATTTTTCTTTTTTTTTTACCACCTACCCAAAATCCCCCTAGTTAACCCCTTTGAGCCTAAACCTTTTTATTTCTTAACCTAAACCAAACACCCTCTCACCCACCAAAACCTTTTATTTTTATTTTTTTAACCCTTTGTTTTAGTAACATACTCGGTTTTTCGTATGACTTTCAAAAAAAATGTGTTGATGATGAAGCAAAAGAAATAAACAAGCAAGTTCATTAAAAAATAACTTTGTTTGAATCATGGCTTCATCAAAATAAAAAAAAATAAAAAAATAAAAAGTCTTTCGAAAACCGACGCTTTTTACGCTTTTCGCCTTTTGCTACTAACCACTAACCCAACCACCTACCTTTAACCCAAGCCTAACCCTTCACCAAAAAGTCCTCTTGATATTTACAAAGGTATATAGTTAAAAAGGAGGAGGATTGATTGCTTGGCAAGCCTATGGTGGAGTAAGTTTCATGCCGCTCCCGAGTGATTCACTAAAATACATCTTCGGCCGAGTGTTGAGTGATCCCCCGTGAGGTATGTGAACTTGTATATCAATAGAATTTTAAAGAGGCATGTTATGCCCTAATAAGTAATTTATCTTATGAAAAGTTTTAAATAAATCATGATGAATAGGATTGTGAATAAATAAAAATAAAACTTAATAAAGAATCTTGGAAATCCTGACACTCTATGACAAGCCCAAAAACCTTCTCTTCTACCAATTCCATTTGGGAGTGTAAAGCCACATTATAAAGAGTTTTGCTTGAGGACAAGCAAAGATTCAAGTGTGGGGGTATTTGATGTGTGCAAAATGAAACATATAAATTACATCATAACTAACCCTTTTTTAGTACTAATGTTGGAAAAAGTGTGCTTTTGTCTTCCTTTTGTATTTTCAGGATTAAATGAGCTTAAATTAACAAAAGAAGCAAAAAGGCAGCTAAATCTAACATAAATACAAGAAAAGGAACAAACGTGGCATGCCCGACCTCCCCAAAAGCATCTTCCCAAGCAAAACAAGAGAACAGAAGGCTGAACACGCCTCGTGCTCAGTGAACACGGGGGCGTGCCCAAGTGCCAGCATAAAAGACAAAGCTATAGAAGCTTCTATCGCCCACCACGGGGCCTTGCTCAGCGGACACGGGGCCGTGGTCAACTATAAGATTCGCAGAATCCAGTCAAATCTTGATAGTACAGATATGCTTCTGCACACGGGGGCGTGCCCAGTGGACACGGGGGCGTGGTCAACTAATGCAGACAAACTGCAATTAATGAAGAGAGAGAAGAGGATGGACACGGGGCCGTGCCCGAGCTTCTGTTCAGCCTATAAATAGGAGTGCTTGGCTCAAGTGCAAACCATCCCTTGGCACACCACCTCTCTCACACTTCACCCACCACCCACTACCACCATAACACCACCATCCATTGTCCATCATAGAGTGTGAGTCGTCTCGGGATCCAAGATTAATCGTAAGAGTTCTTGACAATCAAGGCCATGTTTGCCTAAGTCTCTTACATCACTTGGTGAAGACAAAGTGTCTAGTGTAATACTTTTTATTTTTAATCTTTTCGCACTTTTTACTTGGTTATGTATTAATGACTTCAATAACTAGTTTCTTATGTTGAAGGTGATTTTTCCTTATCGTTTGTCCGTGGTGTCTTGGCATTATTTTACTGTCTATATAAAATAAAAGATTTTCACCATTCATAACTCCACGGTCTATATGGAGGTATGTTGGCTACCTGGCCGGGGGTTAAGGGAATGGTTTGGTAAGAGTCTTGCCTTGTTCAGTGTATAGATCCTGCAAGGACCTGGGTCAAATTTAGTAGGACCTCCTTCAATACTTAAACGATATTGGATGGCGGGGGTCCAAACTCTTTGATCCCCTCATATGTAAGCTGCTATTAATACTTTAACCCGACTACTTAGGACTGTATCCCTGCTGACTCAGACTACTTAGCCGAGGGTAACGTCACCTTCAAAAGAGGGGCATACCATAATACGTTAATAACTTAATTAATTATCTTTCAATAATCCGACGCTTTAGGATTGTATCCTTGCTGACTCAAATTACTGGGTTGAGGGTAACGTCACCTTCAAAAGAGGGGCCTACTACAATAACTAAGATAATCTCTTAAAAAGTGCAAAAGTGCGGAAATAATCAAAGGTTAGACTATACACGAGTCGGAGCCAAGTGATTCATCTTGTCTATCTGTTTTTTATTTTATTTTATTTTCTGCATTTTAGTTAGTTTTTATTTTTCTAGTTTAAAACCATTTTCTAATTTTTGATTTGATTAGACGTTGAGGATAAGCTGGTACTAAAAGCTCTTGTGTCCTTGGACGACCTCGGTATCTTACCAACACTATACTACGCTCACGATGGGTGCACTTGCCCATATGTGTGTTTAGTGTTAGTAAATATCGTGTTTTATAAATTTAAAACTTGGCTAAAAAAGTGTAAAAGGGCTTAAAATAAACATTAAAACCATAACACACTTCACGCACATCAAGTTTTTGGCGACGTTGCCGGGGACACAAGGATTTTAAGAAAGTTAGGAATCAACGGCCTAATCGTTTTTTCTTATTTTTCTATTTTTTTTAGGATTTTTCTTAGTTTTTCAGCTTCTGCAGAGCTCAGCATGGGCCGTGCCTGGTCGGACACGGGCCGTGCCCAACATTGTTACTGGCAGTTTTTATTTTCCGAGTTACAGAGAGCTGAGCACGGGGCCGTGTCGGTGCAACACGGGGCTGTGTCCAATTCCCCAGTAACAGGGACCCGGAAAACAATCACTGTATCTCTGACCACGGGCCGTGTTCGCTGAACACGGGGCCGTGGTGAACCTTCTGACCAACGTTCTTTTCTGTTTTTATTGCAGGACTTGGAACCCAGGCGCCACATTTGAACTTCCTACGTAGTGTATGAGCTCCAGTTCTAGTAGAGACATAAAAGAACCTCTAGAAGAACCCGAACGCTTTCTCAGAAAAAGACTTAAAGCTAAAAACCAAGAGAAAGTTTCGGGGGACCCACTTCCAAATATAATATCATCCACATATACCTGAACAAGTAGAAGATCTCCATCTTGTTCTTTTATATAGAGAGTGCAATCGATAAGACCTCTGTGAAATCCATTCTCCAACAGGTAATTAGATAAGGTTGCATACCAAGCTCGTGGTGCTTGATGTAGACCATAGAGAGCTTTGTTCAGCAACCAAACCCGATCGGGATGGATAGGATCTTCAAAACCTGGAGGCTGTTCGACATACACCTCTTCTTTGACTAGACCATGTAAGAATGCACTTTTGACGTCCATCTGATAAACCTTGAATCCTTTGTATGAAGCATAAGCTAGAAAGATCCGAATGGCTTCCAGACGTGCAAATGGTGCATGCACTTCGTTGTAGTCTATACCTTCAATCTGACGAAAACCTTGACCGACCAATCTTGCTTTGTTGCGAATAAGGATTCCACGGTCGTCCTTTTTGCACTTATACACCCAACGGGTACCAATCTTCTTGTAATCAGCAGGTTTCTCTACGAGCTTCCAGACACCAAGTTTCTGGAATTGTTGCAGTTCTTCCTGCATTGCTTCAACCCAAGAGTTATCTTTCAAAGCTTCTTTCCAAGTTCTTGGCTCTTCCTGTGAGACATAACACGCGAAAGACCAATCGTTTTGTTGACCAGATTCTCGAATCGCCGCACACAAGCCTGCATTGTTGTTGTTTCGCAACATGTTTCTTGTTTGAATGCTACTCTGTACATTACCGATGATGTTTTGTTGAGGATGGGTATTGCGAATCCTTGTTTCTGGATTATCTTGAACTGGAATATTTGTACCCAGATTGTTGAGATTGAGATCAACAACCAATTCAATACCCGGAACTGGCGAAGAGGATGATGCAGTAGCTTCAACTGTTTTGGGGTTATCAACTGGAGCTGTAGCTTCCGAAGTACCTTGTACAATTATTGTTGGAGCTTCTTGATCTGCATCTAGAAATTCATCATCCTCTGAAGATTCGTTTAGTTCGGTTGCATCATGAAAATCCTCATTGTCGAGAGCATTATCGTTCACTGAAGATGGTTCTGAATTGACAATAATTGGACGAACCAACGGTGATTCTGTTGCGTTGTCACTCTCGAAAAACATCCTTGCCGCAACATTTTCTTCAACTATGTTGGTGCATTAATGTCTGTTAACTTTGTCTTTATAGAGTCTTGTATCTAGATAGGATTAACCGGTGCTCAGCAGGATAGAAAATAGGTTTTAGATGTAAAAAGGTGATTTCGCACGAAATAGCTAAAGCTATTTCGCACGAAATGAGAAATACTCATTTCGTACGAAATGCCCTTTGCTTGTTTCGTACGAAATAGCCACTCTATATATAGCTTGAGCTGGTTCATCATTTGGAACATTCCGATTTCAGAGCCGAGGTGCTGCCGGTTTGTCAAACGATCTATAAAAGCTTTGAAATCGTTAATAAGAAGATAATTAGGGAGAATCAAGCTGTATCAAATTAGAATCACTGATTCCGCCTTTGATTCTGACTCAAAACTCTTCTGAACGACTCATTCGGGTCACACGACGATCCAACAAACTGCTTCAACATTGATCGAATTGAAAAAGTCTTCGTACTCAAACATCCATGGTTGACCTGGATTTTTGACTGGCAAAGTGTGTCTTTGTACTCTGACTTCAGACCATTCCTCAAACCTTTTAGCCTCTAGATTCCAGACTCTTAAGTTTGGGGTGGCATAACCAAGAAAGTGACCTTCAATAGCTTTTGCCCCAAACTTTTTATTAGGATTGAGCAGCAAAAGAAAAGAAAGAAGTAAAATGTGAGAATGTTGTTCAGGTGGAAGAGAAGTATGAACAGAGTGCAGAAGTTAAAGTTGTTGAGAAGATTGTTGAGATCGAAAAGATTGTAGAGGTCACAAAACCTTGTCTGAAATGTTTGGAACCATGCAAACATTGTGAAGAGAAAGATAAGAAGATTAGTGAGCTAGAAAAAATGAAAGAAAAATTGTTGTTCGATGTTAAGTACGTGAAAGAATCTTATGATGTGTTGAACAGAACAGTCAACCAGTTGGAAAAGACAAACTCAGAAAGGGAAGATGCTTTGACAATGATGAATGCAGTGATGATGTCTAAGTAGAAGGCCATCAATCACTATATTGATGAGTGTGCAAAGTTGAAGCAAGAATTAGAGACTGAAAAGATTGAGAATGAAAGAATCAGACGATTGCTAATGAGTTACTCAAGTTCTGATTACTGGATTGATAGAATCTATCCGACAGTAGCAGGTTTTGAAGCTTTTCAAGATAAGAAGTCGGAAGATACGGATACTGGTAAGAAACAAAGTGCAAATTATAACAAGTGTCCGCCTCCGATCTGGGAAGGTTATTCTCCCAGAAAACCAAATTCGGAACAAGTCAAAAAGGCAATCAATATAAAGTTAAAGTCTGAAACAACTGATGAGTTACCAGACAACATTGACGTCACATTCACATCGTCTGACACTGATCACGAGTCTGAGTTAATAAAGAAAGTGGTCGATCAGGTGTTGGATAAGGATGAGGAGTCAGAGTCAAAGTCTGAATCTGAGAGTTCGAGTTCATCAGTCAACAGTTCGAGTTCATCGGTCAAGAGTAGTCATAATAAAGAGATTCCGAAAACAGAAAATAGTTTGAATGATGAACCAATCAAAGTGGCATATACTTTGAATGATTCAGACAAATTATATTCGGATGAGGAATTTCCAATTAAAAATGTGAAAATTGAAAATATTAAAACAGTTTTTAAATTGATAAAAATAAAGTTTTCAGAAATAAAAGATAAAATGGGATTTTCAAAACCTAAATATACTTCTAGAGTTCAACAACGTTTAAACAAGAAGAAAGGTTTCGGTCCAGGTCATCATAAGAGACCGAATCACAAAAGCAACTTCAAAAAGAAGGGTGTGGGTTTTGATGTCGATAATAATCATAATGATAAAAGTTCTAAAACAAATACAATATTTGTTTCAGGTGCTTCTTCAGAAGAAGAAAAGGAAAAAGCTTTCTGGAAACAGTCTAACAAGGAGTTTCTTGCTGAAAACAAAAGTTTGAGAAGACTGTGTTTGGAACCAAAAAGGAAACAAGAACTTGCTATAAATGCAAAAAAGTTGGTCACATCACCTAGAACTGTCCAATGGCAACCAACATAAAACATAAAGTTCTTTCTAAACTTAAAGAAAAAATTGTTGATGAAAATGAACCACCAACGGACAAATTCAAAGTGTTTAAAAATTCTACATTGGAAGTTGGTGAGAGTTCAAGACGTTTTTACAAAAGAAATGTGAATCTTAACAATCAAACGTGGGTTGTTAAAAAATTAGATGTTAAATCTGGCGATGAATCTGACTCGTCAAAGTCAGAGGAGCCACCAGTTGAACTAAAAAGAGAAAATTCTGTTCCGCCAATGGATGATGTTAATTTTCCACCATTGCGGGCTGCAAATTTAAAATCAAAATTTGGAAAAGTGGAAATTTCGAATCAATTCTATTCTGAAAAGAAAGTATTCGATGTCAAAAGGGATTTCAATGGGAAAGTAAAACATATTTTTGAAAAAATGGTCGATGGTAGGGCCAAAGGGGTAAAAGAATTTTATGAATCAAAGAGGAGAACTTACACACCGAGTGAAAATAACTCGGATGCACCCAAGGCTGGTCAGGCTTGAGTGTCTGTATTCTTTGATTGAAAATCCTGACTTGCCGGAGCTCCCAAGTTGGTAATCGTGGAGCATGAATCGGCATCATTCTTGAAAAATGTTTCTGTGAAAAACCTACAAGTGATAGTTTTTACAAGTGGTTTAAAGAACAAGGTGATGAATGAATCCCCATGATGTGTGAAATCAACAAAACTAATTTTCCGGAAAAATCATTTTGATTAAAACAAACTTAAGTGTTTTGAAATCATAATGGGAAAATAGTTTGTTGTCAGTGGGAGTTCTGATTGTTTATGCCAAGAGAATGGAGAATTGAAGCAATTCACATCAGTTTGTCATTTTATTTGTACAGTTTATTGCTTTTACTTTCAAAATTTCCTTGAAAATAAAAAATTAAAACATATTTTTGATTTTAGGGGGAGTAAAAAAATTAGAAATTTTGAAAATTTGAAAAATCCAAAAACATGATAAAATCTAAAAACCAAAAACATTGAAAAATCAAAAACGAGTTTTGTTGTAAAAAATAGGAAATGATAGTACATTAGTGGACTATCACAACATGCTAAAGAAATGGAAAGTCAAAATGTTTTTAAACAAGTCTCACTGATGATGTGCCAGTAGACTTCGCACGACTAGTAGATTGAATTTGAGATATAAACCTAAATATCAATACTTTCTTATCTCGTGGGGAACATCTCTCGGATATATGGGTAACCCCCGAAATCTTGTTTGAGAGATTGCCTGATTCTGAGATACTAGGTTTTTATACTGTTTGATATCTGGGGTATTATACCTAGTCTTCTGATATTGCGGAAGCAATGGCCTAGACTTCGTATAATACTTTACGCGCTTTAAAAGCTCACCCTCTGCACAAAGATTGAAAAATATCGAAAGTTATGAATCAATTGCAGTTGAAGAAAAGATTCCCTAAAGGGAACACCCCTCAAAGTCGAGCCTTCATCTCTTTGACTGAACGAAAGTTCATACATGAGCTCTCAAGGTCTCGCACTAACCTAGATACAGATATCAAATTGGTATACTCACCTGTAAGACTGAATCTAGGGAATTTTGATACGGGAGTATATTCTGAGGTGGGACACGCGAATAAGTTTAAGTCTTTAAAACACTAATCCATATCCCGAATCAATTGAAACTTGTGTAGAAGTTTAAGAGGACAACAATACTGACAATCTAAGTGAATTTGTTTAAGACTTAAAGTTAAATCAAGATCAATGGTGTTAGTGATAAGTCTCAAAAACTGATATGATCCTCTTACACAAACTCACAAAAAGATGTCTGTATAAAGTTTATTTCCCAAAATCCAAAAAGATTTTCAGTATGTTTTAGCATAAAATTTTGAAAATTCAAAAAGATTTTATTTCATATTATTTTCGGCAACTGATGTTTGGAAAGCTGATTTTCAAAATTCCAAGTGCTAAACATGATGAACGATAATAGGGTTGGGAGAGTGTGTTTGAAATGAGAAATGATTTTGAAATGATTAAATGGTTCATTAATTTGAAATCAAAATTTGAGTGTTACGAATACAAGTGCTTAAGCAGAGATCATAAATGAGAGATCATAAATGAGAGATCATGTTGATTTGAGAATGTTTCAAGTAGTTTCTAAAATTGTTATAAATAAAAAACCTTATGTTTTGGGTAGAGTATGTGCAGGTAAAACGCTTTGAAAGAAGCTAGGTTTCGACTCCTGAGGATTTTCCGCATAAGCATATGCAAATTAGAGCCAGGTTTCCGATTCAAAGCCTACAGATAGTAAATTCCAGACTGCGATCCCAGCTTATCGAAAGGGGGAGTCTGAAGACGTAAGAGCCAGATTCAGATCTTGGAATAGCGTTCGAGATAGAAGCTGCTAATGCTAAAGAGCTTAATGAATCAAGAGATCTGATCAAGAGAATTAGAAAGTTCTAAGAGTAAGGTTGAGACTCTGAAAGAAGAGAGAGATTGATAAAGATGCGTACAATGGAGAATATTTTGGAGAGAGCGAGAAGACTGATTAAGACGGAAGACTCGACACACTGAAGACTCGTCATCATCCAAGGGGGAGTTTGTTAGTGCATATGTCTGTTGACTTCTTCTTATGTCTTGTATCGAGTTATGTAACTAGAATAGATAGACCAGGACACGTTGTACGAGAGAAACGGGAAACAGACCTGAACCAGCCACCCCTTACGAAGTGGCTAGGCCACCTCGCACGAGGTGACCAAGTTCATGAGGTCTGGCAAGTTCATGCTTTCTGGCCAGTTCGTGCGACCTGGACCAGTTCGTGTGGTCTGGTTCATGGGGTCTGGCATCTCCTATATATATGTGATCTTGGGTCTTCATTTAGAACTTTGTTATTCCGGAGACGAAGTGCTGCCGAAGTGTCGAACGATCTGTAAACACTATCAAATCAATACAATTGACAGTTAACGTGATCCTAAGTGTGAATCTAGCTGATATAACATCAATACCTCTGATTCCGCCTTTCGTATTGATCGAGAACTCTTCTGAACGACTCGTTTGATCGAATCCCCGATCCTACAGCTGACTCTTCATCCGATCCACACAACTGACACCTAGAATCTTCAATCTGCACATTCCTTTTTTTAAGCCGCTCCTGTGGGAATTTTCTCCATTTCAGATCTCCACAGATGAATGTTCACCTTAGCAGGGAATAACTTACACCATTCCAGGATAAATCTGCCGCTTATATTGATTTCTGCACGAATCAGAAGTCTCACAGCCTTACCCGAGAACTTCCCAGCCGAATCAGACACCCAAGACCACCGATCAGCCGCTTCCGATACCTGAATGTTATCCAACATTGACTGAAGATGCTGAAAATCAGAGACGAGCCCTGGATCAATTATCGCTGACTTCCAACTCCACTGATACATAATACCGCTGCCAGAATTTAGAATACGATCCGCAACCACACATTTTTTATTAGAATTTTATATTTTGTATAATGTCAACCTTTTAATTAAACCCAAATACAATACCATTATATAATCGGTCGCTATTTACTCAAGAAAATAGCTCACCCTAATCTCTATTATTAATCATGTAAAGTGGTAATATTTTTAAATTAAAAAAAACTATAACAATATCATAGTCAAATGAAAGAGAATAAATTGCTACTTTATTGTGCAATTAAAAAGAAAACAATATCAACGTATGAAGAAGTTGTGTTTTTTCAAAAATCGTGAGTGAAATTTAGTTTAAAAGTCAACAATATATTTAAAAGAATTGTTTCATGTATTTTAAAATTCATAATTATTTAAAGTCTTAAAAGCCAATAATATATTATAGATTAAGACATCAACTCACATGAGGGTCGTGTCCAATGGCGTAGCCTTTGAAGTAAAAAATGAAACTCTCCTTAAAGATCAAGAGTTCGTGTCTTCAAAGAAATATTGCCTTGAAAAAGACTTTAACTCCAAAGAAAAAAAGAAGAAGAGAGCATTAGGAAAACAAATAAATAACGAAGTATGATATGATCAATTATGACCCATATAACATGTAAGACCAGTATGACACATTTTAACCAATTGAGATCTCAGATAACCTAAATATAGTGCATAAAAACTGTTGAGATCAGCATGACACATTATACCTCATGAACAAATATCATAACTCCTAAGATTCGATTGGTCTATTAGCTTTTTTTTAAGGTAAACTTCATTAACGAAAACGCCGACTCAAGCCGGGCCGACAAGAAACAACTATAACACAATTACACATTTAGAAAAGAGCACCACTCTCCCCAATCTAATCCTTTGTGTTTCGATCTATTAGAGAACCATAAAAAGCCCAAGACCATAACCTCGCTAATAATACTATCTATCCTGACAGGAGTGTTGGAAAATTTTGCGAGGTTCCTAGCACACCACAAACTCCAGCAGACGATCATAATAATTCCTTGAACCGCATCCTTCTTTTTCTCCGAAACTCTAAGCTCTTTATAGATGACAAGGAGATTTTTAAGCGAGAAGGCGAAAATGTTGGGAATCTTACACCAAGAACTGATTCCATTCCACACTATCGAGGCGACTTGACAAGCAATAAATATGTGATCGGAGGAGTCTTCGTCCGACTGGCACAAGGGCACGAAGAGTCTCCTATGTTAACGTTGCTTTTCTTTAAAGCTTCGGCAGTAGGGATTTTGTCCATCTCCATCCTCCAAGCATGTATATTAACTTTGGCGGGGACCCAATTACATCAATCCATGACAAAACAGTTTTCCCGCATGACATCGTTCTTCAGTAAACGTTTCACAGCTTTAACGGAGTATACACTGTCCGACTCCGAAATCCACTTCCACCGATCCTCAACCTGCGAGATCTGAACGTCGCTTAATGACGAACAGAGCTGATCAAAACTGGTCAGAAGATCCGAGTTTGACAGTTCCGATTTCCAGCGCCAAACGAATGCCAGCTCACTGCTCTGTCTTCTTAATCTTTCCGCTATTGAACATCCTTTGTCTGATTCCATTCTGAATAAGTCAGGGAATTTATTTTTGAGGGGCTCGTTGAAAAGCCAAGGATCAAGCCAAAACGCAATTTCTTCACCGTTACCTACTATACCTTTCATGTAGTTCCTAAGAGGAAGCCCTCCGACCTTTGTATTTATGAAAATTTTGGCTATGTTATTCCAAACGCCGTTGAGCGCTTTTTTGAATTGAATGAATTCCCATCTCACCCTACTCGAGTGAAGAGCAACAATTACTCTTTTCCAAAGGTTATTATTCTCCGTTTTATACCTCCATCCCCATTTAGTTAAAAGATATGTATTAACATCTTGCAATTTATTCAAACCTAAATCTCTGTTTTTCTTGTGACGAGCAACTCTATCCCAAGCTACCCAATGCACCTTCCTTTCTTCCGAAGAACCTCCCCAAAGGAATTTTTTGATCAAAGATTCCAAGTCAGAAATAACTTTCTTTGGGGCTTTGTAGAGCGAGAAGTAGTAAGAGGGTAAGCTTTCCATAACGGATTTGATAATGACCACCCGTCCCCCAATAGATAGAAGGTGAGACTTCCAATTTGCAAGACGTGCCCGAAAAGTATCAATAACCGGTTTCCAATTGTTAATCCGGTTCATATTGGCTCCCACTGTAAGCCCAAGATATTTGAAAGACGGACACTCCGGTTTACAACCCACCACATTTGCCATCTCCCCAATCTCAGCCAAACCCACTCCTATACCATATAGATTCGATTTAACAATGTTGATTTTAAGGCCCGAACAAATGTGAAAACAACGAAGGATTCTAACAATGTTCACCACTTCATTTCTAGACCATTCTCCCACCACGATGGCATCGTCCGCGTACAAGAGATGGGTAATTATCGGCCCATTGTTAGGGGTAACAACCCCTTTAATAACTTCCGCTTCTTTAGCACTCTTGATCATAAAGATAAAGCCTCCATAACCACCAATAAGAGAAATGGAGAGAGCGGATCCCCTTGTCTTAAGTCTTTTTCACATTTAAAAGTGAAAGTGGGAGACCCATTAACCAAAACAGACGAATTAGCCGACTTTAGAATACCCCGAATCCAGTTGCACCACTTATTATGGAATCCCATTTGTTGAAGGATGTTCACCACAAAGTTCCAGTTTACATTGTCGTACGCCTTCTCAAGATCATATTATGCGAGCTTGTTGTATGGGTGATTTGGATTCGGAATTTAGGGCTGCGTTGGATGGTTTACAAGTCGTTCTTCCTGATGTTGACCTTGGCGGTTTTGCTAATAAAGACACCGCCCCCCGTGAACCTCAAACTATTTTGGCAAGTGCTTTTTATGGTAAAACCGTGAAGGAAATCAATGGTGTTTTCGGGTTATCCCCTCGGCAAAAAGCTGTTTTTGATTGTTTACGAGCCCCCCACGCTCAAGATTTCCTTACTGTTATCCCGATCGAGGGCTTGGAGCAGTGTATGTCAGCAGTAGAATATCGGTCTGTCCTCAAATATCGTTTGATGATACCGTTGTACCCTGAGGATGAACCGTGCCCTGTTTGTCGGAAGGTGTGTCTTGATAGCTTCGGGGAACATGCCTTCACTGCAAAGAGCTTCCTGGCTTCAAGTACAGACACGATCTGGTTAGAGATGTGTTGTTTAACGTTCTCAAGCGAGCTGGTATCGCTGCTAAAAAAGAGGCTCCGGTTAATTTCCTAACGGACCCGAAGGAAGGGAGGTCTTCCCTTCGACCAGCCGATGTGCTGGTTTTTGGATGGTCCGGGGGTAAGCATGCTTGCGTTGATCTTACGGGGGTGTCGCCTCTTGCTGGTTTCAGGGGCAATGGTTTTGTTTCAGGGCAAGCGACGCTGAAGGCTAAGGCGGGGAAAATATCCAAGCACGAGCAGGCCAGCATAGATAATCAACATGCCTTCCTTCCTTTCGCGTTCGATACCTTTGGTTGTCTGGCCCCTGTGGCGTCTGGTTTCTTGAAGCGGGTTCAAAAGGCAGCACTTGCGCATGCGACAGTGTCTGTAGGCCATAGTTATGTGTTTAGCCGAGTAGGATTTGCAATTCAAAAGGGGGTGGCGGCGTAGCTTGTTGCCCGTCTACCAACCCATGATTTGTGATTTGCCTTTAAAAGTTGGAAATGGAATATGAATTGACTCAAAAAAAAAAAAAATTAAACCTCCCATTTTTAGAATGAAGGCTTTGGACTTCCTCTTTTTAATCCATGATATGAGCTCGTTAACAATAAGGAGACCGTCCAAAATAAATCTACCTTTAAGAAAAGCAGATTGAGAATCCGCAATAACACCGTCCAGCACCTTCCGCATGCGGTTAGCTAAAACTTTTGAAAGAGCCTTACTAATAACACCAACCAAATTAATGGGTCTGAAGTTGTTGAGAGAGACCGGATCGGAGACATTAGGAACAAGATCAATAAAGGAAGCCCCGCTACCTAAATTAATATCACCAGAATTATGAAACCAAACAAAATTCTAGCAAAGTCGTCTCTGAATAAATCCTAGAAGTGCTTAATAAATCTAAAATTCATCCCGTCCGGGCTCGGGGCCCTGTCATCCCCACACTCGAAAACTGCTTCTTTAATTTCCGGATCAGAAAAGGCTTCAATTAACAAGTTCCTTTCAGTTTCCGAAATCTTCTTAATATTGTTACATAAAACCTTAGGCCTGCCAGGACAAGAATCTTTAAATTTATTACGAAAAAAACGAGAGAACCTGTTTCTTGATAATAGAAGGCTTCGTACACCACTCTCCATTTATAGTAAGACCATGTATCGAATTCGCAGCTTTCAAACTATTAACCATAGCATGAAAAAACTTGGAATTCTCGTCTCCCTCGATTGCCCACTTCGTTCGAGCTCTTCGCTTTATATCCGAATTTTTTCTATAATCCACTTGTTTAACAATTTTCCTATTTTCCGCCATAACCCATTCTTCTTCCGTAAGGTCTCTCAACTCCATTTCATTCTCCAAATTCTCCAGTTCGGCTAACGCTAGCTGTCTTTCAGTTTCATTTTCCTTTGAAAGAAAATCGTCTCTCCACGTCTTCAAACAAGATCTAATATGAGCGAATTTGGAGGTAATGCAAGCATCAGGAGGGTCAAAAGGCACAAAACCTTCCACTGCTGCCTTAACGGCTTCCTCGAACCCCGGCTTCCCATTCAAGAGCTAAAAACCCAGAACGGACGAGGCCCAAATTTAAGATCAACTAGCTCTAAAATGATCGGACAGTGGCCAGAATGTCTGCTAGGAAGCACTCGCACACACGCCAAAACTCCGAGCACACCAAGAAACGGTCTAACTTACTAAGCTTCTTTCCGTTATCCCTAATGCAAGTGAACTTCCTTCCCTGCATTGGGTATTCCAACAGACCGTTATAAAAAATAAACTTGTTGAAATACTCGGCACATACCAGTTTAAACTTAGACTTCTTCCTTTCCTCTAGAGACCGAACCGCGGTAAAATCTCCGGCGAGAATCCACTTTCTATCGGAGGGGTTAATCAAGTCTGAAAGCTTCGACTATAACTGCCGTTTGGCCACCGAATTTTGGGGGGCATAGACGTTAATTAAACTTATAGGATCCGTATTACCGACCAGCGAGCCCTTAATGATCAGGAAACATCTATTCTGGATGACAGAGTCGATATTTAGAATACTTGGATCCCACATCCAAATCAGACCCCCAGAGAGACCTACAGACTCAGCACAAGCATACTCAAACTTGTTGTTACCCCAAAAGCCTGTTAAGACCGACCTCGCAACGGACTCCACCTTAGATTCTTGAAGAGCAATGACCCCAATTTTGTTAGACAACCTTAAATCCTTTACCCAAGAAGCTTTGGAAGCCCTGAAAATACCTCTGATATTGATTGACAAAATATTCATTGGAAAACTTCATTCTTTCCTTCTCCTCTGATTGCATCTCTGATAAAATCGTTGTGGTTGTTGAGGTCGACTCCGACTAACTTCCCGATGTTAATCGTTGCCTCGATCTCATTATTTGTCTGGGGTTCATAAGTGTCACTAACCATCTCCGTCGGATCTACCTCCTGACTGTTGATTCCATTGATCGCCTCATTAAAACTTGGAGCCGGGGAGGGAACACTGTCCGTTCGATTTGATTCCAGAACCTCCCTTGTCGAAGTTGGGTAGACCTTATCTCTAGGATTCTCATCCTGTGGAATGTCACTGCTATATTCAACCGCATTCAAATTAAGGTCATACCTAAATTCATCATCGTCCCTAACTCGCTTTCTGGGCCTCTCCACAGAGTTTGGGCTTGAAATCCCAGGTTGTGTATATCCTTTGTACCTGGGCCTGGTTTTAAAAGATCTTTTTTTTGGGCCTCAATTTCTGATTTGCTGACTAAAAAAATAAGTATCTTTTCCTTGAGTATTAGCCACTCCGCTGGAGTCCTAGGCCCCTCCCAAGATAGAATGCGGCTCCCAAGCATCCTTGGAAACACAACCGTCATTGACCTTTCCAATATTAAAATTGTTGTGATTTCCAAAAGTTACGGTTGCATTAATTTCCCCAGGCTCTTCAATTTCCGCAGTCGACTCCTCCTTTTCCGACCGCAGATTAACTGAAGGGCCTTGGAAAAAAGCTCCGAAGGGACCAGCAAGATCATTAGGCGGCTGATTTTCCGTCCAGTTCATAACCGGAGGCGATGTAACATCTATCGGAAACTCCATTTTGCTAATAGAGTCCGAGACCCAATCACTGATTTCTTCTTCTATCCGAACACGAAATTGCTTATTCTTCCACCGTAACGTAGCATGTTCATGGATCCTATCTCCTTCCCCGACCAAATACCCGATCCAACTAACTGACAAGTTTCCGTCTTCCGCTTCCACCTGAGAACCATGCACAATCTTCCCGAATTGTTCTGCCACCATGTTGAAAACATCGTTCCCCGCCAAGTGCATTGGAACTCCTTGCACCCTGACCCAATCCAATCTTTCGAACGGAAGAGATTGGCCACTCCAAGAGTCTACATTAGAAAACCAAGCGTTCTAGATATCGTGATCAAGTAGAAAATTGACACACATTTCTTCGTCTTCAAACTTAAGCAACATAGAGAGACCGCCCAAATAACTTAGCGAGACCCCCGGGATTCTATTCTCCGCTAGAATTATTTTGAGCATCCTCAATACCGTGAGGTCTTTACACCTTCCCACCAGGGCTCTGCCCATCACCTCCTTGAACGCTACCGTGTCATCGGGGATTAGAATAGATTTACCGACCTCCTGTTTCGGAATATTCTTATCTTCTATGTTGAAAGTTTCTTTGGTAAACAACTCACTAAATAATTTGCCCCTTCCATGATTGACGTACGCATGGTTATGGATCTTATACTCGTGGAAAGGTTTAGGTGGAGCCTTATGAATACCTTCATATGCTTCGGAATTTCCTCCAAGAATACCCATATTTTCTTTGGAGAATTTGGAAAGATTTGCTATTATTTTTACCCCCTATCTTTGTGCCATTAAGAGCTCTTTCCATCTCTTTAACATCAACCACGTTTCTAAAGCTAATGAAACCAAACTTCCTCCCTTCTTTATCCGTCTTTATCCGTTTTCCTGGCAATGTATACCCCCGCCACATCTTCGAACACCTTCACGAACTCTGTAACGTCCCATGGTTTGCATCCAGCTGGAAGGTTGGTGATATAGAACTTCGTGATGTTTCCTTTGAAGCTCCTCTCACTGGCAGGTCCTTTATTTCTGTAATTCTTCCTGAGTGGAACGTCTTTCCAGCTCCCTCCATCATCTCCCACGTTCATGGCGAAAGAACGAGATCTAAGAACTACCCAAGGGGCGAATGGATGAAAGCAGAATCTAATTAGAATGAAAGGTCGAATCCTGATTGCTACCAATAAGCAGATCGATAGGACCACGCACGCTAATCGGAGTTATGCCAGCATCGTCGAGCACCCTCGCCACAACGTTAGAGA
Organism: Helianthus tuberosus; assembly: GCA_030545235.1. NCBI lineage: Eukaryota > Viridiplantae > Streptophyta > Magnoliopsida > Asterales > Asteraceae > Helianthus > Helianthus tuberosus. The sequence continues at coordinate 21,327,028 of CM060365.1, read as the reverse complement.
GAGAGAGAAGAGAGCGTATGGTTGTTTTGATTCATGAATGGTCTATTAGCTATCAAGACTCTTATGACCTCTATCCCTCTCTCATCCTTACTCACAAATTCAGCCCCTCACCACCCTTGGAGACATGAATTTCATCCATGGACGGAGCACTCCATTGCATCCCTTTGGAAGGGCGTTGCTACACATGGGCGGGCTTCTATAGAAAGGTTTGGAGATAGTTTTATAACTCATGACTCATCATAACGCAATTTAACTTAGACCTAATCTGACATATTAATGCTCATGGTGATCCATCCATTAATTACAATCAATCACTACATTTAACATACAATATTACCTACTGAGTCATAACATTACCTCTTAAGACAGTGTATTATTTATGAGACACATATATCTCACCACGATATGGCCCAATATGACCCATTGCAACTCATGACAACCTAATATGACTCGTTATAATACAATCTAACCCATTAAGACATAATATTACGTATTGAGGCCCATCATACCCATTATACGATTCTAAGACCTATAAGAACGACTATGATGTCTATCATAAAAAGAAAACCTTAATATACTCATTACAACACAATGAATCAATTAAATTCCATAGTGACTCAAATCATCCATATGACCCATTCCAAGCCAAGTGGTACACTAATACTATGTTGATCCGATAGCTAGCCGGACACATACATGGATACTGTGCACTACACACTTTCCAACTTGTTTGATATTTTGTTACGACTTCTCATTTGGTCACTAAGTAAATCCATATTACAGAAAATAGCTAGATGACACCAAAATCATCAACATACTACACTTATATCATTGTTATCTAATGGCGAAAGTTCCTGGCGCTAAAATGTAGAACTTGAGGTTGCAAAAGATTATTGTTTTTTCTTGACACTTTCTAATAAAAAAGATCGAATTTTCTGGATTGTTTATGCTTATTGTGATACTATACATATAACCTTAGATATATCTACTTTGGTTGAGGGAGCACACATGCTTACGCCAGGTCCGAGAAAGTTGTACTCGGAGATGATACATTTATTAACATCCGTATATTACTCGTATCGCCATCTCGGCCATTCCATCATCACACTTCCTAAATGCACTCTAAAGCTTAATCACGTGTTATTTTATATTATATTGACAGCGGATCTTCCAACCAAATTTTGGGAAGACTACGGCGTAGTCTTGAACTTTTAATTTCGACCGTTCAAATTCCCAAAAATTATTCTAGAAGTGGTGGTTCGCGGTGGTTCACCAATTTCTCTCCTGTTTTACAGCGGTTATCGACAGTTTTTGTTTTCTCTAATTAATTCCTCAGATTTTGAATCCAAATCTTCGTCAAAGTAACAAAATCTCATCAAGTTAATCGATCATTTATAATTCATAGATTAATATTAGTACACATATCAACTAGAACAAAATCTGTAATTGTATTTATTTTGTCATTCGCTTATTTGATTCACAGTGTTCATAGCAGGAAGATACAGAAAGCACAACTACAGATGTTGATGTTTCAATGAATCAAGGATTAACCGGTGTACATCTGTTTATATGCTGTAACAACACAATAAGTTGTTCATGAAGTGTCTAGATTAAGTACGTTTCCATTTATTTAGTTTACACACCAAGTGTTTGATGAATTGACTGAGAGAAAGGTATCTGGGTCCTAGGATTGTTGTATGGCCGATTAGCCTCAATGTACATCATTGGACAATGGGTATTTAAATGAGTGTGTGCCTCCAAAGATAAAAGAAAATCCAATCTTTATACATAGTACGCCTTACCAAGGGTTCAACGTACGCAGGACCGTAGAATAAGAAATATACTCCTGTGCAGATGTTCTTAACTCTTAAGTCTCAACGCATCTGGCCATATTGATGGAGTACGCAGATGGTGGTACTAGCAGATTCAGGGAAAACGAGGTTCATACATGTCATGATCACTTTCTCTATTGTACAAAGGAAACAACTAAAAACTAACACTTTGATGTAATATTTTTAAAACATGCTCAGTCTTTCTTCCAACAGCATGTATTTGGGGTCAGCTACTCTCTTCACTGGTAAAGATTGGTTCTTTAGGACGCTACTTAACTTTGGTAATTTTGAGCTTCTTGTATCATTTCTGTTTCATAATCATTGTTTCTTTTGAACTTTAGGAAATTTGTCACATAGATCTGAAGCTGGAGTCGAACCCCTAAACTGTTGGAAATTTGGTGAATGGATATTTAATATATTTATAATTTAATGAAATTATAAATATTAATTAGAATCTTCATGTGGTAAATAAAAGAGAAACTCTTGAGTAGAGCTTCTTGATAACATTTAATTAGTTTTATTAGAGTTTTTAAGTCTCTAATTAAGTGACTAATTAAGTGAAAATTTCACTAATCCTTAAGTCTTGTACAAATAGTAGGCTATGTACTTCTTTTGTTACAACAAGAATATGGTATTGCTTGATAGATGAAGAATACTAGAAGGAGGATGAACACTTGAAGACCAACTAGAGAGATGAGTACTCTCTACTTGTTTTCCACCACATGAGTTCAAACACTACAATTACCGGATGTAACCTTGGGCCCGTGAGCCATCTCCGGCAGTACAGACTGCTTCGGCTGTTTTACCCTTGGAGACAGACGTGTTGTCTTTAGTAGAGGCGCGAAATCTGTTTTAAGGGAAGCATGTTGAACACGTGCCTCAACCAAAATCGTCAACGTTTTAGTGTGCTCCTTGTTGCAGTCAAGGAGTATTTTCAAGACTCAAGATGACCAATACTCGAGTTTAGGATGCTATCAAGTGCGCGTGAAGGACCCACCAGAGATGCGACTTGAATCAAGACTGGTATATATAATTATACTTTATATTATTTTTATTTAGTTATTGCAACCGGTATTGTACTATGATATTTCCTACGAATAACGAGAGTCTCGTTATTATATATTTTGTAATTATATTTTGCAAAAGGTGAACCTAATTCCTATAAACTTAAAAACAGATTTCGTGAGATTGTTGCTACAATCTTAAAACCTTATTTATATGGATTTTGGATTCACAAAAGGATTTATTATATATATATATATATATATATATATATATATATATATATATATATATATAAAGATTACGATCTTATAAATTTTTTTTTGGGAAATATGTATGTAGTACAACTTGTTGTGTTTGGATTTTTTGAGATTGAGATACAATCTTAAATCCTATACCGTGGTACAAAACAAATAGTTTTGGTTCCAACGTTTGGTTTTGAAACAATTTTGGGAATCGTTAATTTTTCTAACTTTTGTGTTAGATCGGGTTTATTAGTGTAAACCATACGTTTTTTTGTAAACGTTAAATTCTCTAACATGTGTGTTAGACCGGAATTATTGGTGTAAACCATACGGTTTTTGTAAACGTTAAATTCTCTTAAGTGGAGTTTTTTATGTCTTTAAATAAGAGTTTTATGTTACTTGATTAGAGTTTTATGTCTCTAATTGAGTCTCTATTTAAAGTAGACTTTTCATCCACCCATGGATTGATATGAACAAATAAGTCTTATGATGATTTTTGTAATCATTTGTCTTCTAACATGTGTGTTAGAAACGTTCATGAAACGCGTTAGTTTGGAAGCAATTTTAATTGTTTAGTTTCTAACGTGTGTATTAGAAATGACTTATTTATTTGAACCATATATGTGCTTTTAGCAAGTCGAATTAACATTTTGTGAAAATGTTAATATTTCTAACGTGCGCGTTAAAATTTCTTTCATTATAATTTATAACATGATTGTTAAAAATACAAATGCTTTGAAATGTTTTATCTAAACATTTTATACAAGTAATTTGTTGTAGTATTGATTTTAATGCTTTGTATGATTTAGAAATAAAATGTCATACATTGAAGTTGATGTTCGATTGGCTTCAACAATTAAATCACCAAAAAGTGATGGTGTAGTTGTGTGGGATTTATCACCAACTTTAGTTTGTGATTTCTAAATCCATTTGAGTGAAATTTTAATTACTAATTAAACTCTTCATATGGTGAAACTCTTGAGTAGAGTTTTAATGATGACATTTGACGAGTTTTGTTAGAGTTTAAGTCTATAATTATTGAGACTCTTAACTCTTCATATGGTGAAACTCATGAGTAGAGTTTTATTAATGACATTTGACGAGCTTTAATGATGACATTAATGCTTTAATTTGGTCACGTTTTGTATATATAAAATGACTTAAATTTTCTAACACGTGTGTTAGAAAATGTGTATCACGAATACGAGGTTAGAGATTGTTTGTTCATAATGAACAATAATGTTTTATGTAAACATTTAATTGTCTCTGTGTGCATTAAAAATGATGAGAAATGGGTTATTTTATAAACTATATCTTTGGAAAACGTTTTATATAAACGTTCGATTCTATAATGTGCTTGTTATAACATTTTTTTTTTCTAACATGCGTGTTAGAAAATGTTTAGTACATGTGTAGTAAGACTAAATAATATAAAACCATTTGATATTTTGGGTTTGATCTATGTTTTTCATAACTCTAATTGATATTATTAATATTGTATATTGCAAAACTAAAAAACTGTTTTGAATTATTTTTAAAACAAAGTTTTGCATAACAATAATAATTCAAATGGTTCTCTACTCTTACTAGAAATAGCAAATGGTGAACAAAGTAACAGTCTAGTGGATGTTATTTGGTGAAAAACAACTTGGTGTTGTTGTGAACAAATTTAATTGTTCAAGTTTACTACTTAAATGTAGTATTTGTAACAACTTGGTGTTGTTTTGAGCATAATTGTCCAAGTTTAAAGTTTCAAGATGAAATGGGGAACTTGTACTTACAAGTGCATGGAGTCTTTTTTAGAGAGTACCTCAAGACATGCCATGGGACAATATTGTTGAGAAGATTTCGGTCAGATTATAAAGTGTTGAAGATAAAAGCACTTTGCTATTTGATGCCTACATATTGTCTATGCTTCCGTTTAAATTTGAAAAGTGATTGACACTTATAATTTAGTTTCCAATGTATTTTATTGTTTTGTGTTCAATATCTTCGAATAACACATTCAATTTTTTTACAAAGAAAGAAATCACTAATGGTTATGACGTATAAATTATTTTTGTGGAAAATAATTATAACATTGATTATACATTGCTTAAAAGAATATGGTTTTAAATGGATAGTACATGAAAATACTTGGACATAAACAACTTGAGAGTTGTTACATTGACTAAAAGTCAAAGACGAAACATCAAATGTATAACCATATCATGAGTGAGTAATGAAAGAACGTAGTGAGTGTATTGAGACGAAATACACTAATGACATCCATGTCGACATACTTCATTAGAAGTCATTGGAAAATTCACAAGTGTGAATTCTAACATATGAAAGTAAAAGTACTATATGTTATTGTATACCTTTAATAAATCTTGCGAGATTTATAAGTAGATGCGTCTACCACTTGATTATTGTTAGATCTATATGGAGATTTTACATTCATTTGGGAGAGCATCTTAAATATACATATCTCTTAATGAATAACAATAGATGTGTGCAAATCACTTATGGCAAAATTATGAATGCCCTGTTGTTGAGTGTCGATCTAGTTGACTCTTTCTCACACATAATAGTGATTGTAGACGAGAAACATTCATCTTGTTGGTGATGAATGTGTTCACCAAGTGACTTGGATTAAGACTTATGTTTAAGTACTTATGAGTCAATGGTAGATTGTTGGAGATCAAAGGTAAACAAGTTATGTTCCTTAAATGAATGATGAAATTTGTGAGAGATTCCTAAATATTTATGTTTTAGGATTATGATTAAGTCTCATTATTTTGTCTTAACAAGGGATGAATGTTCCAAAGTGATATTATGATATCCTTATGGCTGTGAAGAATCAGAATGATGCATCTTCTGTTCATATGCTAAAGTATTGTAGTCTAAAGCATGCTAGACTAGTACTTGATTAATTATGGGTCTTGACGGAGAGTAATTAACTCTAAACATTCAAATGTGTATGAACACAGAAAGAATTTGTGTACAGACAAAATTAAGGGAGAATTTTTCATTCATTATAAGGAAAAGACATGTAACTTTTGAAGAGTTTGTTCGAAAAGCTAATGAGGAGAACTCATTGTCTAGGCTTATTCTAGATGTTAAATTAGAATTATTCTAAGTTGGTGACAAACTTATGACAATGGCATGTGTTGCTTTGGTCAGCTCGGAAGCATATGTAAGCTAATGCAATATAAGTTGAATTCACTGATACAATGAGGTTGATCTTGTTCAATCATATGTGTATAAATGTCGTCATAAGTGAAGTTACATAAATGTTGATCAAATGACAAGAAATGTGGGGGTGGACCCATTTAGAAACAACCCTATAAGGGTATGTAGAAATGGTTTTCATTACCCCATCTGGATGATATCCTATAACACTTAAATGTGGCGGTGTCTTGCATTTGTATCATAAAAGTTTGGCAATAAGGATTTTGTAATCCAATCTAACATTGCAAACAGACGACTATGTGGAGGACACAAAGGTTGTAGTGCATAATGGAGATGTGTTTGCCTTAAATGATAAGCGTATCTTACAAAAACATATATTATAACCAGATTCAGATGGCCACTGAGGTTATAGTCTTAGAAGTTGACAATAGGCAAAATTAACTTACGAGTTAAGAACACACCATGACAACTGATATCAAATACGCAAAGTTATTTGTTAATGTTATGAATCCAACAACCTGAGGGTTTATTAGAGATCAAGTTGTGGAATGAGACTGAAGCCCATGGAAAAAGGGTATGTGAAGGACACCTAACTTAGTTGACTTGAGATCCCAAGATCTAAGTTCAATAGGACAACTAACTCATATGCCTAAAGGTGGTCACTGTCGGGGCATAAATGATATGCATAAACTAGGATATATGGTTATACATACCCCCAAAGTATAAAAGGGTGTTTAAATACGTCCTAGTCTATTCCTATGATATTCAGTGACAAAGAGTGAGGCTAAGCATAATATGTGGTAAATGATTTGGATAAATCACGATAACCATAATGCTTTTAATGATCTAAGGAGAATCACCTATGTTAGAGAGAAGTGGGGTCGCTTCGAATGGAATTGAGGGCAGAATTCCTAGAGCTCTCGCAGAACCAGGAAAGTGTTCCACGACCATTATTGGGCACGACTATGAGGAGATGACCCGGCTAGGGAGAGTCTTGTGTGAAGTGTATTGCCGTCTACACAAACGGCATACGAGTTCAAAGACATCGAGATCTACTCAAAGCTAGTTAGTGGGCTAAGTGCATTTCATGAGCGAAGGTTCAAAGCGTAACACCTACCTATCGTATGCAAAACTCAACTGTCGAGGTTACATTGGAAATTTTAAGTGTTTTGAACGATCTCCATTCATGTGGGGGATTGTTGGAAATTTGGCGAATGGATATTTAATATATTTAAAATTTAATAAAATTATAAATATTATTAAATTATAAATATTAATTTGAATCTTCATGTGGTAAATAAAATAGAAACTCTTGAGTAGAGCTTCTTGATGACATTTAATTAGTTTTATTAGAGTTTTTAAGTCTCTAATTAAGTGATTAATTAAGTGAAACATTTCACTAATCCTTAAGTCTTGTACAAATAGTAGGCTATGTACTTCTTTTGTTACAACAAGAATATGATATTGCTTGATACATGAAGAATACTAGAAGGAGAATGAACACTTGAAGACCAACTAGAGAGATGAGTACTCTCTACTTGTTTTCCACCACATGAGTTCAAACACTACAATTACCGAATGTAACCTTGGGCCCGTGAGCCGTCTCTGGCAGTACAGACTGCTTCGGCTATTGTACCCTGGGAGACAGACGCGTTGTCTTTAGTAGAGGCGCGGAATCTATTTTAAGGGAAGCGTGTTGAACACGTGCCACAACCAAAATCGTCAACGTTTTAGTGTGTTCTTTGTTAGAGTCAAGGAGTATTTTCAAGACTCAAGATGATGAATACTCGAGTCTAGGATGCTATCAAGTGCGCGTGAATGACCCACCAGAGATGCGACTTGAATCAAGACTGATATATATATAATTATATTTTATATTCTTTTTATTTAGTTATTGCAACTGGTATTGTACTATGATATTTTCTACGAATAACGAGAGTCTCGTTATTATATATTTTGTAATTATATTTTACAAACGGTGAACCTAATTCCTACATAAACCACTTTTGTTAGGACAATTTTACTTTTTGATGTAAAGTATTTTATTATAATTCACATTTTGGTCATATATTCAGTCTGGCTTATTGCACTTTCAACCAGAATCGAAAGTGGAATATGACTGCAAAGTACTCTTTTTCATCTTTTGGTTAATTTGTTTTGTAGGAAAATACTAGTATTGCCAAAATGATGGGTCACACGAGTTAGGTAACGGGTTAAAATGGATGTTTTTATGTATGGGTTGGATTGAGTATTGACCCACATGTAAATAATTATTGTGTCAGATATGATCATAGAAGTTACACACTTTAGTAATAATATAGTCATATTAGTAAAATAATAGGATTTTTTATCCTTTCCAATTCGATATTTTCCTTGAGAGGTATCGGGAAGGAAGTGGAATGGAATAATATCTATTCATGCATTAAAATACACTTTGTTTGATCCGTTTCCTTCATAAGTATAATAAAGGTGGTGCTTTTTTTTTTTTTTTTTTTTAATTTACCCTCTTGTTCCTTATATAGAATAAGCATAACAGGAAACAACCATTTTATAAGTAAATGAATTTTCATACATACAAGCATACCATAGTTTTGTTTGATTGTCTGTTTTGTGTTAGATTGCAGATCTTTGGTCCTGTGAGGTTAAGGAGGTAAGCTCAATCTCATGCCCAACAACTATAGGTTTTTGTTAATATACTCAAAGATGGTGCTCATGAATATTTATACGAGAAATGTAAGCACGGACTGACCACTTGGAATTTATTCCAAATGGTCCTAATTTTTTGGTTTTCATATGCCTACGAAAAGGATTTTTTTACCAGGTTGGATCACTGACTTTTGTTTGCTGGATTGAGTCGAATTACCAAAACACTTTGGCTACCATTTCCCTTTGCTGAAGAAGCATACAATCCCACATATTAGTACTTCCTTAGTAATAATTTTTATCGCTTGTTGTTTTGTTGTTGGAACTCACCTTTTGTTGTTAGCTTAAACAACCGAAATTTTATTTGACACTTTTTTTCTGACTTTGTTTAAGTTAAAATAAAGACATTTTTCCATATTATTAAGGTAAACTGGTAAAGTACCTGATCGACTACCAAAAAGATACAAAACTACTTTGTTTAAGCTCTTACAAAAAAATTAAAATCATCTGTCAATTAGCATTTGATCATCCATGTATTGTTAAATTCTCATAACTTTATTTCTACATGGCAATTTTTGTATAGCGTTGTCATCATTGCAATCTGTCTACTTTCCCACGTGGTATTTTTTAGGCCTCCAGGTCAGTTATAGTTTGTTGGTTTAGTTGGAGAATTAGTTAGAGTTCGTTGGTCTTTTCCATTCCACTCACACACATTGTATACATTTGTTAGCTGAGTTGATCATATACTGAGCCTAGATTTACTTCTATTTATCTCTGTATCATATATATTAGAAGATATAAGCTAGACATCTTATGTTACGTATATGTCATATATTATGTTAGGATAAGTTTTATTATTTTATGTTATAGGTTATGTCGGTTTCTGGTAACCGGCTATGTATATATGTAAAACAATAGTGAATATTAATATTCACCAATTTCTGAATACAGAACACAAATTCGTTTTCTCTCAAAACCCTAATATTCATCATACTCAATAAAGTGGTATCAGAGCCACACCGATCCAAACAACAACATCGAATCCACAAATCATTCAAGACAAAATACAGAATTTCAATCGTTCTTAATCATGACAACAATGAACGGAGGCATACAGACCCAGATTCCAAAGTTACTGGGCCAAAATTACTACCACTGGCATATTCAAATGAAGGTTCTGTTAGAATCACAAGACCTTTGGATTATGGTGGAAGAAGGATATAACGATCTGCCGAATAATGATTTAGATAATGATCGAGATGCACATAGGGAAAAAGTCAAGAAAGACAAGAAAGCCCTGCATTTAATTTTTCAAGCGGTTAATGAAAGTGTATTCGAAAGAATCGCAATGTGCAGAACTTCCAAGGAGGCATGGGACGTGTTACACAAGGCATATAGAGGGGAACGAAGAGTAAAAACGGTAAAACTCCAAACCCTAAGATGTGAATTCGATGCACTTAGAATGAAAGAAAACGAGACAGTAAAAGAATATATGAATAGAATAACTGTCATAGTGAATCAGTTACGATTAAATGAAGAAAATATTACTGAACAACGCGTTGTTGAAAAAATCCTTCCAAGTCTCACTAGAAAATATGAATCGGTAGTGGTGGCAATAGAAGAATCAAAGGATTTAACAACAGTTTCTACAGAAGGACTTTTAGGCATCCTTCAATCACACGAACTAAGGATGAAACAATATGATGACTCTCCAATAGAACAGGCATTCCAAATACAGAGTAATAACAGTGACCGAACACGACAAAACAGATCTGATTTTGGAAATAGAGGACGAGGTAGAGGAAAAGGAAGGTTTAATGCATTAATACGATGTTATAACTGTCAGAAAATAGGGCACACGGCCAGATTCTGCCAACAAAGAGATACAATCAACCAAAGTGAGAATGCATTATTACACGAGGAAGATCATGAAGAAAAGAGTGATGAAGCAACAATGTTTATGATATTTAACATGGAGGAAATAACCAAAGACGATTGCTGGTACTTAGATAGTGGATGTAGCAATCATATGACAGGAAATAAGAGGTTATTTATTACACTAGATTAAACCGAAAGATGGGAAGTAAGAACTGGAGACAATAAGAAACTGGAGGTATTAGGATGTGGTGATGTCTCAATCAAAGTAAAAGGCTTAAACAGGAAGGTTCCAAATGTATTCTACGTACAAGGGTTAAAACACAACCTTTTAAGTGTAGGACAATTAGTACAAAAAGGGTATGAAGTAAAATTTGCTGATCAAGAATGCACCAATAAAGATCCAACAGGTTCAAGCATTAGTTCGGTTAAGATGACTGGGAACAAGATGTTTCCATTAAATCTAAATCAGGATTTGATACCAAGGATCTGTAACATTATGACACAAGACATGGCCACTTTATGGCATCGACGATTCGGACATATAAGTTTCGATACACTACACAACATGGGGATAAAAGAAACTGTTAAAGGTTTGCCGAGATCAATCAAGCCAACGAACAATATATGTGAAGGATGTGTGTTTGGTAAAAATGCCAGAAATTCCTTTCCTAAACATGCAAAGTGACATGCTGACAAACCACTGCAATTAGTTCACTCTGACATATGCGGACCCATGAGAACTATGTCGATAGGAGGCTGCAAATACTTCATCACCTTTATAGATGATTTTTCAAGAAAGACCTGGGTATATTTTCTGAAACTAAAATCAGAAGCATTAAACTATTTCAAACTATTCAAGACACTACTAGAAAATTGGGTAATTGTGACCAAAATTTGCTACCGAAAAAAAATGGTAGCAAATTTAGGCACCGATTTGCCACGGAAATGAAAATAAGTGTATTTATCATGATATGGTAGCAAAATAGTTGCAATTTTTTGCACCTTTTTATTTTTGGTGGCAATTTGTGGGAAAGTTACACAAAAACACGAAAAATAAAAAGGTATTTGTTAATTGTGACCATATTATTGGTGGCAACATGAAACTTCAAATAGACGGGTTATTTTTTTAGTGGATCTGCGCGCTTTAAAAGTCAATTAATTAGGGTTTCAAAGAACTTTCCCCCAAAATCTTAATCCCTGCTTTTCACCCCTTCCCCTGCGTCTAGTCATTCAAAGAACTCTGCGATTGAAGAACTAAGCCTCTTGCAGAAGCAATTTCAAAGAACCCGCTACCCTACGTCTAAACCAATGATATTGTTAATCCTTTCTGACTTTTAGCCACCACACAGAACCTTCATCAAATCTCACTGTCACTACACTTTCCACATAGAGACACAAAACCCCCCAAATTCTCGTAATTAGGGTTCCTAATCACCATGGAAATCCACTCGTAAGGTACAAATCCTCCCCTCTCTCTTCATTTCCGCACTTGATTCAACTGTATTGTCAACTAAAATCACTTCGATTTCACCAATTTCGAGTTTTTAGTTGATCTGTTGCTTCTAGTGTAGTACCTAGGGTTTATTCAACTGTTTTGTTAACTAAAATCACTTCAATTTTGCCGATTTCTTGTTTTTAGTTGATCTGTTGTTTTGATTTTACGAGCCCTACAACGATCATAAGCATACACATAGGTCAAGCAGGTATTCAAGTCGGTAACTCATGTTGGGAGCTTTATTGCCTCGAACACGGAATCCAGCCTCCGCTTGTTACGGTGCCACGTGAAGGGGAACTAGTGTTTTACTTTCCTCAAGGACACATAGAACAGGTTTGTTTCAAATCATTTTGTGAAGTTTTGTAAATATGGTTTGGTTAGACAATATGTTACAGCTAATTGTGAATTAGGGTTTTGAATAGGTTCGTGTTGATGATTTGTGTTATATGTTTGTGATGTTAAGTGTTTAAGTAGTTTTTGTTGATTGATGTTGAATAGGTTGAGGCGTCTACCAATCAGGTAGCAGATCAACAGATACCGGTTTATAACCTTCCGGCGAAGATACTTTGCCGTCTTTTTAACGTCCAATTGAAGGTATAGCTATTGAAGATGTATAGCTGGATGTTTGGTGTTGTGTTTTGTTTTGTTGGTTGGTTTAATTAGATTTGTATGGATGTGTGAGTGTAGGCTGAACCGAATACAGATGAGGTGTTTGCGCAGATCACTCTGATGCCTGAACAGAATGTGCGTATTATGAACTTGACGAGTCAAAATGATCTGTTTTATTTAGTGTTTGGATTGTTGATCGTTTTGCCGACATTTTTTGTGATGACAGCAAGACGAGAATGCAGTTAAGAAGGAAACACCGCCGCCTTTAGAATCGAAGTTTCGTGTGCATTCTTTTTGCAAGACGTTGACTGCTTCGGATACTAGTACACATGCTGGATTTTCGGTTTTTAGAAGACATGCTGATTAATGCCTTCCTCCATTGGTTAAGCAGTTTCCATAAAAAAATTTCTTTCTATTTCTTTCCTGTGTTAGTTTAATTTGTAATGATTGTGATCATGTTTTTTGTTCATTTTGGGCAGGACATGTCTAAGCAACCCCCAACACAGGAATTGGTGGCTAAGGATTTACACGGAAACGAATGGCGTTTTAGGCATATATTCCGTGGTAATTGCTGAAAACTTTATTAACACATACAGCTAGGGTTGACTTTTTTTAGGTCAAACATATTATGGACCCGCACCCAAAGTTGATAATATATCATGAAATTTACAATAACTTTTAGATAAGAATAGGGTTAAGTTTTGTCATAAAATTCAAGTTAACTGTGGGTCTGGTAAGTATTAGGTCTAAAAACAGCATCCTTGATGAGTTTGACTTTAAGGTGAAGTAGATTATTTTGAAATCCAATATTGCCGTGAAATCTTTAGATTAAAATTAATATTGATTAATATTCACTAAATACCATAACAACTTCTATTCGTGACATAAGGAAAGTGTCAAATTTGTCACAGGTTCTGGATTGTGGGCATTTGTTTCATAAGTTGACTTTGAGGTACTAGAAATTCTCACAGAATCAATAAATGTCCAAGGGATTATTCAATAAATACGTTTAACTCTAAAACTTACTATCAATAAGAAGATTACTGTGTTATGGAGTTCATATTAATTCTGCAAATGCAATAAAGAGCACTGATCAATTTGACTTTTTAAGTCAAACTTTCTAACTTCTAAGCCCAACATTAATATGAAGCAGTTAAAGCAACAAGACATGTCATTGGATGACTACTAGGGGTGTAAACAAGCCCAGAGGCTCGAGAGCTACTCGTTATCGGCTCGGCTAAAAGCTCGAACGAGCCGAGCTTTAACTAGCCCGAGCCCGAGCCTGAAATAGAGCTCGTTTAGTTATCGATCCCAAGCCTGAAATACAAAGCTCGTTTAGGCTCGTGAGCCTAAACGAGCACAAACAAAAATTTATTTATTTTATATATAATATAATGATAATGATGATAACATTGGGGGGCCGAGCTCGAGCCGTGCTTTGACTCGTTTAAGCGATGCTGAAGCGAGTTCGAGCCGAGTTTTTAGTTCGTCTGAGGTTATTCTTAAAATAGCTCGAGCCGAGCTCGAGCTTTGGGTTTTACTCGCGAGCCGAGCTCGAGCTCAAATAAGTAGGCTCAAACCGAGCCGAGCTCGAGCTTCAAAAAAACATGACGAGCCGAGCTCGAGCCCAGTCGAGCTCGGGCTCGGCCCGGCTCGTTTACACCCCTAAATTGACTACCAAGTTTAATGTATACTATTGATTAAAAGAAGACCTTCATACAAAAAAATGTTTTTAAATTAGGTATAATTTCCTTCTTAATATGTAAACAAACTAGGACATGCTATTTAGCTTCTAGCACTTGAATTGTAGCTTACAATTGTATTTTGTTTTCTTTGCAACGAAGTTGACCCATTATTATTTTTTGTTAATTCTGATTTCTTGATTCTATTCATTGGTTGTTTTGTAGATTGAAAAGTTGAACTTTGTTATCAAGGAGCTCGTTAAGGAAAAAGATGAAGAAAAAGAAAGGTTCAATGGAATTATTGCGGGGTTGTTGGCTGAAAAAGAAAAAAACATAAGGTGGATAAAGATGCTATGCTTGATAGGATGTCACAAATTGAAGCTATGTTAACAGCTACAGTTCGAAGATAAACACTTGGTTTTGAATGTTTAGATGTTTATCTTATTAGGATAATTTTATGTTTTAGTTGGTATTTTTTATATGCTTTTGAAAACGAGATGTTTTATATAATTTTGGGATTTTATTAGACTTTTTTTATATTATTTGTAGTTTTATTGATATGTAATTTTGATGAAAATAGCAGGGAGAAAAAAATCTGAACTAAAAACCAATATTCCAAACCAATATTCCAGTAGTAATGAGTAAATGGTAGCAAATAAATGGTTGCAAATGGTAGCTAAATTGTGGCAATATCGGTGACTAAATGGTATCAAAACTTGCAAATTGTGTAAAAAATGGTGGCAATATCGGTGGCTAAATGGTGGCAATATCGGTAGCTAAATGGTTGCAAATGGTGGCTAAATGGTGGCAATATCGGTGACTAAATGGTATCAAAACTCGCAAATTGTGTAAAAAATGGTGGCAATATCGGTGGCTAAATGGTGGCAATATCGGTGGCTAAATGATATCAAAACATACAAAAACCGATGGCTAAATGGTGGCAATTCAGTGGCTAAATGGTATGAAAACGCGTCACAACTCGGTGGCAAATAAGGTGGAGCGTAGAAAACATGAAACGGTGGCAAATAATTTTGACCAATTTTGTGGTGGTAAAATAAGGTAGCAAAATATAAAAATGGTGGCTATTTGGTGGCATTAGGGAAATTGACACGGGTGTTTTTGTCACCGTATTTTCGGTGGCAAACTGGTGACAACAAGGAAATTGTTACCATTTTGTAACCAAAAATTACATGACAAAAACCATGTTTTCTAGTAGTGAGAAAATGGTTGAGAATCAAGTCAACTACACATTAAAGACTCTTTGAACAGATAGAGGTAGAGAGTATTGTAGTAATGATTTCCAAACATTTTTAAAGGAAAATGGAATACATCATCAGTTAACTACAAGTTATACGCCACAACAGAATGGCGTAGCAGAACGGAAGAATAGAACCATTATGGAACTTAGTAGGAGTATGCTTAAAACAAAGAACTTATCACATTCATATTGGGCGGAAGCTGTGGCATGTGCTACATATCTTTTAAACCGAGCAAGTACTAAGAGTGTACCAAACAAGACCCCACAAGAAGTATGGAGTGGGAACAAACCAAGTATCGGACATCTACGAGTTTTTGGATGCGTAGCCTATGCTCACATTCCAAAACAGCATAGAGGTAAACTAGATGAAAAGGCAGAGAAGGCAATTTTTGTGGGTTACAGTGAACACAGTAAGGCATATAAATTACATAATCCGGTGACTAATAAAATCATTATTAGTAGAGATGTAGTGTTTGATGAAAATCAAGAATGGGGTGATAGTTCAGCAGATAAGGACTACACACATATTCAACTGAATGACTCAAGTGATAATGGAATAAATCCGGAGGTGAGTGTATCACAAGAGAAAATAACACCCGAGACTGATAATCAAATTAATGACATCAACAGCAGTGAATAGACAGAAGGTCAAAACAGTCCTCAGACAGAAAGTTTACAGAACAGCGGAGAAACGAATGAACAGAACAGTCATCAAAACGAGGCTGATTCATCATCATCGTCCTCAGAAAATGAAGAGCTGCGGACTCGAGACATAAGTGAAATATATCAGAACTCTCATCCTCTCACTGAAGCACAAGTAAATGATTTATATAATAGAAATCAGATGAATGACAGTAATGTAGTAGACTTCATGTTATATGCTGACAGTAATGTAGTAGACTTTATGTTATATGCTGACGCTGATCCAATATCTTATAATGAAGCCTACAAAGATAGAAAATGGAGAGATGCCATGGATAGAGAGATACAATCCATACACAAAAATGGTACATGGGAGCTAGTAAACCCACCGAAGAATCAGAAACCAATCGGAGTCAAATGGATTTATAAAACCAAATATGACGAACATGGTAGGGTGAGTAACTATAAAGCACGGTTAGTGGCCAAGGGTTATAGTCAAAAATATGGGGTTGACTACCAAGAGGTTTTTGCTCCAGTAATCAGATTCGATACGATTAGAATAGTTCTAGCACTAGCATCAAGTCATGGATGGCAACTACATCAAATGGATGTAAAAACGGCATTCTTAAATGGAAAGTTGATAGAACAAGTATATTTAGAACAACCTGAAGGCTATGTTAAGAAAGGTGAAGAACAGAAGGTATGTTATTTAAAAAAGGCCTTATACGGTTTAAAGCAAGCTCCAAGAGCTTGGTACAGTAGAATAGACGGGTATTTTACAGCAAATGGTTTCATAAAGAGTGTGTATGAACATACTCTCTTTATTAAGATCACTGAGAAGACGCGGATAATAGTATGTCTTTACGTGGACGATCTAATATTAGCCAGTGACTCTATAGAGATGATAGAACAGTTAAAAAATTCAATGAAGAGTGAGTTCGAGATGACTGACTTAGGGATACTTCACTACTTTCTTGGCATGGAAGTCAATTATGATAATGGAAACATCAGTCTTACACAGAAGAAATATGCCAAGAATTTGCTGAAAAGATTCAATATGGAAGGGTGTCATGAGATCAAAACACCAATGGAATATGGACTTAAACTGTCAAAAGATGATCCAAGTGAAGAAGTAAATCCGAACTTATATCGGAGTTTGGTGGGCTCACTGATGTATCTTACTAATACAAGGCCTGATATCATGTTTGCTGGAAATAAAATAAGTCAGTTTATGGAAAAACCAAATCGGAATCACTGGGAAGCTGGAAAGAGGATATTAAGATATATCAAAGGGACGCTGAACCATGGAATAATTTACTCGAAAGGAAGTAAAGGAAAATTAGTTGGCTTTAGTGATAGCGACTATGCGGGAAGTGTAGATGATAGCAAAAGCACATCAGGTTATGTTTTTAATTTCGGTTCAGGGGCTATAGCATGGCAATCAAGAAAGCAAAAGGTTGTGGCACTATCGTCAACAGAAGCGGAATACATAGCATTATCATTAGCCGGATGTCAAGCATTATGGATTAAAGGGATCCTAAATTCTTTACAGATGCATTGGATGGTCCTCCAACAATTTTATGTGATAATAAGTCGACCATATGCCTAGCAAAAGATCCTGTATATCACGGAAAAAGCAAACATATTAGAGTAAAGTATCATTTTATTCGTGAACTGATCAAGAATGACGAGATTGAAGTAAGGTTCTGTACGACCAAAGAACAGGCTGCAGATATTTTAACAAAGGCTTTGCAGCCAAAGGAGTTTCTTCGTCTCAAAGATCTTCTACACATCACATCCGTCTAGCTTACGGGAGGGTATTAGAAGATATAAGCTAGACATCTTATGTTACGTATATGTCATATATTATGTTAGGATAAGTTTTATTATTTTGTGTTATAGGTTATGTCGGTTTCTGGTAACCGGCTATGTATATATGTAAAACAATAGTGAATATTAATATTCACCAATTTCTGAATACAGAACACAAATTCGTTTTCTCTCAAAACCCTAATATTCATCATACTCAATAATATAACATTCCAAATATGAACCCATTATCTTTGTCAATGTACCCAAAAATAGTAATAAAAACTAAAAAAACTCAGACCTTGATCCTACTACCAGCAATAGTGTTATTCACCCAATCTACCCAATTCAAGATCACTTTTTTTCATTCTGTTGTTGATCCAAAAAAATGGCCCAAAACTTTAAGACAAGTGTGTTGGAATGTGCTCCATAGTCCATTCATTTTTAAAAACCCTTTATAAAAATCATGAAGTAGAACATTAGAAATGTAACAAAATGTTTCAAAGGAAGTATTACAATGTATAGGAAAACATTAAAGACAACAACTGTAACCGCTCCAACCATAATTGGTGCAAACAAGGTGGTGATACTCACACAATCAACACTATAAAAAGCATAAATAAAACTTTAACGTGGTTTGTTTTCTTCAATTGTATTGTCTGTGCTGTTTGAGTAAGATTCCCTATCACGACTACCATACGAAACTAATGGGACCTCGTAAAGATCAGATTGCTCAACTTCTAGGACTACACTTCTAGCATCTTGAAATGTTTGTTGTTGAACCCAAGGTTGAGTTCTGAATTTCCTCAACCTATCTAGCTCCACTGCCACCTCTTTCATTGTAGGTCTATCCTTGCCTTGTAAACTAAGGCATCTTTTTACGAGATCACCTACAGCTTGTATTTGCTCAAGTGTCCCTTCACGCAATATTCGAGGTTCAACAATTCCATATAAGCGGTTTTCTGTAACTAATTTGACAAAATGTGTAGCTAAATTATTCTCAAGATTGGATCTATCAAAACCAATAGGTTTTTTTCCGGTCATGAGTTCTGCAAGGACCACACCAAAACTATATACATCACTTTTCTCAGTTAGTTGGCTTGTGTTGAAGTACTCTGGATCCAAATACCCTAGTGTACCCTGAATAAGAGTAGTTACTTGTTGGTGATCTAATGGGACTAATCTTGATGCGCCAAAATCTGAAATTTTTGCGGTGTAGTTTTCATCCACTAATATGTTGGTGGACTTGACATCTCGGTGTATAATTGGCATAATGGTTTCTGAATGAAGGTATGCAAGTGCACTAGCAGCTTCAACAGCTACCCTTAATCGGTTTTCCCATGATAACCAACTCATTCCACCCGATCTAGAATGAATGTGATGGTGAAGAGTGTTATTAGAGATAAATTCATAAACTAGTACAGGGACTTCCTCTTCTAGGCAACAACCTAAAAGCTTTACCACATGTCGATGGATGACTTGTGTAAGGATCAAAACTTCATTTATGAACTGCTCTGCTTGGCTCGCATCCACTATTTTAGACTTCTTTATTGCAACTACACGTTTGTCAGATAAAACTCCTTTATACACTACACCATAGGCACCTCGACCAATGATATTATCTTTAGAATAATTACGGGTGGCTTTACGAAGCTGTACAGTGCTAAACAAAGTCATTGCCTCATGAGACCCTTGTGAATTAATCTTTTGTCTCAGCAACACACCCCCATTTTGCTCGAAGAACCTTTCTCGGAGCTTCATTAGCTTCCTCCTCCTTATACCATATAAAATTCCCGCTATACCAGATAGTACCGCTAACAGGCTAAACACCGTTACTACATGTAAAATGAAAATGAAAAACTTCAGTTAGTAGTTGTTGTGGTAATTCAGTTTCTTTGAAAGAACATGGTTTTTTAAAACTTGCATCTTAAAAAGATTTATTTTCAAGGTTATACTAGTTGACAGACACATTTATACTTGCATGGGAGCCTTACCTATAGTGAATATGTTTGAAGAAAATTTTGAATCTTTATACCAATGACAACCATTTTCTATTTTCGCATCACCAAAAGATCCCAATGGGCAACTACAATTGTAACTCCCTTGAGTATTTATGCAATCACCATAGCAGGGGTTGGTTCCAGGATCTTCACACTCGTTGATGTCTATAAAAAGGAAAATGTAAATAGACTTGTTAAATAAAGCAGAAAACATCCTAATTTACATGTTTTTTTATAAGAAAAAAAAAAGAATTATTTTTTGGTGAAACACTAACAAGGTTGAAATATACAGTGTGTAGTAGTTTTAACTATAAAATCGATATCGATTAGGCCAAAGGCCCTTTGGTCACATCATAAGTTATTAGAATATAAATTTAGCATATATTGTTTATTATTATTATTTAGTTAGGTTAATTAGATCATAGGTTAGTAATTAAATTAGATATGGCAGTTATGGCGGTTGGTAGTTATAACCGTTAAAATGGTTATGTCTCTTCCTAACAGTCACGACCATTCCACCGTTTTGTATAAATATTTCCATATTGTGAACATTGTAATAACGATGATCGAAATACCGTTCCGCTGCCAACAAGTGAACTTTGAAGAAAATCGATCGAGAATACACGATTCCGGGCACACCCGGATGAAGAAGGAAAACAGGGGATATGGAGACGGACAAGAATCCAATCCCGATCGCACGACTCCGCGATCACGCGAGTTTGTAGAATGGAAGCAAGAGATTCTAATGAAATTAGAACACGAAATCGAATTATTAGAACGAGAATCAGAAGGGAGACTAGGAGAAACAAGGGAGTTCGAGAATCCGATATCATCGGAATTGATTCTTCAAGAAACAGGGGAATCCAAGAAGAAAGATGAAGAAGATGAAAAAGATAATGCAAAGAAAACAGAGGACGATGATAAAGGAGAAGAAGATAAAGAGAACAGAGAGAAGGAACGTGAACGGGAATGGTTGAAAGAGAAAGAGAACCGAAAGAAGGAGAGAGGGACGGAAGAAGATTACAAGGAAGATCACGGAAAAGAAAAGGATGATGAAGATGCAAAGGAAACAGGGAATGATCATAAAGAAGAAGAGGAAGAGAATTATGAAAAAAATAGACAAGAATCATAATGGATTGTTCTTCAAAGATGATACGAAAATTCGTGATACAAAGAAAAGGAAAATTGAAAATGAATCTTTGATCAAAAGAAGGAAATCGGCAGCCTGTGTTTTTTGATAGAAATGAAACAGTGAAACAAGAAAAAGGAATGAGAAGAACAATGGCACAGATTAGCGACAAGCAAAGAAAAGATATTGCGACAGAAACAGGACTTTTAGCGACGGATGAAAAGATACTAGCAACAACAGATTGGAAATTAAGCGATCCCGATATCGAAAATTTCAGAACTACCTCACTCGGCATCATGAAACAAATTAAGGTGGATCTATGGACGCATCATGACATGTTTAAAGAAAATGTGTTTATCATCAAAGCCGACGTGACGAGCCATTACCGATGCTAAGTTTAGGGGATGGTATTAGAATATAAACTTAGCATATATTGTTTATTATTATTATTTAGTTAAGTTAATTAGATCATAGGTTAGTAATTAAATTAGATATGGGAGTTATGGCGGTTGGTAGTTATAACCATTAAAACGATTATGTCTCTTCCTAACAGTCACGACCATTCCACCGTTTTGTATAAATATTTCCATATTGTGAACTTTGTAATAACCAAGATATTTCTTAATAATATCCACTATTCAAATCATTCTATTCGATCTTTATCAAGTGTGTGTTGTTTGTTCAATTGATTCACTATGATTTCGAAATATGGTTATGGCGAATCAAGTTCTGCAAACTATGTTCATGAAGAAGATAAACTTCCGCTGCCAACATAAGTAACCCATTATATTAACTACAGAAATCATACTTTGCTTTAAATCTTATTAAGATTGTCATTGAAAATGATTTGATGTATAGTGGAAACTGACCTTGGCAGCCTGGATCAAGATAGGGGTTACCCTTGTAACCATTGTTGCATCTACAACGATACCCACCAGTGTCTACCTCATAGCATGAACTGTTTTCTTTGCATTCCGTAGACTTAGAGCAACCCCGAGTGTCCGGAGCAATTGCCCAATCTACCACAACATGGACAGTGGACTTTATCCTCTCCACAACAGCAGAATCAGCATATAAATCACTGACACCATGGAACACAAAACTGCCTTCCTCTCCAAGAAACGCATAGCCACAGCGGTTGAAGGCCCAAACATCTGTGTGGTTTCGAAAAGTGTGGAGTGTAGCATTGTAGTACTCTAGGCCATTCGGTATGGATGTCTGGCAACAGCCAATTCCTGAGCACGTCCCATTAGCAGGCAAATCCTGTGCTTTGCTGCATAGCCCCAAACAGCCGCCAGTAAATTCTGCACCGTTTGTCCCTCTGATCATAGAAAGATCATCACACCCAAGGACTGTGAACGTGTTCTTTTGGGAGAAAGTGAATGTTCCCAACCTTACCCACCAATCAAATTCATCTTTTATAGTTCCATCTTGGTTGTAGCACTTATAAGCAACACCAGCGCCAATACGGAACTCTGAATCTGAAATGTTGTATATTTCTATATTGCTTGAATGGAGAAACAACTTTGGATCCTTGTAAGACGTGTTACAAGTCACGTAGAACGAGTTGTCAAGGGAACAACCCGTGTCATTGCTGATACCAAAAGGGTAAGGAACTTCCACATTCCCGCAGTGGGTTGGACAGTTTGGCTTTGCTATATTGTTCATGTTGGAACCTTGAAGAGTTCCCAAGCCCATTGCAAAAGGAAATGCATAAAGACTAAGAATAATATGAAGAAGCATGATGATGTTTCTCCTTTCTTTCCCTATCTTTTTGTGTGTGTTTACCTTTACAGTTATATCAATTTATAAGGATTGTTAACTGTCAACTCTAAATTGAAGTCATATTTAGTCACCTACCGCATACTAATAATTAAAATACATGTCATAAAAACAAACATATATCAAACAATTAAAGTATTCATATAATCGAATTATTGTAAATTTTTAAGTTTTCAATATTATTTATCAGATTAGAAACTCGTGTATTAGAAACATTGAATAAATAAAATATTAAATAGTTACTAATAAAGATTTAGAAATTATAAAACTGTATTCTAAGATAACATTTGACTGAAATTAAATATTAGTTACTAGCTAATATTTTAATATTATTGAAGCCATATATCTCTCGTAAGTTACTATATTTAAAATATTTATTATTATATTATGTTTTACAATTGAAAATATGAACACGAAGTTAAGAAATAAGAGAAGCGGGAAAAAGAATCTTAGGCTCCAATAATTGTGACGTAGCTACTTACTTTTGATTAGAAGTGATTAAAATTAACAAGTATTTATTAAATCTAAAGTATACTAATGTATTAGACTAACCAGACCATACCAGTACAATACTTTCTAAACCAAGCATAGATTCATCTTTTCGCAACAAGTACTCGTCTTGTACTAAAAGATTTCTTTTGTGGTCCAGCTGTTTTTGCATTGACCTATTCCCTCTACATGTGTTACGGTTCCGTCAATTTGGTTTTGATCGTATGAAACACTTCGAAGAAAGACTTTGATTGAGCTTGTCCTCTAGTGATGACTCTGAAAAGGTCTTGAGAATAACACCAAAGATTTTCAATTGGTCCCAAATGAATATCTGCCATGAAATTTCTTCTCGTTTGCATTTGATTTTTAGTTTTGCATGTTTTACTTAATTGTGGCTCTGTTTTGTTAAATTGTAAACGTAAACCGTTACACAATACAAAGTGGACGTAAAAGTTGGTCTATAGTCAACCATGATATCAGTCATTGGTCTTCATCGAATCGAATATCGAATTTTCAAATTGCTTGAATCGAATTTTTCGAATAATTTATTTTTTTCCTTGAATTCATATTCGATTAAGAACCAACCAATTCGATTCCAATTCGTATTCGAATTAAAATCCCAATTTGATTAAAAATTCAAATTCAAATAAATTCGTTTTAATTCAAATTCAGCTTAAATATGTAATAAGTTTCTTGATATTTAGTTTAATAATCGGCAGTGGTCACTAGGCTTGTAAACGAACCGAACGACCACGAACATAGGCATGTTCGTGTTCGTTCATTTAACTTTAACCGAACACGAACACGAACATATAACCGAACACATTTTTTTGTTTGTTTTTGTTTATTAAGAAATCAGGTATTTTCGTGTTCGTTTATGTTCGTCCGTTTAAAGCTTAAACGAACAGTTCACGAACATAAACGAATACAAACGAACATAAACAAAAAAAATCTAAGTGAGCATTTTTTTAAGCAAAAAATAAAAAATCTATCTGAACATATTTGAATAAACATAAATTAACATTATTGAACAACATAAACAAACACAAATGAACGTAATTGACCAAATATAAACAAACACAATTTAACATTAATAAACACAAACAAACAAGTCAAATATATTACAATTCATCAAAAAACACATATAAATTAGGGTTCATAGATACTAAAATTAAGTAGTTTTTATATATAAATATTAAGTAAGTGATTAGTTATGATCTAAGAAAAAAATTTAAAATTTCATTTTTTATTACAAAAAACTCAATTACTAATTAGTTATATTTATATAAGTAGTTAAAAACCTCTATTTATATAACTATAACTATTTACTTATTTACTAAATTTAAACGAACGTAAATAAACGAACGTTCACGAACATAAACGAACGTTCACGAACATAAAGAAATGAATACAAGGTGTGTTTATGTTCGTTCATTTAATTAAATGAACAAAATTTTTTGTTCGTGTTCGTTCATTTATTAAATAAACGAACTTCCTGCCGAACAAGTTCACGAACAGTTCATGATCGTTCGGTTCGTTTACAAGCCTACTTTTAAATCAAAGATACTCATCTTATTTACCTTCATATTAATTTTGGAAATAGTTTATCTGATAAACGGATTTGATAACATATTTTTAAAATATAATATTTTGGAATTAATTTTGAAAATAGTTTATCTGATAATGGTGGGGTTCGGCTACAAAGTTCATTTTTCTATAAAGTGTACAAAGTCATAAACACCACAATTTCAGTCATAAAACACACTCAAAACCCACAAATAAAAGAGTGAATATTACTAAAACACAATATTCAAACCCTAACAGTCCATAAAAACTTCAAACACACTATCATAGAACTATGAATATAAAACACAACATGATAATCAACATAAAACACCCTAATGTTAATTAGTCATTCGACAATCAAAGCCTTATCATCCAAAACACAGCACAAAACCCACAAATATGGCGTTTTAGTAATATTCAATTTGTTATTTGTGGGGTTTGAGTGTGTTTTATGGTTGACATTATGGCGTTTTATGACTTTTTACACTTTGTAGGAAAAAATAGACTTTGTAGTCAACTCCCACCCTATCTGATAAACGAATATGGTAACATACTTTTAAAATACATTTTATTTATAGGCAAATTGGATTTAAATAATCCCAACTTGCTCAATTTGGCCAATAATAATCCCAAGTCAGTTATTGGCCGATAATGATCCGAACTTGTCTACTTTTGGCCGATAATAGTCCGACGTTAAAAATAGCTTAACGGAATTAAGCTTTTTTTCCGAATTACAAACCGATGTTTTATGGATTTTGATCAGAACGAGGATACGATTCGATTTATGTAAAACTTACCTCGAAACGGTGCTTCAAACGACTTGATTTTTGTTAATTGGAAGTTTAAACACCCAAATTGAATCACCGTTTTCGTCGTTTGGGACAGTATTTCGAGGTAAGTTTTATATCAATCAACTCGTATCCTCGTTCTGATCAAAATCCATAAAACATCGGTTTGTAATTCGGGAAAAAGCTTAAGTTCGTTAAGCTATTTTTAACGGCGGACTATTATCAGCCAAAAGTGGACCAGTTCGGATTATTATCGGCCAATAACTGAGTTGAGATTATTATGGGACAAATTGAGCAAGTTGGGATTATTTAAATCCAATTTGACTTATTTATAAAGAAAACTTTTAAAATTGTTACTTATCAAATTTTTTTTTAAATTTTGAAAATTAATTAGGGGTAAATAAAAAGAAATAAGTTTTAGGCGGAAAAACTCCATGGAGGTTACCCCATATAGTGTTATGTGTCCCTCATTTGATTTACTTTATTATATAGTATAGATGTGTAAAATTACAAAAGTACCCTCATGTATCTTGTATGTGACCAATTTAACTAGAAAATCTAACACATGTTGATGAAAAGGACAACTACTGAAACTTGATATGTACATATAGGACGAACATTGTAATTTACCCATTAAAAAAATAATTTATTATAAACTTTCTAAAACTAATTAAATCTCATACTTTAACCAAACATCTCTCATATCTCTCTCAAACCACACTCTCATTGAAGTTCAAAGAATGGATGACAATACTCCATTTCAAGATTTGTTAAAGGATGCTAAACACAAACCCGAATCAAACCAACCGTAGTCCAAACTTTTGTTTTCAACAATTTGTACACCTAGGTAGGGATGAACATTTGGTATCAAATACCGATCCCAAAAATACCGTACCGAATTTTTTTATTACCGGAAACGGTATCCACTTTTTGGCATTTTCGGTATCGGTATTTTCGGGATCGGTAACAGTTCGGTATGGTACCGGTAAAATACCAAATTTTACCTTCAAATACCGCTACCGTACTGATACCATACCGATACCGTACCGTACCGACATATTTCGGTATGGGTATTTTCGGGATCGGCGGAAATAGTATCCACTTTTTGGCATTTTCGGTATCGGTATTTTCGGGATCGGTACCAGTTCGGTACGGTACCAGTAAAATACCAAATTTTACCTTCAAATACCGCTACCATACCGATACCGTAACGTACCGACATATTTCGATATCGGTACCCAATTTTGACGAAATTCGAGATCGGGACAGGATCGGGATTTGCTCATCCCTAATCCTAGGTTTGCAACATAACATATGCCCACAAACCCAAAACCAAACCCGAATAAAAAATTTGGTTTTCAACAATACCAACAACTTCATCAAGACGGTTATGCACAATAACAAGGTGCACAAGTTCAACAACCTAGTTATACACGGTTTCCATCATTTGCCAACACTCAATCTTCGGGGATGTTGAGTCGGTCACCTATGGCTACCCCCTCATCTAGAAAGACAAATGGGAAGTAACAAGTCATGTTATTTTCTCTGTCAAAAGTTGAAAATAGTATTCCATAGATGGTCGATGCAAGAAATAGAAGAAGTTCTAACCCGCATTGGCACATGATTCAAACTCGATTTCGCAAGTCTACTAGGATGTTCAACTACAGTAACCGGATCAAGAAAAGTGGTTGGTCAGATTATCTAGTTATGAATCAAACCAGGTAAATTACATTTTTCGTCCTTTATGTTTGTAATGGGTTACAATGGATGACCTTTAACTTCAATAATTACAGTCACAGTCCTTTATTTGGAAAACCTATTACATCTAACATCCTTTAACACTAACCAGGTTAATTTTTTTAGTTAAATATTGCATATGCCTTGCACATGAGGATAATTTCTTCTTTTTACTCTTTAAGGACTATTAGTGTAACTAAAAAAACACTTCATCTTTGTTTTCTTGGCAAGTTGAACCATTTTCCCTGTAGAAGAAACACACATGGTTGTACTACTTATATACAGACCAGAGTTTAAACTTTAAACCATGTAAACAATAAATATCAAGTTAAACTCTAGAAATTTTTGTAACATTTTGGTTTGCAGTTTGCTGAACATCAGCAAAATACCAAGAATACCCATTATTAGTCTAAAACACACCAACAAAAAGAAATCCAAAAACACAAAAAGCAACAATGAGCAGAGGAGAAAAATTATTGCTTTTGTAGATGAAAACAATGAGGAAGAGTAGTTATCATTAAGAATAATAACCAAGTTGTTAGACCAAGGGGTATGGGGGCCGGCTTAGGCCCGGCGAAGGCCGGCGCCGGTCCCCCACACCGCCCCCCTCGGCCCATCATGTTAAAACCGGCTGCAGCAAGACGAAAAAGCCGGGCCTCCATCTCTTTCTCTCTTCTTTCTCTGTCCTGTCTCTCTCTTTCTCTATCTAAGAAAAACAAATAACTTATATTTTTTAATTGTTTTTATAATAGTGTGGGGCCCCATCCTCCACCCCTAGGTCCATCCTCTGCAAGCCCCTCCTACATGGCGCTTATGTGGCGGCCCATCCTCATGGGATGAGCCTCCCCATACTAGGGGTGTTCAGAATTCGTTTCGAATTCGAAAAATTCGAAATTCGTTTAAATTCGATTCGATTATCAAGAATTTGTTTCGATTAAAAGAATTCGAATCCGAATTCGATTCAACTCGAGTCAAGTAAATCGAATACGAATCGAATATGAATTTATAATTTCAAATTCGATTCGATTCGAAATTCGAATAAATATTATACATTATTATTTATTATTTTTATATATAATGCATATATAACTTTTATTAAGCTATACTATAAATTATTTTCAATTTTTTTTCCAAGTATTAAAATGACCCATTACCAATCCCACTACATGGCCCATAAAACCTAAGTAACAAATCTATCAATAGATTTATAAGCCTCAAAATATTAACTTTTAATGTAAATATTAACTTTTAATGTAGAGTGGTTATTCCGACTTCTCGTTTTGAATTTTAGACTTATGGTACTTTATTTGGAACTTTTTAATGTGATATCGTGCTTTATGGCTGCTTAAAAATTTATGATTCATTTTGATAGTTTTTTACATGTTTTTAAAGAATCCGAATTAAATCGAATTTATTCGAATTCGATTCGAATTTGAATTTTTAATCGAATACGAATTGGGTTTTTTATTCGAATACGAATTCGAATCGAATTCGGTAAGTTTTAATCGAATTCGAATCGAATACGAATTTAAGGGAAAATAAAAATTATTCGAATAATTCGATTCGAATAATTCAAAAATTCGATATTCGATTCGATGAACACCCCTACCCCATACCCACTAGTCTTAGGAGACAAGGAGGAGTGTTGTTAGGATGGGGTTGCACAGGGCCTGGTGACTTGATTAGTCATGCAAATTCTTCGACGTTTTTGTTGTCAGAAACTTTATCGGATCAGTTTGATCCGCTCTTGAAGTAAGTTCCTCCGCCGGTACCGCTGCCACTGCCGATAAGATCATATAGAAGCAGATGAACAATCAGGTCGGATCCGGGTACCCCTAATCTCTTAAACTCCGAGACACCCTTAATATCCCATTTTTTGAACAAGATCTGATGGCTAGGGTTCCGACGACCCTCATTGCAACCACCTTCCACCACCACCTCTAAACTCCGGTCAACCACCACCACCCGCTCAGATCTGACAAAAACGCGATTTGGTGGTTATGAATATGAATTGTGATTCACTTATGGAAATTGAGGAGATAGCTGGATAAATATAAATCTATATTGAATAATGGACAGTGATTCACTGGCACACACACAGAACCGAACCCACCACTGCCTAATTTCTCAGAGAACCCATGTTTGCAACTGTTTGTTGATTGTGTTTAGGGTTTATGGGGTAAGAAAAGTGGAGAAGAAAGAAGATGCCCAGATCTTGATATTTTTTTATCTCGAAAGATTAACAGCTGTTATATATATTTTTATTTTTTAAAGATACTTCTAAAATGACTAAAGTACCCTCATGTGCATTGCACATGCCATATTTAACTGAAAATTCTAACATGGTTAGGGCCAAATGACGTAGAGTGTAATGAATTTTCCAGATAAAGAATTGTGACTGTAATTATTGAAGTTAAAGGTCATCCAATGCAACCCGCTACAAACATAAAGGACGAAAAGTGTAATTTACCAAACCAAAAAAGAATACGTGTAAAAAATGTAACTCACGTTTAAATATGAGCACATGTTAAATATTGTAAAAAAGCAAGCCAAAATGGCACGAACCGCCACCCATCCGACCAAAGAGGACCAAGACATCCACTTTCGACGAATATACCATGGCCGTTTCCGACACACACGCAGTTAGCGTTGTTCTTGACGCTAATGATACTCCGGAGTCTATTGTTGATTTTAGGGATGTGCAAAGTCGGTATGGTTATGGAGGCTTAACCATAACCAAAAATATGCTTCAGTTTTGGAGAATGACTTAACCATAAACATAACTGATGGGCGGTTAAGCATTGTCCGGTTAACCATAGGTTATAGGTCGGTTTTTGGTTAAGTTCAGTTAATTTACCAATGTATTTTATATTGCTTTGTTTCAACAAACATGGTTCGGTTGTGGTGTTCTATGCTGGGTTATACATAGAAATATGCATGGTTCAAGTCAAAAGCATAATCTAAAACATTTAATTGAGAATTGAAAAATGAAGAATAGATACATAGATTTACAATATATGAAAAACTATACAACCCCAACAATCCCTATTAGTTTTTAGATTCATAAAATATGATCTGTAAAAGAAAATAATAACAATAGTTGAGGCTCCTTAACGTGATTACCGTGTAGTAGCAAACATTTCAAGCTACTAAAAAAGGAAAACATAATGTTTACCAACTTGAATTATATATTTTAGAGTGTGCCTATTGGCACACTAAAGTGTCTATTGGCACACCAAACCCTAGCAAAATTAGGGTTTATCTACGTTGCGTATTGGTCAATACGCAGCGTATAGGGATACGCTGCGTATTGACCAATACGCAGCGTAGATAGACCATAGATCTCAGTGCCTCCTGATAACCAATCATTGCACAGAAAACAAGGTTTATATACGCTGCGTATAGGTCAATACGCAGCGTATATAAAACAGCTGCAAATTTGGGTTATATACTTATAATTATTATTATTAACGTAACTTTTTTTAGCGTTTCATGTCTCTAACTGATTTGAAGAATTGGGTACAAGAAACGGGAAAGAAGTATGGTTACGTAATTGTTACCCGCCGATCAAAAAATATACGCTGCTTATTGACCTATTTGGTCATTTTATGAAACTCATACTTCAGGGACTAATATGGTCATTATTGAAACTATTTTAACTGAATGGTTTAGCCAGGTTAACTTTCATATAAAGATTTCTTTTTTAAACACTAACTCAGTTAGCATACTTAACTGAACAGTACAGGGATCATTTTTGTCAATTTTCGAAACTTCAGGGGCCGTTTTTGTAAATTTTCGAAACACCAGGGACTATTTTTGTAAATTTACGAAACTTTAGGGACCATTTGTGTCAATTTTCGAAACTTCAGGGACCATTTTTGTAAAAATTGAAACTTCAGGGACCAAAGTGTAAATATATAAAAAATCGGTTAAAAGGGGGTCTTCTTTAAAGAACCGGCCCTTGCAAGGATCGAACTTGTGACCTATCATTTAGAACCGCAACGCCTTAACCAGTTTATCCTCCGTCTCGGAGCTGTTAGAATATGAAACTTAATTCCTTATATAAACTAGTTAGGTTATACGCTGCGTATTGACCTATACGCAGCGTATGCCAGGTTTATATACGTTGCGTATAGGTTGCCGCACATTATTTAGCTCTTCTACAACATCTACTTCCTCGTCTACCAGTTTACACGGGAGCAAGTCAAGCTTACGCCAGAATACATCTATGTCGTCGAGTTGTGTCATACACCTTGCACAGTTAAGTTAATACGGTGTGAGAAACAGCTAAATCGTACAAAATAACAAAAGGTTTGTAGTCTTAGTATTTTTTACCTGTACGTTTGTAGTTTTCCAGCCTTCAAGCACACGGCAATCCACAGCTAAGCCACATATGGCAACCACATGATGCGTTAAGTTTCCGCAACACCTCCATCTTCCTCAGTAGCTCTTTTGCCAGCAAATCACCACTACGGTCGCACACAAGCCATACCATCCCAGTAGTACCGCCAATATTTTTCGATTGGCGGGTAACAATTACGTAACCATACGCCTTTCCCGTTTCTTGTACCCAATTCTTCAAATCAGTTAGAGACATGAAACGCAAAAAAAAGTTACGTTAATAATAATAATAATAATTATTATATTTTTAATAATAATATTTTTAATAATAATAATTATATTTTTATAAAAGAAATAAATATAAATTTTTAACAACAATAATAATTATAATTATGTTTATAATATTTTTAACAATAATAATAATAATTATAATTATAATATTTTTAACAACAATAATAATTATAATTATAATTATAATATTTTTAACAATAATAATTATTATTTTAATGTGATACCTCATTTATTTGAAACGGATTGCCCGGGGTAGATGGTTCATAAAGTGATGTGTTACGGGGCTCATAACCATATCCACCATGTTCTTCGTATCCACCGTAGCCTCCAAATCTATCGTACCCACTGTATCCACCTTCACCCCCGTATCCACTGTATCCACATTCACCCCCCGTATCCACTGTAACATCCGTATCCACCTTCACCCCCGTATACCCCGTAACCCGGATACGATTGCTGCGTCGGGTAATATGGTTCATCAACAGGTGCATTCTCAGCACCGTATCCACTTTGTTGCATGTACGGAGATTCATACCCGTATCCGTAATCCGGATACACTTGATGCGCCGGGTAATTTGGTTCATCAACAGGTGGAGTGTGAGTCTTGTTCAAGTCTGGCAACTGTGTTTTTTGATCAACAGGGACTCCAGACACAACCTCCTCATTGGCATCATTTGCTCCCCATGTGTCGTTAGAATAGCGATTACCGAAATAATTCTCGGTCCAAAATGATGACATTTTAACAAGATTGAGCAAAAAACAGAACAAATGATTTTGGTTTGTGGTTTAAATTGTTTACTGAAGAAAAATATGAAAAACAGAAGAAGAAAGAACTCATGAACTACGAATGCAGATGAAAAGAAAGCAGTGCTAAATAGACTTTCAATTTTACTGAAATAGGCAGCGTATAGCTCTCTACTCCCCGTATTACTTTATTCCCGTGCCTGGACAACATCGCATCAGTGTCAAATCAGTCTGACATACACTGCGTATTGAGCAATACGCAGCGTATATAAACCTTGCAAAAATTTGACACTTCAAACCTACCAAAATGACCCCAAATTTGCAGCTCTTTTATATACGCTGCGTATTGACCAATACGCAGCGTATATACACCTTGTTTTCTGTGCAATGATTGGTTATCAGGCACTGAGATCTATGGTCTATCTACGCTGCGTATTGACCTATACGCAGCGTATTTAAACCCTAAGTGTGCAGATAGGCAAACTGAGTGTGCAGATAGTTAGGGCCATATTTTAACACTTTGGTTCAGTTTCAGTTAATTCGGTTTTGGAATATTGCTTAACCATAACTGTAACCGATGGCTCAATTATGGAGATGTGCTTAACCATAACCGATCCATTTGGTCGGTTTTTGGTTAATTTCGGTTGAGGGTGCTTTTAGGTAATGGTTGGGTTTTTGCACACCCTTATTCGATTTGGGGTAAGTCTTGAGGACGAATACGAAGAACTGCCTAGTGCAATCGGAAATATTAGAATCAAAGTCGACACCAAAACCGGACAACGAACTCAAGGAATGAATGTCAAAATATATGAATAAACGAGAGGATGCCATGGACATGTTCAACGGTCAAATGCAGCAGTTTCTATATAATCAAGACATCACCAATCTATGAATGGACGGCTCGCACGCACATGGATCCGGAATGACTGAAAACACTTGGTTTAAGTGTGTGTTTTTTTTCTTTCTAATTTTATGTAGGTTTTTATTATTATCTTATGCATATTTTTAGTTTTAATTTATGCATGTTTCTAATGTAATGTTTAACTTGATTTGTTTTAAATTTAATTTAATTTAAATAACATTCTCTTAATATAAAAAAGTATATTACATTAAAAGTAATTTGATTTATATTAATTTAAATTGAAAAAGTATGCGATTATGTGGAGTGTGGAGTTGAGGTTTATTGATGTAGTAAAGTAAGGGTTTTTTTAAGTAAGTTTGGAACCTGATGTGCCGCTGAGATGGCGATATGTAGACGTCCGCTGTTGTTGAGGCTCAAATTAGAAAAAAAAGTGTTAACATGGACCGTTTCTTTTCCACCAGTTATCCGACCTGCCAATTATCTTCCTTTGATGCATTGGATTACATTTCAATTGGCTTGATATTGGAATGGCATGAACGATAACTAACGACCCAGTTTACAGTTTTGATTAAACCAAAACAAGTCAGATTTTTCACAAGTTGCTTGTTAGTTGAATAATCGATTACCACCATGGCAATATCGACTTGTTGATGATAATCAATCATTTAATAGGCACCCATTTTGAGTTCTGAATTTGTTGGCCCTGAACACTAAACTGGTGGGCAGAAGTTAACATCTATGTCTTGTGTATCTTCAGATGCTCCATACGTATCTCCATGGTGTTTTTTTTTAACCTAAAATCATTTATGTGTGACAAACCTTAATTCTAGAGTACTTTTTAAATGATAAGAATGAGTAATTGGATATTATTTCTTGACTTGAATAGAAGAGAGTTACAACCCCATTATATAGGGATATAACATTACACTTAAGGACCTCTACAAAATATAATTAGACATAAGACACAATATATAATTATTATCTAACATCCCCCCCGCAAGCGGAACGGTGGGGGACCAACGCGTAGCATCTGTCGAAACTTCTGAAATTGAGAACTTGGTAGACTTTTAGTGAAGATATCCGCCACCTGAAGCTTGGTAGGAACGACCTTGGTTATGAGTTTTCCAGCGGTAACCAACTCCCGTAAGAAATGATAGTCAAGATCTATATGCTTCGCTCGTTTGTGTGAAACCGGGTTTTGAGTGAGAAAAATTGCACTTTGATTATCACAGAGGATGGTTGGACGTGCATCAGGCAAGGCATGAAGTTCCTGAAGAAGATGAGTTATCCAAACAATTTCCGCAGCAGTATTCGCCATGGCGCGATATTCAGATTCACAACTTGAACGTGAAACAGTCGGTTGCTTCTTAGCACTCCATGAGATTAAATTACCGCCTAGAAAAATAGAATATCCATAGGTAGAGCGTCTTGTTTCCAAACAACGAGCCCAATCCGCATCAGAATAACCAAGTAAAGTTGTTTGAGTTGGACGGCTGTAGTGTAGTCCAAAGGCAACAGTACCCTTGAGATAACGTAGAATTCGTTTGACCTCCTGAAAATGAGCAATGGTGGGAGCATGCAAAAACTGACTGATTTGATTCACAGCATACGAAATATCAGGCCTCGTGATCGTAAAATATTGGAGAGCACCTACAATAGAACGATAATGTGTAGCATATGGAAATGAAGTACCTGTAGAAACAAAAGAAACATTTGTACTTAAAGGTGTTGATGCCGGTTTGGCATCCAACATCTTAGCACGGGTTAAAATATCCATAGCATATTTAGACTGATTTAGGAAAAGACCATGTTGAGTGTAGGTAACCTCCAAACCCAAAAAATAGTTGAGTTTCGCAAGATCTTTAATGGCAAATTCTTTATTGAGAGTGGAAATAAAGGATTTGATGGCAGTACGTTGATTTCCAGTAAGAATCAGATCATCAACATAAACAAGCAGATACATAACACAGGAATTACGTTTAAATATAAACAGAGATGGATCAGCACGACTGCAAGAGAAACCATTATTCATTAAAAATAGGCTTGGTCGATGAAACCAAGCCCGCGGAGCTTGTTTCAGCCCGTAGATAGCTTTGTTCAGTTTGCAGACATGAGAAGGAAATTTTGGATCAATGAACCCCTTAGGTTGTTCCATGTACACGGTCTCAGAAAGGTGCCCATGTAAAAAGGCATTGTTCACATCCAATTGGCTTAGAGGCCAACCATTAATAATAGCTAATGCAAGAACGGTGCGAACTGTCGTTGCTTTAACAACATGTCACACCCCTATTTTCCACGTGTCACCGGTGGGCCCGGTGGGGGAGTATCGTGACGTAATTGATATCATCATAGTCAAACAACACAATATATAAATGCACAGCGGAAGCAAAAGATAAATATATTACAATCCGAATAGAAAGTAATATCAGAGTATTACAACGGAAAGTAAAAGATCCACAGGCGGATCGAATAATCATAATCATTGTTCAGCAGACTTTAGACGCCTAGGACTTGTAAGATTCCTTATAATCGCCCTGAGCTTCCAGCCAATTACGTTCAGTACCTGTCACTTAACCTTTTGGAAAAATACGTCCGTTTTCACTGGTAAATACAATTTAACTGACTCCTTTTTTAAAAGAGTTTGAAAATTGATTTGAGTGCAAACGGCACAAAATCTTTTGACACATTGATTAAAATGCACAGAGGCAAGATTAATCTTTTATAACTTGGGACAATTTTGTTAATAAAAATCTTGTATCCGATTTACATGTTTGTCCAACATTTAGGGCCGGTGATTATACAATACAATACAATACAATACAAGCCGGACAAGATTAATCGACACACCACAAATATAATCTCACAAGAAGTTATCCTCACGAGTGAGTATACGTTTTACATATGCAACAGGAGGTGTTTTGTCTACACCTTGTGCTTACGTCGTGGCCATTCACTTTTTAAAATGAGCCAAGGATATCCAGGACACGGTCATTAACCCCCAATGTTATTTGTTATCAAGCAATACGAATTAAAACGGGATTATGCAATTCAATCATCTCCGATCAAAAGGTTTCTACACCCGACCAAGCGGTATTTTTATAATACCGTATCCCAAGCCCGTATAAGGGAAAATAAGTTAAAAGTATTTACCTGAGCTAGCTCCTGTCTTAATTAATAAGAATTTGATAACTCAGCCGTGTTCGCTTAAGTAAGCGTAGGTACCATTTACCGGAAGGCTCTAGTCTGGAATGATGACATAAATAATCAATTAGAATGCTAACGGGTCTTTAATTAAGCCAAAGCTTAGACCGGTTAGTCTTAAGGAAACATACGGTTCAACTCACGATTAAGCGAAGACCGGATAGAATGTGATTTAGACCCGACAAGTTTGAAGACTTGTATAATATGGGTATACTAAACACATTCTGGATTTGGAGGCAAAAATGATAAGGTTTGACTCGCTTCGGCTAATATAAATGAACTAGTCACCTAAGCCGATCCGAACGCGACAAGTGCGTAACGAGTAACCAAAAGAGTCATATACAGGTTTCTTAAGTTAATATGCCTTTAATATGTTGTGATATCAGTATGATATCTTCTATTATGCCCAAAACGAGTTAAATCTCAAAATAAGCCCCGTAGGGGTATTTTGGTCATTTTAACGATCATAAAAGAGTTTGAATAAAAATCCGAGTTTCGGGTCTGGTCTATACAGTAAATATACTTATTTTTAACATATTATAATAGTAAGGTATGACCCATATGTGGAAAATATCATTTAAAACCAAACTATGCACCTTAGGGTATTTTGGTAATTTCACAAGGGCTAAAAATGTCAAAACTGGAAACCTGGGTTATAAACTTGTGCTTACTGTTATTTTATAAAAATATGCTAAGAACATCAGTAGGTACCAACCTTACATGTTTAATATGTTTATAGTACATACTATGCGATAAAAACGCTTAAAAGGCGATTTGGAGCCGTTTCCGGTTTTGTAAAAGAAAGCTGAGATTTTTATAATTCCAGAAGGCTCAAAACACTTTATTAAATAAATAAAATCAGTAGAAAAAGGTTTGGGGTCAATCGGATTTGTAAAACTCGTTTTATTGCTAAAAAGGGCAAATTCGGTATTTACCGAATTTAGCATAAAGACCTATGTTATGCTCATCCAAAAATTTAATAAAAACCTTTAAAAATCCCAAAATATTGTATAACATCAGTGGGTAAAAAGTTTGATACCAAAAAGTGGGTTAAAATTGGCTATGCGCTAAATGCGCTATTTACTTAACATAAAGCTTGTAATTTACGATATCGAGCATATCTCTTAAACTAGACCACAAACTGATATCAAGTTTTTGGTGCAAGTTTATAAATCAGTTATAAAGGTTTCTACTCTTTCACTTTTTCAAAAATCGCGTTTTATAGTGAAAAGGGCAAAATAGTCAATTTTGGGCATAAATCGGAAACATGCATATGCATCGGTTAAGCATGGAATCAAGTTGTAAAATTCCAGAGGGTTAATTTTATATAAAAGTTGGTCCAAAATATGCTCTAATGCAGATCTTAACATGCATGCACGGATCAGAACTGAAAGTCAAAGGAAAAGTCAACTTTTGTGACTTTCGGTTCCGATTCGGGTTTAAACAGAAAATTGTCGAGTTGATCATGTTGAAACACATTCTTACATTATTTATAAAGTTATTTTGATGATCAAACAGGTTGCATGTAGCCTAGATTGTTAATCATGCTTAATTTTGCGAAAACCCATTCTGTTGACTTTTTAAGAAAAGCTTTGACTCGACAATTATCATGTTTAGAGTGTGAATCTGAAAATACCCTTTTAAGGGTTTGTTATGCTCATAAATACCATCATGTGGGTGCTTTCAATTTGAGAAAACACTGAGCACATTTTGTTTAATCATAAAGTCAAGTTTTATTTACGATAGTTTGACTTTCGGTGAAAGCACTAAGCTAGAACGAAAAATAGGATGATATGAGCACTTACAATGATCCTAGACAAGTTTAGAGATCACTATGAATCAGCCTTGATGTCCAGAAAGCTCCAGAAAAGTTCTTGAGGGTTTGAAAGTTCAAGTGTTCTTGTTGTTACAACAACAAAGCCCCTTTTTATCAAGTGTTTGATCTGATTTAAGGCTTCTACAGGTGTTTTATGGTGTTGTGAGAAGTGCCCTATGCTTGAAATTCGATTGGTCAGCTCCCTAAGTCGATAACAGCTGTTAACAACTCGAAACCGAACTGACTGGCAGCTGTGCGAACTATTCTGTCGCTGGTAGGCGCTCGCGTAGCGCGAGACCCCCCTCGCGTAGCGCGAGGGTGTGGTGACCTGCTTTACAAGTTTTCCAATATTTACGATTCAGCCCCTGAACTTTGTAACGTGTTTTAAGCTACTTATTTAGCACTCTTGGCCCTTATATCTGACTTTTATAAACCTTGGGACTTTTATAAACTTGGGTATGTCCTCGGTTAACTTTGCGCTTACCCGAAAAAATCACGAAATTCACGATATCGTACTTAACCTTTCGTGTACGGTTTTAATCATAACTTTCTCATATGTTCACGAAACTTCATGAAATTTTTATCACATATTCTTATGAGTATATTTTATCATTACAAAGCTTCGGGTTTGCCAAAAGATCACTCAGATGTATAATTTCAACATGTTGACACTTTTAGCCCCTGTAGTTTGTAATTCCTCACTTTCTTTCATTTTTCGCTTCGTATGATCCATGATTTACCCGTTTAAGGTTATAAACATCATGTAGGGTTATTGTAGAGCCTATTTATCAATCGTTGACACTTTGAACCCTTATAATCACATGGTTTCACTGTTTGTCAACTTTAGTCCCTCTAAAGTTTGTTTTCACATATTCAAGTCCATGACACGTGTCACTACATTATTGGGCGTAAATTTTCGAGGTGTTACACAACAGGGCTGAAAGTATGAGAGTAATCGAGACCGGGAACCTGCGTAAAACCTTGAGCGACTAGACGTGCTTTGTAGCGTTCAACAGAACCATCACTTTTGAACTTGGTTCGATAAATCCATTTGGAACCAACCACATTTCCGTACAAAGGGCGAGGAACAAGTGTCCATGTATTATTGTTACATAGAGCAGAAAATTCATCCTCCATGGCATTTACCCACTTAGTGTCTTTGGAGGCCATGGCAAAAGTTGAAGGATCGCACATGGCAAACAAAGCGCGATGAAGAAGTGAGTGATCTGTATGGGCCAGATCAACGCGATGACGGGGTTTAAATATCCCAGCCTTAGCACGAGTGATCATTGGGTGAGATGGAGGAATTTGAGAAGGAGCGAGAGGAGTTGGAGAAGTGGGAGGAGTGGAGTCGGGAGTGGACATCGGGGTATCCTCCGATGGGCTAGGCGAACCAGAGGATGGGCTGAAAACAACCGGGCTCTCAGCCAAAGAACCCAGCGAAGAGACGGAAGGGCCAGCTGGACCGGAAGAAGTTGAGCCGGCGCCTAAAATATCAGTAGCTGGGCTCAGAGCTTCCAGTGGGTTGCTGGCAGTCGTTGGGCCAACTGGGCTAGTAGTAACTGGCGGGCCATCCAAAGGGGAAGAAGGATCATTAGTTGGGCCAGAGGAAGAAGAAGGGCCAGACGCCGATGGGCTGGCAGAATCTGGACCCGCGGAAGTGGGCCTTTGGGCTGGCAAAAAAGGAATGGTAACTGGGTAATTGGAATTGTTTGTGGGAAAAATGGGATTATTTGGTTGGAGATTTTCATAGTTTACATCAATAAAGGTGGTAATATCGAGTTGGTTAATAGGTGACACATTGGTTGTGTGATCAAGAGGGTAGTGATGTTCATCAAATCGAGCATGGCGAGTAACATATATACGAGAGGTGCATGGGTCAAGACACCGATATCCTTTATATTTAGAACAATACCCAATAAAAATGCAAGGAATGCTTCTCGGTGTTAGTTTGTGAGGAGTATAGTCCCTAAGATAAGGGAACACTCGACACCCAAAGGACCGAAAAGACGAATAATTCGGTCGTTGATGGTAAAGGAGTTCAAAAGGAGACTTCCCTTGAAGTAAGGTAGATGGAAGACGATTAATGACAAAGACGGCGGACGAAAAAGCATCCACCCAAAATCTTGTAGGAAGTTTGGCATGAAACATCATGGCCAAGCCGGTTTCAACTATATGACGATGTTTCCGTTCAACACGACCATTTTGTTGAGGTGTATATGGGCACGACATACGATGAAACGTGCCATTCTTTTCAAACATGAGGCGAACACGATTATTGGTAAATTCGGTGCCACCATCACTTTGAAAAACTTTTATCTTTGAAGAAAACTGAGTTTGAATAAACGGAATAAATATGGTCAAGGCTTCAACAAAATCAGATTTGGCCTTTATTGGATATAACCATGTAAATCGAGAAAAGTCATCGACAAAGGCCACATAATATAAAAAATTATCAACCGATTTAACCGGTGACGGTCCCCATAGATCACAATGTATTAATTCAAGTGGAGCATTAGCCCTTTTGTTATTAAGATCAAATGTTTGTCGTTTTGACTTAGCAAGTTCACAAGAGCCACAAAGACCGGGATTTGGTAAGACCGAAGTAAAGGACAAAAACCCATTATTCTTAAGAAAAGTAACAATATCATAATTAACATGGCCAAGTCTAGAGTGCCATGTTTCAAAGGAGGCTTTAGGACATGTGTGAGAGGCCATTAAAGCTTTATTTGTGTCACGAAGAACATAGAGGCCATCTTCACGGCATCCCTGCGCTATTGTTTGCTTCGTTTGACGATCCTGAATGTAAAAGTAAGGATTAGAAAATATCACATCAACCGGATTATCTTCTGTTAATTTACCAATAGAGAGAAGGTTTTTCGTGAGGTTTGGGACAACAAGAACATTATTGAGATCAAGAATACCAAATAATTTAGTACTACCAATATGTGAAATGTTTAAAGACTCACCATTTCCAAAGTATACTTTTTCGTTACCTGAAACCGGAGAGGAATTTTGAAGAGGAGTGGTATTTGGGAGCATATGAGTTGAAGCACCCGTGTTGGATGTCCAATCGGGAACAGAGGGGCTCAAATTGCAATGAGCATGAAATGCTTGAGCCATTTGTTCATCCGAGGGTGAAGCCGAGGCAGCAAACAAGGCTAAATGCCAACATTGAGACGCAAGATGTCCGGTTTTTCCACATAGTTGACAAATTGGCGGGCTGGAAATTGGATAAAAAGGAGGCCCAAAGGCTGATTGAAACTGTCCTCGGGTCAAGCCCCTTGGCTGACCAAAAAATGACCGAGGAGATTGATCAGGCCCACGGCCAAAGGTCTGAGAAAAGGCGCCCCTGTTGGATCGCCCAGAGAAGGGCTGGGCCTGCTCAAAAAAGGAGTTCTTATGTGACTGGCGAGACCGATTCGAGAAGGACCTGCGCTGGGCTTGTTGGGCATTTTTGTCGGTTTGAGCAGAAAAAGCCACAATAGGTGGTGTACCATCAGATGATAGGTTTTTAACGAAAAGTTCGTGACTCTCCGCACTAGCCAATAAATCCACAAAATTTGGAATAGGTCGAGAGGACCTAACAGTTGTAGAAAAACTCTCAAAAGTTTTACCAAGTCCACATAGGAACCAATGAAGTTGATCCATGGAATCCACGGGATGCCCAACCGCATGAAGTTAATCACAAATTGATTTAAATTGACGACCAAAATCTGCAACACTTTTATCACCTTTTTTTAGAGCATGGAGATTGTCTCTCAAGTTTTGAACCCTTTCAACGGACGTATTACAAAATGCCGCCTCAAGAGCCACCCAAATATCCCGAGCCGAGGAAAAACCTACGGTCACGGCAAGAGCTTCTTCAGTTAGAGAGGCATTGAGAATAATGATGGCTTGTTGTTCTTCTTGGAACCAAGTAGTATATTCTGGATTGATAACTTGTTTATCATTGCTTTGAATCATTTGTGGTGGAATTGGTAGTGACCCATCAACATGAGATAAGAGATGTTGATGGGAAAGAAGAGGCAGAATTTGTTTGTGCCAATAGATGTAGTTTGATGCTGATAATTTGATAGTTATCATAGAAGCCAAAGCATTCATGGGTAAAGGAGTATTAGATGATGTAGCCATGAAGGAGACAACAAGAATGAAAAAGAAAAAGAAAAGATGGGATAGAAAGAAGAGGCAGACGCTGAGATGAGGAGAAAAGCAAAAGAAAAGGAAAAGGTGAGGAAGAAGAAAAGGGAGGGAGAGGGAAGGATCAGGGGAACTCAACCACTTGGTTATGGCAATGATACCATAAGTAAATGGATATTATTTCTTGACTTGAATAGAAGAGAGTTACAACCTCATTATATAGGGATATAAAATTACACTTAAGGACCTCTACAAAATATAATTAAACATAAGACACAATATATAATTATTATCTAACAAAGAACATACACAATTAAAAAAAAACTGTAGAATCATATAAAGATA
This sequence comes from Helianthus tuberosus, assembly GCA_030545235.1. Lineage (NCBI taxonomy): Eukaryota > Viridiplantae > Streptophyta > Magnoliopsida > Asterales > Asteraceae > Helianthus > Helianthus tuberosus. Next base: position 21,283,528 of record CM060365.1, on the reverse strand, counting down.
TAAAGATATGGTTATTCAGTTATCACATAAAAAACAGTAATTTTGTTGAAACACTAAAAAAACTCACTCAACAATGAGACTCAAGAACGAATAAAAGCGGTGTCACATCATCACCAAATTTTACATTTATTTTTCATTACCAATCTTTTATAATTGTATGAAAGTATTTGTTTTGTCTTTAAACATAATAAAAGATTAAACAACAGAAAAATTAGCATAAGATATAAAAAGAGTTAAATGCTTGGTTGGTCCCTGTGGTTTGCAAAAATTGCAGACTTGGTCCCAGTGGTTTACTAATTACACGCGTGGTCCCAAAACTTGTCAAAAATGCACTCGGTTGGTCCCCAGCCCTAACTTCAGTTAAATTTCTCAGTTAAGTCCATGTTAAATGATCAAAATACCCTTGCTTATTAACTCTCTTTATAACTGCATCATCACCACCACTGAGACCCCTTTTCAATTCTCTGCACCTTTTATCTTCTTCATTTGAAGGAGAAGGGAAACCCTAACCCTCAAAACAAAAACACAGGTACCAAATGCTCTCATGGATCTCCTCAACAAACACATACACACAGATGAAACACAAACCACACCCAGATCCTTCCCCACCACCTCTCAAGTTCAACATACACACCCACATCTCACCTGCACCATCTCGATCCCTCCCTCTTTCTCTCGAACGGCAAAGACGACCGGAGTAACCACCAGCGTCGATGCCGGCGGTGGTTTCACCCGGTGAAGCGGCACCCCCCAACCTCCTACCGTCAAACATCGCGGAGAGAGAGAGACGGAAGAGAGAGATCAGAGAGTGTGGCGTGCGGCGGCGGTGGAGCCGCTAGATGCAGCGGCGGCGGCAGTGGAGTCCGGCAGCCGTGTAATCGGGTAAATTTTCAACACACTCCTCTCTTTTTAAGTTTTCGCTCGAGCCGTTTTCTCTGGCCGATGTGGATTGTTTTCAGGTGATGACGAGGTTGTTGTTGTTTTTTGATGATGATTTCTTGATGTGGCCGACGGTAAGATGAATTCCGGAACATTGTAACCTGAACAAAATCACCACCATTACCACCACTGTCGTAGACGGCGTGGCTCCGGCGGCGAACGCAGGGACTTAACTGGACTTAAACGGCGTGGCTCCGGCGGCGAACTCAGGGACTTAAAGATGATGCAGATTATAAAGAGAGTTAATAAGCAAGGGTATTTTGGTCATTTAACATGGACTTAACTGAGAAATTTAACTGAAGTTAGGGCTGGGGACCAACCGAGTGCATTTTTGACAAGTTTTGGGATCACGCGTGTAATTAGTAAACCACTGGGACCAAGTCTGCAATTTTTGCAAACCACAGGGACCAACCGAGCATTTAACTCATATAAAAACCATCTTTCTTAATTATTTCAAGTTATATAAATAGAATTTAAAAGTAAATAGTCAAACATTCTAGTATATTGTAGCGGGAATTCAGTGTATATTAATTACTCATTTTATGCGTATTCCAACAAGTATATCACTCCCTTTCTTTTCTCCTCACAATCAACACAGATAGTGCCCCGGTACATGGATGGGCGCATATGTTGCCTCTCTCCTCTTATATGTTGGTTCACGGACGACTAGGTGTCTAGGTTGTAAGTGGTCTAAGAGAGGTTGGTAATGTTATTACCAATATTGTAATCTCTTTTAATATATAAAAAATATTAATAATCCTGTTAATGTTACCATTGTTTACTTTTCTTTGAGATATCTATACGAAAATTTGGAGAATGGATATTAATAATCCCATTTAGAGAGAGTTCGCAGTTTCACCTATTAATATTATCACTAGCAGCCCGATCTTTTAGCTATTTTTCTCTCAGTGTTTTCCGAATTAGAGACTAATGTTTTAGAGTTAATGTTACCATTGTTTACTTTTCTTTGAGATACCTATAAGGAAATTTGGAGAATGGATATTAATAATCCCATTTAGAGGCAGTTCGCAGTCTGACCTTTTAATATTATCACAAGCAGCCGAATCTTTTAGTTATTTTTGTCTCACTGTTTTCCGAATTACAAACTAATATTTTAGAGTTTTTATCAGAACGAGAGACCAGTCGGATGACGGAAAATTTAACTCGAAACATTACTTCAAACGACGAAAATGGTTCTTCAAATCGGGGTTTTAAACTTCAAATTAACAAAAATCAAACCGTTTGTAGCACCTTTTTAAGGTAAGTTTAATATCAGTCGACTCGTATCATCAGGTTAATCAAAAGTCTAAAGCATTCCGTTAAGTTTTTTTAACGGATGTGCCGTGAGAGAAAAATATTTAAAAGTTGGGAATGTCAATGGTAATATTTAAAGGTGGGACTATGAGTTGCTAACCACCTGTATATGGGATTATTAAAATCTGATTTTTTTATTATAGTGTTTAAAAAATAATTTTATTATTTAACATTTGTATCTAACCAGAATTATTCATTTTAATACTATTACGAGAAATAACTTTTTCCAATTCCATTTTTACAGTATTATTGTCATTGCAAATGGATACTAATGATTGAAAATACATACAGAGACAAGTTTTATACAAGATGACTAAGAAAACGTAAAAACAAATCTTACACTAGATTAACAAGTTTTGTGTAAACTGTTACATTTAAGTACCACAATAAGGTAAACTTAAGGACAAGAATTTATAGAACTTCATTAAAACGTTTGAACATTGATTTATTTCTTCAAACAGCATGTGTAAATGTGTTGCTAGATTTAGACCCACCATAGGAAACTAATGAGCCGTCGTAAAGATCAGATTTCCCAACTTCCAGGTCTAAACTTCTAGTCTCTTCACATGTTTGTTGTTGAATCCAAGGATGGGTTGTCGATTTCCGCAAGTTGCCTAGCTCCAATACCACTTCTTTCATTGTAGGTCTGTCACAACCTTGTAAATTAAGGCATCTTTTCACCAAATCAGCTACACCTTGTATCTGCTCAGGAGTCGCCTCATCTAATATCCGAGGTTCAATAATTCCGTGTAAGCGGTTTTCGGTAACTGAATTGACAAAATATGTTGCTAAACTCTTTTCATCATTGGATCTATCAGCACTAATTACTTTTTTCCCGGTTATGAGTTCTGCAAGAACCACTCCAAAACTATATACATCACTTTTCTCGGTTAGTTTGTTTGTGTTGAAGTACTCAGGATCCAAATACCCTAGTGTGCCTTGAACAAGAGTCGTAACTTGTTCACGATCTAATGGGATCAACCTTGATGCACCAAAATCTGAAATTTTTACGGTGTAGTTATCATCTAATAATATGTTGGTAGATTTGACATCACGGTGTATGATTGGCATAAGAGTTTCTGAATGAAGGTATGCAAGTGCACCAGCAGTTTCAATAGCTACTCTCAGTCGACTTTCCCACGATAACCAACTCATTCCACCCACTTTAGAATGAATGTGATGGCCAAGAGTGTTATTAGAGATGAATTCATAAACCAATACGGGGATTTCCTCTTCCAGGCAACACCCTAATAGCTTTACCACATTTCGATGGATGACTTGCGTAAGGATCAAGACTTCGTTTATGAACTGCTCTGCTTGGCTCCCATCCATTATTATTGACTTCTTTATTGCAACTACACGTTTATCAGACAAAACTCCCTTGTACACTACGCCAAAAGCACCTCGGCCAATAATGTTCTCCTGAGAATAGTTGTTACTAGCTTTCCGAAGTTGTGCAATGCTAAACAAGGTCATTGCCTCTTGAGACCCTTGCGATTTGATCTTTTCTTTTAATAACAAGCCACCATTTTGCTCAAAGAACTTTTCTCGAAGCTTCATTAGCTTCCTCCTCCTTATACCATAGAAAATCCCCAATATACTAGATAGTATTGCTAATAGGCCAAACACCAGTGCTACAGGTGAATTGAAAAGGAAAAAAAAAATGGTTCAATTAGTGGTTGTGTTTATCTCACTTTGAGTGAACTTGGTTTGTAAAATCTAATTAACATCTTGAAAATATGATTTTCTATGTTATACTAGTTGACATACACTTACGTATACTTTCATGAAATATTACCTATAATGAGAATCGTTTAAGAAAACTTTGAATTGTTAGGGTGTTGACAACCATTTTCTATTTTTGCATCACCAAAGGATCCTGATGGACAGGTACAATTATAGCTCCCCGGAGTATTTTTGCAATCACCATAGCAAGGATGGGTTCCTGGATCGTCGCACTCATTGATATCTATAAAAAAAATTCATTATTAAAATGTTCAGGATGGGTTCCTGGATCGTCGCACTCATACGTAAATCTTTTTAGAAACAAAATTTGTATTATTTAAATTCACTAAAAAGGAAATCGATTCAAAAGTCATAAATTATATTCAAAGATCTAGATTTCATATGCACTCTAAGGTTTTTAACTTGTTTTCAAGAATTTGGTCCCGGCCCCGATGTTAACCTGATTCAAAAATTTTTGTTTAGTTCGAGTTTCATTTATTTTTCAAATTTGTTTCTAACAATTAACACCCTGCCTGATCCCTTACAACCTCGCCAGCATTTGAATCTGTTTCTCTTAAAAAAAATACACCCTTCTAGGTGTTGGATTATTCGGGTTTGTTTACGGGTCACGGGTCGGTACGTTATCGGGTCACATGTCAAATGGTTAAGTAGCTAACGAATTAGTTGGTTAGCGGGTCATATATTTGGATCAGTACGTTGCTTTCTACACAAGTTGCATAAGACCATGGGTTATGGAATGGATAGTCTCTTATGAGACCACCCGCCACGTAGGCGCCACGTCATCACTGGAGGAGGACCATCCCCTTGGGGATTACCCAAGGGTGTGGAGGACTACCCACTTTTAATAAAAAAATCAATATATTACTAAAGGAGAGAGAGAGAGAGAGAGGGCCCACCAAATGAAAACTCAACCAACCAACCACCACGTCGCCTCCGTCTTGCAGAAGCCGCTGAGGACGCGACGACCCACTGGGGGGCAGTGTGCGACGCCGGGGACGGACCGGGACGGGATGGGGACGACCCCCATACCCTTTGGTCTAATATGGAAGCGGTCAGATTTGACCGAGTTTATTGCGAGCGTGCGGAATTGAGAATAAGTAAACTTCAGCAGTTTCTAATTTGCTAAAAATAAGGAATACGTGGGCTGAGTGTTTTATTATGCATGTGCTTTTTATTTAATATAAATAGGAGTGGTATTAACATTAGTTAATGTAACCCTTTTTTTGTGATTATCGAATACATACAGCAACAATTTTCATTTTTTCCTTCTTTTATATTTCCTCTTCTCTGCAATACTACATACATTCGTGAATTTGTTTGAGTGTATAGCTAGTGTGTTGAGGCCTGTAACCAACACTAGGATCATTTTCCGTCAAGTAAAATCAAGAAGAAAAAGAAACAGTTGAGGTACCTTTTGTATGTATTTATTTAAACTAGAGTAAACTGCCATTTTGGTCCCTGTGGTTTGAGCACTTTTGCCATTCTAGTCCAAATCTCAAACTTTTTAAATCTGGTTCCCTGTGGTTTCACTTTTATTGCCATTTTAGTCCAAAATTAAGAGTAAACTACCATTTTGGTCTCTGTGGTTTCACTTTTATTGCCATTTTAGTTCAAATCTCAAACTTTTTGGAACAGTCAATAAAAGGGGGATTTTGAATTTTGGACTAAAATGACAATAAAGATGAAACCACAGGGACCCAGATTTAAAAAGTTTGAGATTTGGACTAAAATGGCAAAAATGCCCAAACCACAGGGACCAAAATGGCAGTTTACTCTTTAAACTAAAAAATGTAACATTCGCTGGGACTTTCAGAGTGTTTGTTTTACAATTCAATACTTAATTGAACAAAGAAATATAAAAAATAAAAACAAATAGCTAAACTTTAGATATTAATAGTTTCAAGGATTTTTCAAACACATTTTTTCGACTCTATAGTATCCCTGTGGGACAGGGGCGGACCTATAGCTTATTAAGGGGTGGCGTCCGCTACCCCTTGGTCGGAAAAAAATTGGAAAAATTAGTGTAAATTTTGGAAAAATTTGACGTTTTTTCGATTTCGTTACGACTTATTTATAAAACGTTACCCCTTAGTCGGAATCCTAGATCCGCCACTGCTGTGGGAAGAGGCAAAGCCTCTTTGGTGGAAGACCCAGGTTCAAAATCTGGGCAAGGTCTCAATTGGGAGAAATTAGCCGTCAAAAAAATAAAAAAAAAATAATAAACATTTTGTGGGAATAATACATAACTAAACTAAAACAAACACCAACTCAATATAATTTATATAAATGTTGACATAAATGCCTGTAAACGAGTTAAACATGTGTTTGGATCTTAATATATATAATCGTTTCAAGTGTGGATTCTAGAACTTCACCACAAATCTGTTTTAATTCTGCTTAATCTTTTTAATTCCTATATCAATCAAAATCCATTTTCACTTCACCTTAAGTTTTTAATTATGCTTAATCTTTTTAATTCCTATATCCATGAAAATCCATTTTCACTTCACCTTCATAAAGTACTTAAACGCAAACAAATCTTTGGATGTAATAATTCTGAATTTGATTATATAAACTTTACTCTGATATACGAATTAATTGTATTGTGCCAATTATTAATGTTCACCATATGAAATTATGTATAATCACCATTAGATTTGATTATATATAAGCTTATGTGCGCTTAGCGTACATGATAAACATATATATGTTCTTTGATACCTACAAAAGGGCTTTTAGCCTAGCATCACCGAAGTTTGATGGAATGTTTATTTTCCTTTAATGTCGTGGGTTCATGTCGCATAGCGAGGAAATATGTAGATTTATGAATAGTTTAGAGAGTGTGTGAGTTAACAAGTAAAAAGAAATATACTTGGATGCCTCTTGCCGAGTTCTGGATCACAACAAAAGCTACATAATTGTGGTACCAATGTGGTGGCGCCAACCATGGTGGTGTACTAAGATCACGACGTCTCCATTTAAAATAGTGCGGGTAATTCCACTAGTTTGTGTTAATTTATGTGTAATAGATAGTAAAATTAAACAAGATAAGAATGATGAGTAATCTTAGTTTTTTTCTTAAATAGTTAATTAGTTTTGTTGCAGATATAACGAATTATTCAATCCCCAAAAAATAAGATACAATTATTAAAACCCGATAATTTAACATCAAGTTGTAATAGTCAACTATCTAACACACATCATGAATTACGTAGCCCATTATTTGAATATCTGAAGTAAAGTAGTAAAATACTTGCAATGAAAATGATATTTGATGTATACTGGAAACTGACCTTGGCAGCCTGGATCAAGATAGGGGTTACCCTCGAAACCATTGTTGCATCTACAACGATACCCGCCGCCTTCTACCTCATAGCAGGAACTGTTTTCTTTGCATGCGGAAGACTCGGAGCAATTCCGAGTGTGCTCCCGTGCAATGACCCAATCTACCACAATAGGGACAGTGGCATCTATCCTCTCCCAAACACCCCCTTCAAGAGATAAATCATTGGTGCCCTGAAACACAAAAGTGCCCTCCTCACCAAGAAAGGCAAAGCCACAACGGTTGAAGGACCAAACATTTGTGTGGTTTTGAAAGGAGTTAAGGGTAATATTGTAGTAGTTTAGGCCCTTGGGTATAGATGTCTGGCAACAGCCCACTCCTGGGCACTGCCCATTATCAGACACATCCTGTGCTTTGCTACATACTCCCATACAGGCACTGGAAAACTCTTCACCGTTTCTTCCTCTGATGAAAGAATAATCATCACACCCAAGGACCGTAAATTTGTTCTTTACAGAGAAAGTGAATGCACTTAACTCAATACTCCAATCATAATCTTCAGATATTGATCCATTTCGGTTGTAGCACCTATTCGCAAAGCCATTGTGCATACGGAACTCCGTATCTGATATGCTGTATATTTGGATTTCATCAGTTGAACCGAGGAACAACTTTGGAGTTCCGTCAGATGTGTTACAAGTTACGTAGAACGAGTCGTCAAGGGAACAACCCGTGTCTTTACCAATACCAAAAGGGTAAGGAACCGTCACGTTTCCGCAGTGGGTTGGACAGTTTGGCTTTGCTATAGCACTTGTGTTAGAACCTTGAAGAGTTCCCAAGGCAATTGTAAAAGGAAATGTATAAAGATATAATATAAAATGAAGAAGCATGTTGCTCCTAAATTTCCTTCACTTTCTTTTGTACTAGGTAATATCTATTTTTGTGTGTTTTCGTTGTACTATTTAAAGAATGGCTACTAGGGAGTAAGTTTCAGCTGATGGTTAAATATCAATTAAGAAATTGGATGGCTGCTAGGGAGTAAGTGTCAACTATTGGTTTATCAATTAAGAAAATTATAGCTTGCTTTGAATATAATTTTAGTCATACAAGTCAGGAAGTTTGAATTTAACTATCAAACCCCCTTCAAACGATAGAGTAGGCCCACACATACAAACAATTGTTTAATAGTATTTAATATTTTATATAAAACGTCGGTAAAGGATGTAAAGTTGTAACAAAAATGGATGTTTCTCAATAATAATTCCAATATGATATAACAGCTGAGATGAGAGAATGAGAGATTCATGGGTGTTTAAAACCTTTTGAGTTGTGAATGGTTTTTAGACCAGGCATAGTTCATAATTTCACAAGATGTATTCTTTTTGAACGGTTTAAATTGTACTAAATCGTTCTTTGGCGGGCCTCAAAACTCTTGACCTCAAGTGGAGCAACATCAACTCCATTGTTTTGTTAGTTGAACCCAACCCGCCACCCATACGCAAGATGTATATCTTTTGCATTGACTGAGTCTACATCAGTCAATTTTTGTTTGATTGGATAAAGAATTTAATTTGCTTGTGGTTATCTAGAGAAGACTGAACTAACACCAAAATAAGGGGAGTGGGGGTGGTCACTAGTGATAGAATTCCATCACTCACAAGCATCCAATCAACTTCTGCCATATCATCGGCCACTATTCTATCACTCACAAACATTTTGTAGTGACGGTGGTCACTAGTGATAGAATTTCATCACTCACAAATTTTTTTAATTTTTATTTTAAAATTATAAATTAACAATAAAACACTAAAATTATAAATTTCATTAAAATTAAAACATACTAGTTCAATTTAACATACTAGAAATATTTTAGGCTACAAACTAAAAAAAAAATACTAAAAAAACTCTACTCCTCGTCCGACTCATGAAACTCCAAACATAAAGAACCTACTAGTTCGATTAAATCGTATCTCAATCGAAAGTGAGTTTCTTCATCACGCAATTCTTGTTGGATATTTTTTGGAACTTGAACTTGTGTAGGAGGATCCGGCACCCAATCCGAAGATATTGCACATCCGTCTTCTTTGATTATCATATTGTGCAATATGATACATGCATATACTATGGTATGTATTGGTTTCTTGTTCATCGCACGAACTTGTGTAAGAATTAGTTTATTCGGTTGGCCAACCATGCTATTATATTAATAGAATGGCGCCAACGCAAGTAAATTCAATCGACAAGAAAGCATTGTGAAACTGATGATAAAATCAAAATGAATCATTGCTTGGTCATGATAAATAGGGTTCAACGATCACTACAAGAAAGTACATCCTTTACCGGCGACACCATTAGCGGCGACAGGTCTGTCGTCGCCGCTATTGGTCGATCCGTGTCAAGCCAAATTACATCCGTTGATCAAAAGCGTGATCTGACGGTTGGAAATTCTAGAGGCAATAGCGGCGACAAGTCATGGGCAATACCGGCGACAAGTTAACTCTTGTATCTGGTCAACCGACAAAAATCTAACCTCTGGTCAACCGGCATAGGTAATACCGGCGACGAAAGGAGTATTACCGGCGACAGGCTGTCGCCGCTAAAGGTCAAACGCAAAAATACCCTATACAGCGCCAATTTCTCCCTCCTCCTTCATTTTTCCCCAAAAACACCTCGGAACTGCGCTGCTAAATCGCGATTTTTGTCCAAATTGGTTAGTTTCACTTTGTTTTTGTAAGATTTCTTCTCTATTTTGTTATATACATGTTCTAGGCTTTAATTTTTGTGTATTTTTGTGCTTATGGTAGAGAAATCCGATCACCTCCATCACTTCTCCGGTCACCACCATCACTTCTCCGGTCACCAAATCGTCTCCGCGGTCTACATCTCTTGGAAACTTGAAAATACGGGTAGTTTTATATGTATTTTTTTTCAAAGTTTAGAAATTGTATAATGTTTGGTTTAGGTGTGTAAATGTGTGTGTAAGGATGTATGTTTGTATGGCTAATGTATAATGTAGGTGTATTTGGTGAAAATGTGTATATGGAAATCTATGTATTTGTGTATCTAGGTGTATGTAAGCATGTATGTGTGTATGTAAGTCTACGAATGTATGTATGTTGGTGTATGTTAGTATGTCAAATGTATAATGCAGGTGTGTTTGGTGAAAATGTGTAAATGAAAATCTATGTATTTGTGTATGTAGGTGTATGTAAGCATGTATATGTGTATGTAAGTCTATGAATGTATGTATGTAGGTGTATGTTAGTATGTAGGTGTATGTAAATGATGAACAATTGGTGAAAGTAAATGTTTGCAATTGGTGAAAAATGTGTATGTTGTATGTTTGTACAAAGTATGCAAATGTGTATGTAAGTATGTATAAATTTTATATTGATTTGTAATTGATAAACACTTGTTTGAAATGTTTATTTGAATTTGAGTTACATTTGTTGTACTTTCCCTTAATTTCTATTAGATACACATGCTGTAACATTTATAACTTTATAGGGATTATGTTTTCGGTATTGTTGATATTCGCTTATTTGATGGCGGATGTGGCCCCCTGGGGACATGGGGGTGACGGCGCTGGTGATCCACCGATTCCTCCTGGTGGATTTCGTGGCACACACGAGACAGACGGTAAGTCTTTTACTAAATTATTTTGTAGTCCTTATATTTTATATATTATAAATGTTGTTACTAATTATTTTTGTTTTAATTGCAGCGGTTCCCCCGAAAAGGAGGGGGAAAGCAAAAAACGAGAAACTAAGGCGTCTGGTAAAAGCGGGGGGGGGCCTGTATCACTTACGTTTGACAGGCACGTCACGTATACCCCCGTTGGTAAAACAAGAGATATGTTTTCACGGGAGGTCGGCCTGTATATGTGGCGGTCCATCCCGTTCGATAAAATTGGATGGGATAACGTTGAACAACATTACAAAGACGCCCTCATGAACCACTTACGGGTAAATAAGTTATATGCATAAAATTTTATCAAATATTTAAGCACATGCAAATCTAATTTATATATGATATTGTAACTTTTTTTATTTAATTTGTAGGAAAATTTCAATTTTGATGAAGTGGAACGTGATATAGATGCCGAAAACTTGACGGGTGGCATTAGGGCTGTGCTTATGAAGCGGTACTCTGACCGCAAGTACAGCGCTAAAAAATTATTTAAGAGCAAGGGAGGTTACAATGATCTTAAGAGTGCAAGGGCATACCATCCACGGGATATGCCCTATGATAACTGGTTGAGAACCATCGAAGGTTTTCGGGAGGCAAAATATATTAAAAGAAGCGAGGCCAACACACTAGTACGCGAGAAACAACAATTCCCATACCGTGGGGGGACATCGTCGTACGGTAGCACCGCCTATAAAAATGTAATGTTTTATGTATGTGTGCGCGTGTGTAAGTTTTTTGTTTATTTAATGTCTAATCTAAGTTAATGTTAAACAGGATATGGATTGGGTACCTACGTATGCTAAAACCCACACGGACAATCAAGGGAATTGGGTTGATCCGGTTGCTGAACAAAATTACGTAAGTATTTCTTTTAAGTATTATTTTCTATAACAAATATATATATATATATATATTTAATCATCTTCGTAAAATACAGCGGAACATACAACAGGCCACAAGTGAATGGAGCGGTGAGGGTCCGCCAATTGCCCCGTATCAGGAAGCGTTGGGTGATCGGCGAGGATGGTACCGCGGGATGGGGCCTAAACCTTCTTCCAACACGTCCTCGCACTCGTCATCTAACATGTCGTCTTCGCACACTCAAACGCAAGAACCCTTTTCCGAGGTAAACTACGCAATTTATAAAATGACAAACGAACGCATGTTTCCTTGTTAAATATATGCTAATATACGTTTTGTTATCTATTATTGTAGGATTTTGTTAACAGCTTATTCCAAACCCCGTCCTTTTTTAACCAACTTAACAATTATCTTGCTTCACAAGGAAAAGGAAAAGGAAAGTCAAAAGGCTACGATTCTGATGACTTATTCGATAATGAATCCGGGGGCGAAGAGTGACTTGTTTTTAATGTATGATTTAATTAAACGTTGTAGGATTATAATGTACGACTTAAACGTAGTCTTTAACTATATTTCTTTGAGTATATGTTGATTATGTTCATGTTAGAAAACGTGTATGCTTGCGTTGTTTGAAAATTGGCAGGTTTTGGTTTTTCGGCCAAAAAACTGACTGGGCAGCTGGTAATACAGCTGCTGTATTAAAAAAAAAAATTTGACCTTTAGCGGCGACACGTGTCGCCGCTATTGCTCTTGAACCTTTAGCGACGATAGTCAATACCGGCGACTTGTTAGCGACGATAGTTGTCGTCGCTAAAGATTGACGACCAATACCGGCGATAAGAACCAATAGCGGCGACAACATGGCAATAGCGTCCGAGAAATACCGGCGACGCAATACCGGCGACGTGTCGTCGCTAATACCAAATAGCGGCGACAAAATGCACCAATAGCGGCGACACCTGTCGCCGCTAAAGGTACCCCGTTCTTGTAGTGGATTCAATCCATAAACCGAACACACAATACAAATTAAATATGATCTCCGTGAATGTTTTACATGATGTCATCATCCTCCAAACACTCAAAGTTACAAGCTTCATTACTACAATTCTTTCAAAAACTACACCATCTCCCTTCACTCTCACATGATCTCTCCTTTTTCACCATGAACTTTCCGTTCCTCCTCCATCTCTCGTCCACCTTACACCCTCTTTCATCCGCTCACAACACCCATAAACATCACCATTGGATTATCTCTTAGGAAAAACAATATTATTAATTGTCATTTTCTCAAGTCATTTAAAATGTATTTGCAGATTGAAAAAAATACGGATAAATTTTATACAAAATGATTAAGATGTTAACACAAGGAAAAGTGGTATATTCTTAGCCGTTTTATACACAGGTATAAGTTTTAATATTTATAAAATACGATAAAATACTATCACACTACACTTCACATTGGGTAAGTGCATCCATCGTTGGCGTAATAGTGATGGTAAGATATCGAGGTTGTCCAAGGATACAACGAGTTTTGTTCAATTTAGGTTTGTTTTGTCCTAAAAATAAAAAATGTAAACCGAAAAAAAAGTCTATTTCAAATATATTCTTGACAAAACCAATTAAAAAGTGGGTGTAAATTGGTATAAAAACATGTGTACTTTTGCTTATATCAATTATAAGATATTTTTTTATAAATATATGGATAAAACCAATAAGCTCAGATCCAATTAGCAATTGAAGTGTATCAACTACCATCACCAAGTCCTGCAGGAGATTTCCTCAGACCCAGTTAGCAATTGAAGTGTATCGACTACCATCACCAAATCCTGAAGGAGATTTCCTGGTGGTGGTATATTTCATAACCAAAATACTGCTCAAAATCAAGAAACCTCATGGTTCAAGTGGAATAACTAGACTGTCCCCAAAGTAAATATGTTCATGTAGAGGGATGTGAATAGGAAAATTTCTAATTGTGATGCATTGGAAAGAAGAGGTATGGCTATTAATCGCAATTTTATCTCCCAACTATGGGATATATCTTTAATCTACTTGACGTCTTTTATGTACTTGTATTGTGGCAAATCTTTTTGGTGGCAATTATGTGTATGGCTAAGAATCCCAATCCCAGATCAGTTTAATTCAGTGAGAGTTGTATTGAAATATGCGGCTGAGCTGCAGCTAAATAGCAAGAGAATAAAGGCAGTTAAAGCAACTTTTGTGTTGGCTTATTGGCGTATCAGGAAACCGATCGGGGAATGACAAGGATTTTAATGGAATACATGATTGCCTATTCAAGCTGATTAAAGACAACAAGGATCTATCCTTCTGGTGGATAATGAGCAAAACTAAATGGAGGAACATTCCTTGGGAAAAATGGAAAAGTGGTGTTGAGGATGAAGATTTCCAGTAAAGTTGTTGTTGTTTCTTATCTTTCTCTTGTTAATTGTACTCTTTTGGTTGCTCTCGTAATCTCGTCTCGTTTATTGCTAAGAGCAATATGTTTCAATGGTTAATTTCGGCGTGTCTCACACCCTCAAGTTCCACATGCGGAGTTTTACCGTGAGGCGTGTGGCTGACCATGATTTAGCCACTAATCATGTTGAACCAACAATTTAAAATTATACAAACTTCACTAATAACATGATTGATGATAAAGTTTAATTGTCTAAAACGTAGTTTATGTTGCAGCGGTAAAATAAAGTAAAACCGATCAAGAAATTAAAATCACAAGTTTAATAAATGTTCAAAACATAAACTTTTAACGAACCACCCACTCCATTTGATTGCAACGCCCGTCCATAGCTGTACCTACTGACCTGCAAAGCATGCAACTACGTGTCAACAATAAAGTTGGCGAATTCACAAATTATAGTTTAGCAAAAGTAAAGTTCACAATGTTTTTTATTTATGTATGACTCGGGTAGCTAACACTCATCACATGACTAAATTGTGTACAGAATGCTGATGTTTCGTTTGTGCCCTCATTAATGTCTATCAACATTAATGCAAGAGTGAAGGTTAGAAGTTCACGCCTGGCCTCCAACACGTTGTGAGGATTGTTAAACCTAATAGCGATATGCCTACCCGACAATCTAATCGGTAAAACACAAGGACTTTAATGATAGAGTTTTTCGTTTAGTCCAAGTGTACTATCCACCTCCAGTGAATAGCATGTTTCAATGGTTCACAGAGGGAACGCGCGCGTAGTCCCAAACAGGGCTACCGTAAAAAGAGTTGTTCCAACAAGGAATGCATGCTTTTGGAAAATGATTGTGAACTCACCTTAGTTTTCTCAGTATTAAACTTGAATGGTAATCATGTATGTCAATCAAGTCCTGATATGTTTACCGTTTCAATTAGTTTAATTTATGAATCCCTACACGTAATCTAACACATAGTCTCCGAATCACATTTAGTGCATGTGATCATCTAATTTAGTGCATGTGATCATCTAATTCCAAAAACGCATTCATTGCCCCTTATTAATGTTTCTAGTATTATACAACACCTTATGATAACATGTATGCACATTTAAAACATTCACAAACACTTTCAGCTCATTGTAGTTTTATGTCCGATTTTAGCAGTTTTCCGGCATTTATTTAAAATACTAATCGAACTCAGAAAATAACAGTATTTTAACAAAACATGTTATTCAATCCCCGAATACTAGTATATTTTTCTCATGACCAGAATCTTTACAGAAAAAATCATTAAAAAATATTCTTTACACCTAGGTCTGATTTATAACTTTCTGATGACAGTTTACACCAAAAATTATTTAAAAATCATCGGTTATTATTATTATGAAATTCTAGTTGGAGGTTATCGCTACCTCCTGGAAGTACTTACAATAAAAATTTTATATCATTGCTCAATTCCTACATTGAGTTATGACATTCGTAACGGGCTGCAAATTCTTACAGAAAATGCAGCCTAGACATGTGACACAAAATAAATCATTTAAAATACCACAAGACGTCGAAAATGTGATTCCATTCCAGTTGGGTTTGAAAGATATTTCCTGGAAGTTAATCATGGACTCAAGAAACATCAGTTTTTGATAAAGTTTGACCCGGTTACAGCCGATTAAAGTCGGTTGTAACGTTCCTGGACATAAGTTCATTCGTTACGCAAATACCACAAACTAATATCTAACGAACCCAACGACTTATATACTTTATTTATAGCAGGTTTGTATCAGAAATAAGATCATCTAGTAACCAATTTATCACCAACCACCGGGTTAAACCCATGAATGACACCCGAGAGACATACCCAAACCCGGGGTCAACCGTAACGGCCAAAAATCATCATCTATTCCCAAAACGCAGCCAAGATGGATAAAAAGAAAATCATGCATAACCGTGTATAATTATCCCAAAACACAAGATTCAACCCGTAACGAAACCCTAACGGCTTAACCGATCATGTAAACGACCAAAACATCACAACCCATGGTTTCCATCACCTAACACTTCACATAACATCAAATCACCATGTATATCAAATAAACGCAGCCGATATATATATAGGATTAGGTTCAAACGTGAACAAAATCTCAAGAGTGAACTGCGTGAACTGATCTGGGCCCTTGATTTTTATGATCTTGAGATTAAAGTGAGTGGCATGATGGTAATTATTTGGTTAATTTTTTCCATTTAATTAAATACAAAAAGGGTATATGTGTAATTTCAATCTTAAATTGATTGCATAAATCTCTCACAAATCAAGTAATCAATTATCCTCTTAAATTGATTGCATAAATCTCTCACAAATCAAATCAAGGATTAGGAAAGATGTAACTTAATTCAATTATTAAAATAATTATTTGTTTAAATGCAATGTACACATGTGTATTCTGATTTTGCCATCTTTTTAATGCGATGTACACATGTGTATATCGTCTGTTTTTGTGATATCTCAGAATTTTTTTTGTATTGGATGTTGATGTACACCTGTGAATTACTGTACACATATGTACGATGCTGAGTACACATGTGTACTGTTCTATTTATATCCAAGTACACATATGTATACCGTTGAAATATGAAGGTTACGTGGATCTTAAAAATCAAAATTTGAATTATGTTGATGAAATCTGAAATAAAAATTAAAATTGAAATATGGTGATTTGTTGTTTGTTTTGATAATTATCTTATTAATAAATAAACATAATGTGGATAATGAATTTAAATTAGGAAATATGTAACTTAATTCGATTATTAAAATAATGATTTAAATCTAATTTTTTATATAATTACAATCCTACCCTTAACAACTAAAAAGGAAATCAAGGGTCCATATTTGTTCACGCAGTTCACTCTTGGGAGGTTGTTCACGCTGGAACTCTACCCTATATATATATATATATATATAGGAATAAGTTAAAATGAGAACCACCTCGAGTTGTAAGAACCAGCGAGAACCACCCCCGCGGGGGGCCGTTGACCACGATTTTTTTTTTTACAACTAGATGTGTATATTTTAACACCCTACGTAAAGTTTGGGTTTAAACGGCGCGCCCGAGGGGGTAGTTTTTTACGCCCAAAGTTTGGTTAAAAAAAAAGAAAAATTAAAAAAAAATAAAAAAACCCAAACTTTGGGCGTAAAAAACTACCCCCTCGGGCGCGCCGTTTAAACCCAAACTTTACGTAGGGTGTTAAAATATACACATCTAGTTGTAAAAAAAAAATCGTGGTCAACGGCCCCCCGCGGGGGTGGTTCTCGCTGGTTCTTACAACTCGAGGTAGTTCTCATTTTAACCTTCCCCTATATATATATATGTGTGTGTGTGTGTGTGTGTGTGTATTCATGCATGAACTAGTTACCTAGCAGTGAAGGGGATCCGATTAGCCTAGGTGTCGAAGACTTGAAGTCCTTGGAGCCCTTGGTTGGGTCCACAGTAGAGGAGAGAAAAAGTTGCAAATTAGGGTTTGGGTTTGCAGATTTTAGGAGTGTTATGAAAACAAAATGCTTCTTACGTAATTAATATGTTAGAACAACTTGGGCGGTTTAGGAATTAAGTTGGGGTGAAATAGAGTTGGGTCGCAAATCACATGGGTAAAGGAACAAGGGGTAGCAGTTGAACTGACTAAAAGTGTGAGCCGATTAGAAAGTAGAAGTGGTTATAAAGTTTTGAAGTTATAATTGTTTCATGCATTACGTAACAGTATAGAGAAAGTAGGTGGTTTGAGTTTGGAGTCCGCTAAGGACTTTCATTGGGCCATAAGGCTTCTTGGGCCACCAACTTGAAGTTGCTACAAAGCTTCAAATCGATTTGGGCTTATTTGGACCGAATAAAAAACAAGTGGGTGTGGCCGCATACGAGAAGGGATAACGGGTTGGGCCACAACTGGGCCGCACAGGGAGCGGTGTCGATATTTGATTAAAACGGTACGGGCGTCGGGTCGGTTCAACACGTCGGGTCGGGCATCAAGTATTCATTTGTATAAAATAAATTAGATAAGTATAATTAATTCGTCACTCGAGTTCATACATTTATATAAATAAGATAACTATATGAACTGATTTATAAATGCAAAATAAGCGGCTTATACCTCAAAATCACGGGTTGTCACAACATGCCTTTTAAAAAAAGGTGTTTAACCGGCTAAACTAAACCTTAAAAAAATAACCAATGATCAAAAGACTAAGTGTCTTTCACCAGGTATAGGTGCACATTCCCTAATGCCACCAGAAGAAGAAAGAAGAATACTTATGTTTTGTTGTTCTTAACAAATGAAGCATATTCTACAAACTTTAATAATCCAGTTGTAATTAAATAATACTTGTAGATAAATTTAATAATCCAGTTGTAATTAAACAATACTTGTAGATTGGTTTTATGTAATATCCCTGAATGAGAAACCAATTATTAGCATGTATACTCTCTTCTTAGAAATGTTCATATCTAAAATAATATACATTCTCATTCATGCAATGTCACCTTGACAAAAGCCCAGCATATATGGTCAGGTCACTACGGATCCAAAATATTTGTAAAAAATTGGAAATTTAAAGAATTTGGAATATATTCAAACCAAGTGGTTCTTCTTGAAGTTGTCCGTTTTTTGTTTTGTCTTGCATATAAATCATTATGAAGACGAAACGTGTCGCAACCCCCGTCCCATAGTTACTCTGGGAACGAGCGGCCGCGGCCAGTCTTGGTGGTATCACGTTTTTCATCATTTTGGCAGTGAAATTTATATCAGAACCGTAGTTAGAAAATATTTCATCAGAGTAAAACCACCATATTTTATAACAATAATAACATGGGTAAAACCCAAGTTTCAGTACACACATTTTTATAGGGATCAACCCTATTTTATTTAAATAAAACATCTCTTTATTTAGGTAACATTTATAGCCACTTTTCCAAGCCTTCAGTGCTGTCCCAGCTGGCTTCGATTTGGCTTTCACATTTTGTTACCTGAAACTCGTTTAAAAACATTTTGTCAGTGGGAAATACAGGTGAGTGAATCCCAGTTTAATCGAGCCCAATTTTATTATCATTCGCAGTATTGAGGGTGATCTCGCAATTATATTTGTTTCCAATTCTTACTTTAATTACCACCCACGGTAGTGGCATCCCGACTTATGGTTATGTTACTACTCACAGTGTAGTAACAAATTTTGTATACAAAACCCCAAATATACCGACGATAATTGTAGAATTACAAATACTCAATCACTGTTCATTGTAATGTAAAATATTTGAGGTTTTGTAAAAACAGTTTATGCAAAAAGGAGATTACTCACATTGTTGTCTTAGGTTTTCTTTAAGGATTTCCTGGTGATTATCTATAATTTACACAAATGCATACGCGTTAGTATAATAACCCAATATTTACATTAGTAATACCCTCCCTGAGACGGCATTCCAACGACTACGTCGGGCTGAACCACGACAGCTGTTACGGAACCCTGGATCAATCGGGCAGCGTATTTTAGGACATATTGGGACATTTAAAATATATTAGGGGTGTCGAAAAATATTTTGGAGGGTTGTTATATCCTCCCCACCTTGTTTTAGAACTCGTCCTCGAGGTCTACTGGAACAGGTGTGGGAATTTTCTTTGCATTTCTGATTCAAGCTCCCATGTGTATTCTGATCCTCTTTTGGAGTCCCACTTCACTTTGAGTAGAATTAATCTCTTATGTTTGAGGTTCTTGACTTTCCTGTCTTCAATCTGTAGAGGCTTTTCTACAAATTTTAACTTTTCATTTACCTCTGTGTCCTTAAGAGGCACAACTAATGATTCATCAACTAAGCATTTCTTGAGATTAGATACATGAAATATATCATGTATTCCTGCCATTTCCTCTGGCAGTTGTAGCTGACAGGCTACATGTCCTATTCTTTTAATAATCTTAAAAGGTCCAACATACCTGGGGCTTAGCTTTCCCCTCTTGATGAATTTTACCACTCCTTTCCAAGGAGAGACTTTTAATCACACCTTGTCACCTACCTGAAATTCCAACGGTTTTCATTTGTTATCAGCGTAACTCTTTTGTCGATCACGTGCTGCTTTCAGTCGTTCCTTGACTTGAATAATCTAGTCTGTCGTTTCTTGTACTATTTCTGGTCCAGATAATTGCTTTTCCCCAATTTCTGCCCAACAGACTGGGGTTCGGCACTTTCGTCCATAAAGTGCTTCGAATGGTGCAGCATTTATACTTGTATGATAACTGTTGTTATAAGAAATTCTATCAATGATAAATGATCATCCCAATTACCTCCGAAATCAATTACACAAGCTCTAAGCATATCATCCATTATCTGAATTGTCCTTTCGCTTTGTCCGTCCGTTTGAGGATGGTAAGTTGTGCTTAGATTCAGCTTGGTTCCCATTGCTTTTTGGAAACTTGTCCAAAAATGAGAGGTAAAACGACTATCTCTATCAGAAACAATTGATAAAAGAATTCCATGTAATGAAACTGTTTCATTTACATATAATTTAGCTAATTGTTCCATATTGAAAGTTTCCTTTATTGGTAGGAAATGAGCTGACTTAGTTAGCCTGTCTCCAATCACCCAGATTGTATCATTACCTTTTCTTGTTTTGGGTAATTTGGTAACAAAATCCATTGTTATCAATTCCCATTTCCATACTGGCATTTCTAATTGTTGTAGCAGTCCTGAGGGTTTTTGATGTTCAGCTTTGACTTGTGAACAGGTTAAACATTTAGAAACATAAGCTGCTATATATTTCTTCATTCCTATCCACCAAAAACTTTTCCTTAAATCCTGATACATCTTATCACTTCCAGGATGCATCATACACTTAGATTTATGGGCTTCTTCTAATATACGGTGGCGTAGGTTTCCTAATTTAGGTATCCACATCCTCTTCTTATGGAATCTCCAAATCCCATATGTTCCTTGATCTAGTTCTTTAATCATTCCTTTCAATTTTTCAGTATCATCCTTGATTACTGATTCTTGTGCTTTTCTAATCTTCTCATTTAAATCTACTTGTAGATTTAATTTAAGAGAACATACTCTTATTGGCTTTTCGTGATACTTTCGGCTTAAAGCATCGGCTACTACATTAGCCTTTCCTGCATGATACTGGATATTACAATCGTAATCATTAAGGATCTCCATCCAACGTCTTTGTCTCATATTCAACTCCTTTTGCCTGAAAACATACCTTAAACTCTTATGATTAGTGAAAATGGTAAATTTAATACCATAAAGGTAATGTCTCCAAATCTTAAGGGTAAAAATTATGGCTCCTAGTTCTAGATCATGGGTTGAATAATTCTCTTCATGATTATTAAGTTGTCTAGAGGCGTATGCTATAACATTTTAACGTTGCATCAACACACATCCATAACCTAACTTAGAAGCGTCACAATAAACTACAAAATCTTCAGTTCCTTCTGGTAACGCTAGTATGGGTGCGTTGGTTAATCTTTGCTTAATAATTCTAAAGGGTTCTTCTTGTTTTGATCCCCATTCAAACTTAATGGATTTACAGGTTAGCTTGGTTAAGGGAATGCCTATTCTAGAAAAATCTCGAATAAATCTTCTATAATAACTGGCCAATCCTAAGAAACTTCTAACCTCAGTTGGTGACTCAGGGGTTTTCCATTTGGCAATTGCCTCGATCTTGGTGGGATCTACATGAATTCCTTCATGATTAACTAAATGTCCAAGAAACTGAACTTGTTCTAACCAAAACTCGCACTTTGAAAACTTAGCATAAAGCTTATCCTTCCTTAATAAACTTAGAAGTGCATGCAAATGTTCTGCGTGTTCTTCTTTACTCTTAGAGTAAATGAGAATATCATCTATAAAGACAATTATGAATTTATCCAAATATGGCCTACATATTCGGTTCATCATATCCATAAATGAGGCTGGGGCATTGGTTAAACCAAATGGCATGACGGTAAATTCATAATGGCCATACCTTATTCTAAATGCGGTCTTAGGAATATCCTCTTCCAGTACCTTTAATTGATGATATCTTGAGCGCAAATCGATTTTAGAGAAAAATCGAGCTCCTTGCAATTGATCGAACAGATCATCGATTCTTGGTAATGGATACCGATTTTTAATCATGACCTTGTTCAATTCACGGTAATCAATGCACATACGCATCGATCCGTCTTTCTTTTTGACGAATAAAATTGGCGCTCCCCATGGCGATGAGCTTGGCTGTATAAATCCTTTCTCCAGCAATTCGTCTAATTGCTTCTTTAGTTCCTACATTTCTGCTGGTGCCAAACGGTAAGGTGCCTTGGCAATTTGTGTTGTTCCTGGTAACAGGTGTATTCTGAATTCGACTTCTCTGTCTGGCGGTAGTCCTGGTAATTCTTCTGGAAACACATCTGAAAACTGAGATACTACAGGAATATCTTTCATATCTTTTCCTTTAGTGTTAATGATTATAGAAATCAAATACACTAAGGATCCTTTTCTTACATAACTTGATGTTTTCATCACAGAGATGAATTTTGTAATTCTAGATGGCTATATTGTGATCTTTTCACCCCTTGGTGAAATGACTTTTGATCACATAAAATACTGGCTTTATTGGCTGCTAACCAATCCATTCCTGATACAACATCAAATCCTGCCAGTTTCATTGGGTAAAGGTTTGCAGTAAACTTATGGTCTGAAATTTCTATTCTTGCTCCCTGCAAGATTTCAGAAATCCTAACGGTTTCCCCATTGGCTGTCTCTACTAGACATTCTTGTGAGAGTTTAGTTAATGATTTATTTAGAAGTTTACAAAATGAAGTATTAATAAAACTTTGGTTCGCACCAGAGTCAAATAATACTTTAGCAAAACATCATTAACTGAAAACGTACCGGCTATTTCATTCGGAATCATCTTGGCTTCTTCTGTAGTCAGAACAAATGCTCTAGCATTTTTGTTAGTCTTGTTGTTCATGGCTGGAGCTAATTTCGGACAATTTGGCTTGATGTGACCTTTTTCTCCACAGTTGAAGCATATTCCATTGCTAGGTTTCTTCCTACAATCTTCTTCCATGTGTCCTGGTATCTTACAGAAATTGCAATAAACGAAGCATCTTCCTATATGCTTCTTCTTACAGGCCTTACAGTAAGGTGCAAATGTAGAACCTACATTTTTCCCACGATTGGAATTTCCATAACGAAATTCTTGGGTAAGTCTTTGAGCTAAGTTTCTTTTCTGGTCCTCTTCTCGAGTACGTACTAACTCATCAGTCAAGGTATTTGCTAGTTCTGCAGCTTCTTCTATAGTTTGAGATCTAGCTACCTTGACTACGTGCCTAATTTCACTGATTAATCCCCAGACATAACGGGAGATTAACACTGGTTCTGGTGATGCAAGGGTCGGCACTATTCTAGCATATTCGAAGGATAACGTAGTGTAACCCTTACTATCCACTCCAGTCATTCTGAGGTTTAAGAATTTATTTGCTATCTGTTCTTTTTCATTGGGAGGGCAGAATTTCCTTTCCACCATACTCTTAAATTCTTCCCACTCCATATTGTAAATTCTGTCACTCCCCCTAGATTGGAGGATAGTGTTCCACCATTCTAATGCTGAGTTCCTAAACAGATTGGAAGCAAACATTATCTTATCCTCTTCTGCGCACTTGCTTATTTTTAAGACTGCTTCGCTCTTTTCTATCCAGTGTAGAGCTGCAATGGCCCATTCATTGCTCGAGAATTTTATTGGTTTACAAGACCAATATTCTTTATAAGAACAACAATAAGACATGGTTCTTCTTCTTTTGGGAATGGGCAGGTGAAGTATGGGTCCATTGTTCACGCTGTGTTCAGGTTCAGTTGGTCGTTTACTATCACGGTTACTTTTATTATCAGCGTCCCTAACATTTTGGATAATAAATGGCATTGCATCTATAATTCCTTGTGCCACTATGTGTTGAATAGCACTGTTATCCACTTGGTTTCCATTGTTATTGTTATTCTGGTTATCATGATCCAGATTATTATTATTCTGGTTTTCCGGGTTATTATCCGGATTCTCCTGATTCACTTGGTCAGCCATCTGAATTTTAAACATTTACCATGTAACGCCCCGAAAATATAAAACATTATATTAGAACTATAAAGTATAAAATAAACAAGAATAAGCTAACTAAGGTAAGTAACCTAGTTAGTCATAAATATTGTTATAACTAAGGAACATGAGTTAAAACACTTAGAGATTAACATGGTTTTTAGTTGGAGGGCCAAAAGTGTTAAAATGGAAAACTTAATATTATTAAACTTAAAAATAAAATCCAAACACACCTTTAGATGTGTCTGGATCGAACAAGAACAGGAGAAGGGTGACCAACCCACCTTCAAACCCTAACTCTTACAAAACTCACAAATTAAAGGCCCAAATCAAGTCAAAATCGAAATCTGAATATAGATTAGTGATCACCTCGACGAAGGGATCATAAGGTATGTAATTTCCATGGAAAATTTTTCATCCAAATTTCTGAGTGAGTTCATGAAATTCGAAATTGATGTTGCATGATTGTGGTATGGATGATATTGAAGTGAAATAGTGTTTAGGAGTAACCCTAGACAAGTATATATTGAAATCATGCCTAGCTCAAGTAAATTCAGATTTTGTTGATGCTAAATTCATGTATGAGATGTTTTTAGGGTTTTGATTACTAAAAATTAGTGTTATGATGTCAAGAACATGCTTAAATTGAAAGCTGAATTCAAACAGCTCCTGATCAGAATTTACAGCCGGCTTGTATTGGCTGTAACCTGAACAAAACGTGACAAAAACATGTGTTTCTTGAGTCTAAAATGTAATTCCAGGAAATATCTTTAAAACCCCACTGGAATCGCATTTTTTCGACGAAAATGAGCGTTTTATGAATTTTTCCGTATCAAAGGTTCAAGCTGCGTTTTCTGGCAGAATTTGCAGCCCATTACGAATGTCATAACTCAATTTAGGGATTTAGTTATGATCTCAAATTTTTACTGTAGATAGTTTTAAGCGATTAAAAGAATCGCCAATTGGAATTTCGTCAAACGTATAAACGAGGAATTTGAATGAATTTTTCCGTAAGCTGCAGTCAGAAGTGACGAATCTGATTGCAGCTTAGTAAATGAATTTTTACGAATTTTTGGTAAAGAGTTAGATCTTGAAATTTTAACACTAGGCCTAACCCTCCGAGAGGTACGCCACATAAAAAAATCATAATTTTTGAAGACTTGTAAACAGGTTAAACAAGTCACCAAAAATAGCCCATTTTCAGTGATATGAAATGCCTAAATGAAATCGCGGCCATCTAGTTAGTATGTAAAATTTGATTTCGTTAAGAGTTCGGATGAAATATGCCTGTAACGATTCTCCTAGGACCCATAATATAACCCTAAACGCTCCTAAATACACCCCGAGTACGAGAAACGGACCCGAAATACCTTCGTGCTTGAAGAAATCAAGAAAAACATTATTTTTGGTTCGCTCGCGGGCCGCGTAAGAGTTAAGCCAAGCTTACGCGGGCCGCGACAGCAAGGCAACTACCGGATAAAGATCAAGGCCACGTGTCGTTACACGTGTCAAGACCCTCGATGACTCAGCAACCTCCGATCTGATCCAAACTCCCTCGCGGGCCGCGTAAGGTTCCTTTCAAGTTTACGCGGGCCGTGACGCGCCCCTTTTCCAGCACTATAAATAAGGAGCTCGGGGTTCAGTTGAAATCGCTCAATTCTTTTCTTTCTCTTAGCTTCTATTAAAGCAAAGTAATAGCTCTGGTGTTATACTCTAAAAACCGAAACTCTGCCCGTTATTAGGGTAATAACTCTAATCACTGGTACGATTCAATGTCCGATCGATTGAAGCCAATCCGATGGATGTTTAAGTGCTGCTCAAAACTCGGGCTATACTTTGTCATTCGTCGTAAATTCGATGGATGTTTAAGTATTGCACTTTGTCGTTCGTCGTGAGGGTTTTGATTTCGTGATTATCGTTAAAGTTGAATTGAGTTAATACACTAATACGAGTTCCATTGTATCTAGAAATTAGAACTCGTAACCAAGAAGTTAAACTAGAATACTTAGCAATTAAGTAAACTTAATAGTTAAGTAAACTTACTAATTACGTACACTTTAGTTGTTAAGGAAACTTAGCTGTTAAGCTAGTTGAGTAGATTAATTAATCTGCTAATTAAGCTAAGTAAGATTAATTAATCAGTTAAGTATGATTAATTAATCAGTTAAGCAAGATTAATTAAGCTAAGCGAGATTAAGTAAGTAAGTAAATTAAACACCTAAATAGATATACATAGATATATATATATATATATATATATGAGATAGATAATATTAAAGAAAGATGCTAGGAAGGTATAAGAAGATATATATATGGGTAGGAAGCTTCCTAGAAAATGTATAGGTAACTTCCTAGAAAAACTATAGGAAGCTTCCTAGAAAGTTGTTTTATGTATTCGGGTTTATCCCATCTATTTAATAAATAAAATCCGGTGTTTTCCAAACTCTGATATTTGCCTAACTCACGGTCCCGATGAAGTTTTCGCTGCAGTGCTTTTCAAAATAACCACCGGTACCACTAAACTGGTTCGCGGCTCCCGATTCCGTCCAGGGCAAGGTCGGGGGACTTGACAAAAGGTGGTATCAGAGCCACTTGTTTAAGCAATTAGGTGTTGTAATAAAATACCTAAGTTTAAACGAAGAGTTAGGAACTTGATATTTTTTGGTAGCACCCAAGATAGTATTTAGACTTGAACTTAAGAAAGATGCCTTAATATGAGCTCCAAGAGGAGCTAATTACTTGTATAAATATAAAATGATAGATATTGGTATGTCGTAAGAAGGATGACCAGAACATTGCAAGTACGATAAATAAGCAATAACACTTAATAACTGTAAATTCTTGCTTATTGATACTACTTGGTCTAGAATAAGATATGTTATGTGAATACAAATTTCCTTGATTCTGAATGAAAGCCTTCATAAAAGAGGCACTTTTTAAATTCTTGAAAAGATACTATTTATGGGGAATATAATAATTACCTCTCCGGCGAGAACCGGGTAAGATGAGGTTACCTCTCCGGCGAGAACCGGGTAAGAAGGGGTATAATATGTCAAACAAGTGACAAAATTCCCTAAATAGTACCATGACCTGATGTCTGACTTGTTTTTGGAAAAATCAATCTGTTAAATACATTGACCTTATGAATGGTATGTATGATTATATAGATATGTATATCTATAAGGAAATCCAAAAGCCATAACGATTGACATATTTTTAAAATAAATCACGAACATAAGTGTCAATAATAATTCTATATTTCTTTATCAGGAATCTCTTGCATATATCTATAATTCCGATATCAAACATTATTTCGTTTGATCATCTGTCTCGTAACGCGTGCGACAATATAAACAATGGAAACCCTTTAAGTTGGGACGCCATCAAAAGTATAAGAATTTCCAATGCGTTACCATAGACTATTAACGCAAGTAAGAAGCATGTAAAGTTGTACTAGTGCACAAGAAAACACATGAAACTTAAATTATATGTCCACAGACGTCGAAGTATATCACACACGACTTTCAAGGCAAAACCTTTGGAAAATATAATTAGGCATGACGACACCAATGCGAATCCCGTCAGGGGAAGAACTACTAATCAAAAAGCAGCACTTGGCCACGTGATCCTACAAACAACATGAATCTTGTTGAGGTACGATAGAACAAGATTTCACAACAATCGGTGCATAGTTGTAACAACTCTCATAAAAAAGAAATAATTATTATTTTAATTGACCAATAGGAAACCCTAATTGAGAAACCCAAGTGATTCTGAGCAAACCCTAAAATTTTCGGAACAATCAGAATCAGGATCAGGGCCCCAAAAACTCAGGGGGGGTATTTCCTAGTTAACGATTATCTTTATAAGTTATTATAAAAATCGAATTTAATCGAAACGTCGGCTCACCTGCACTCCAAAAACACGTGGCATGAAAATAAGAAAAGTGTATTCCTTACGGACCGTAAGGAATATTTGTTACGGTCCGTAACAAATGGCAAAATTGGTGTATAAATAGCAGGCTTTGGGACTGGCTTCTGTGCGTTCGTTCGACGATAAAATTCGACTCTGGCACGGAGTTATCGTCCAAATACTCACAATTAACACCCACAAATCACTAATTAGTATAGCGGGGTGCTGCAGAACAGGGTATTAACTTGATCGCTATTACGATTCAACGTCCGATTGATTATAACTATCCAACGATTGTTTAAGTGCCGCTCAAATTGAGTTTATACTTTGTTATTCATTGTGATTTCGACTTGAATGTTTGAGTGATGTTCGAAATCGGACTATACTCTGTCATTCGTTGTGAATCCGCTGAATTGTTAAGTATTGCACTTGTAAATCGTTGTGAGGGTTTAATCTCGTGAATTGTCGTAACTGTTGTATTAGTTACTAACCTGTTTGTGTGTGTATTGTTATTTAAATTAGGATAATCAAGGCTAATCAGTAGGCTTATACTCTGCTCGTTAAATCTACAATGTGAGTCATTCTCTTTTTATCAACTATTTTACAATACCTCAAATTATTTTAAAGGTTATAATTACAGGGACTAAGTCGTGGATATCTTGAATTACTGGTTAGTGGGGTATTGTGCACATTACTAATTTCTCCCAGTTAGGTTCATTGACCTACTCGGGATAATCACTGTTAGGTTCATTGACCTACAGGGATAATCATCACTATTTAGGTTCATTGATCTAAATAGTGGTATGACCATCGTCACCATTGTGACATGTCACCATTGTGACATAGAGCTAGATAAAGATAATATAGAAGCCATTGTAATCGCTCTTATGCTGTAATTAATAACTATGCATCATTATGCAAAATAGAATGATTCACTCAGTATTTCCCGCTGACAAAAACTTTTTCAAACATGTTTCAGGTGATCTGTTATGATCTAGGAAAAGTGCCATAAAGCACTACAAGCTCAAGGAAGTGGCTCAGTATAAAATAAAGAAACATGTTTTAAGAAATAAAGATTTCCCAGTGAAATCACTTTATTGTAAATTATGGGATTTATCCCTATATTATATATAAATGAGAAGTTTTAATATTAATCGATCCTGTTTAAAAAGACTTCCGCTGTCACCTAATTAGATACCACGGGATTTCCTGCCTCGCGGCTCTGGACCGGGTCAAACCGGGGCCGAGGGCCGTGACAGGAAAAGGTGGTATCAGAGCCACTGATTTAAGCTTACTATTGATTTTAGCCTATTAAAGTAATTGAGAGATACTTAGGAAATTTAATTGTCATTCTGTGAAAACATGTTTTATTATCTGACTAATTGTGTACAGTATGGGCAGATCTCTATATGCTAGCCACCGTAGCAATAAATACAAATCTTTAAAATAATTTGACTCAAAGTTTTAGCAATCGAATTACCTACAGTCTAG
The DNA here is from genome assembly GCA_030545235.1 of Helianthus tuberosus. Lineage (NCBI taxonomy): Eukaryota > Viridiplantae > Streptophyta > Magnoliopsida > Asterales > Asteraceae > Helianthus > Helianthus tuberosus. The sequence goes on along the minus strand of CM060365.1, from coordinate 21,253,765 downwards.
AAATCTTACCCAGTAAATAAATAAGTAAACCTTAGTGTGTTTTAATTTTCTGTTATTTTGGGTAGTTACCCAGCATGAAATAATATTTAAAAGTTTTTCTATAAAATTTTTTTATGATTTCTAATTTAGTAATTGTGTGTATTTTGCTAAACAGCATGAGTAACTTATCTGACGCCCTTCAGAATTTAAATCTCTATCCAGTAAGAATAGAGGTTTCCAGAGATTTCAATAGGTATATACCAGACATAGAAGAACCTATAGAATTCAACGCTTCACCTCTCGAGAAACCCAAGCCTAAGAAAATGGAAATTGGGGAAAGTTCTAGGCAAATTGAGGGGTTACTATCTCAGGAAGAACTAGATTTTATAATGGCAACCGATGATACTATTGACCCTATTAATGAAAATGATTTTATTCATTCTCTTGAAACACAACTACCAATGAATTTAGAACCAGCTATTCCAAACCCTTCAATCCACTCGCAAATAGACGAATGGATGAATAATGAAATACTGTTACAAAACCATCCCTATAAGCTTTTTCCTAAGTTCAATTCAGAACCTTTACCAAACCCACCAATGAATAACGAGAATATGATTAAACTTCACCACTTTGGTAAAGAATTAATAGATGCTGGGAATAGGATCCAAGAGATTTTGGGACAGATCTCCTGGAAATACGATGAAAAGGAACGCCGTTACTAGAATACCACCTGACAAAGGATAGGGGATTATGAAACTGTGGTTGTGTAATACTAATAGTAAAATCAGTATGTGTAAAATAAATAATAAAACGGTTGTATATAGAAGCATGATATAATCTATAAAACAAATAAAGTATTAGAAAATTTACAATTTTGTTGTATATTCGTTTACGTGATTATGTGCAAATTAATTGTGACCTTGGATTATTTCTTTTATATTAATTATTTATCTATAAATTAGATATCAGATGGAAAACGCTAATAATGAACCAGTTAATGAGGTTAATCAATCTGAGCAACAACCGGGGGATCAATTTATGACTAGGCAGGATATAGAAAATATCGTTGCTCAAGGGATAGCCAACGCTATTCCAGAAATAGTTGCTCAAGGGATAGCCAATGCTATTCCAGCAATCGTTGCTGCTGTTAAAAATCCAATCGAACCTCAACAAATCGTTCCTAGTAAACGTATTTCTGAAGATAACTTCAGTAATAATATAAACGGAGGCAGTAATCATGTTAATCATGATAATGAACCACGGCAAGCTCCGCTCCCTAAGAAAAGGAAAACTGCAACGCCTGGTTGCACTTACAAAGAATTTCTTGCTTGTAAACCCACTGAGTTTGTAGGCAATGAAGGAGCGACTGCGGCACTGCGTTGGTTAGAGAAAACCGAGGCAGTAATTGCCATAAGTAAATGTGCTCAGGATGATCAGGTCATGTACGCGTCAAATCTTTTCAAAGAATTGGTGCTAGAATGGTGGAATACGGTGTTACAAGCAAAAGGAAGAAGGATGGCATATGCTATGAACTGGGAAGAATTTAAGAGCTTTGTAGAAAGAAAATTCTGTCCCGAGTATGAAAAGGAACAAATGACAAATAAGTTTCTAACCCATCGGATGGTGGATGTAGATTGTCGAGGGTATACTTCGACATTCTTCAAGTATGCTCGAGTTGTACCAACACTGGCTTCGCCAGAGCCGGTACTTATTTCTCGTTATATTTGGGGATTAATTTCCGAAATCCGTAATATCGTCAAGGCTGCGAAACCTCGCACGATTGATGATGCAGTGGATTTAGCCAATACTCTGACTGACGAGCTAGTCCGGACAAGAGAAGAAAATAGAAGGAAGGAAGTAGCCCAAAAGATTACCCAAGAATTCCATCCGGGTAACCATAACAATTTCAAGAGAAAAGGAAATGGGCAATCTACCACTAATCCATTTTGCAATTTTTGCAAAATTCCGGGGCATCAAGAAGAAGACTGCAGGAGGAAGAAATTTTCAGTCTGCTACAACTGTGGAGAAGCTAGACATCTTAGGCCAGATTGTCCAAAACTAAACAAACCATCTGACAGTAAAGCCAAACCGGTAGAAGGAGCAAAAAGGAATGCGAGAGCCTTTCAGCTGACTACTCAAGAAGCCGAGATGATTCCAGATGTGATAGCCGGTACGTTCTTAGCTTACAACGTTTACACAAAAGTATTATTTGACTCTGGTGCAAACCAAAGTTTTATAAATACTTTACTCTGCCAAACTCTTAACTTATCGTTAACCAGCATTAGATAAATTTCTACAGTAGAAACGGCAGATGGGAATTTAGTTAAAATAAATAAGGTTCTGCAAAACGTAGAAATAGAACTTTTAAGTCATAAATTTCATGCAACCATATTGGTTGAATTCGATGTTATGTTAGGAATGAATTGATTAGTAAACAACTATGCTCGAATTCTTTGTGATAAGAATTCCATAGAAATTCAAACACCCACCAGAGAAGTAATTGTGATTACAGGAGATAAACCACGTAAGCCTATGAAGTTCATATCAGTAATAAAAGTTGCTAATTATGAACGAAAAACAAGGAATAGTATATATGATTTCAGTAATCATTAATACTAAAGGTAAAGAACTTAAGGAAATTCCTATAGTCTCAGAGTACTCAGATGTATTCCCAGAAGAGTTACCAGGGTTACCATCAGATAGAGAAGTAGAATTTAAGATTCATCTAAAAATATCAATAGCAAAGGCACCTTATCGGTTAGCACAATGTTGTTTGTTAAGAAAAAGGATGGTTCGATGAGAATGTGTATTGATTATAGAAAATTGAATAAAGTTACAATTAAGAATCAATACCCATTACCTAGAAATGATGATCTATTTTGATGAATTCCAGGGAACTAGATAATTTTCTAAGATCAACTTATGTTCCGGATATCATCAATTGAAAATACAAAAGGAAGACATACCTAAAACTGCTTTCAGGACTAGGTATGATCATTACTAGTTTACAGTCATGCCCTTCGGATTAACAAATGCACCTGTTGTATTCATGGACATGATGAATAGGATCTGTAAACCATATTTGGATAAATTTGTAATTATCTTTATCGACGATATACTTATTTATTCCAAAAGTCAGAAAGAACATTGTCAGCACTTGCATGCACTCTTAACTTTGTTAAGAAAAGAAAAGTTGTACGCCAAATTCTTGAAGTGTGAATTTTGGTTACAAGAAATGCAATTCTTAGGACATATGGTGAATCATGAAGGTATTCACGTAGATCCTGCTAAGATAGCAGCAATTACCAAATGGAAGATTACTCAATCCGCAATGGAAATTAGGAGTTTTATAGGTTTAGCCAGATACTATAGACGGTTTATTAAGGATTTTTCTAAGATAGCTATACCATTAACTAAATTAATTTGTAAAACAGTTAAGTTTGAATGGGAACCTAAACAAGAAGAAGCCTTTAGGATCTTAAAGTAGAAATTAACAAATGCCCCAATCCTAGCCTTACCAGAAGGAACAGAAGATTTTAAAATATATGGTGATGTTTCAAAGCTAGGATTTGGAAATATGTTAATGCAATGCAAAAAGGTAATTGCATATGCATCAAGGCAATTGAAAAGGTACGAAGAAAACTATACCACTCATGACTTAGAATTAGGAGTTATAATTTTTGCCCTTAAGATTTGGAGACATTATCTGTATGGAATTAAGTTTACTGTCTATACAGATCATAAGAATTTAAGATATATTTTTGGGCAAAAAGAATTAAACATGAGACAAAGGAAATACGACTATAATATTCAGTATCACTAAGGAAAGGCTGAAGACGGCTAGAGACCACCAGAAGAGTTATACAGATAATAGAGGAAAGCCGTTGGAGTTCGAGTTGGAGACAAAATGTCATTGAAAGTATCTCCTTAGAAACGAGTTGTTAAATTCGGAAAGAAAGGAAAGCTAAGTCCAAAGTACGTAGGACCATTTCTAGTAATCCAACGTATAGGACCAGTTGCTTATCGTTTACAACTACTAGGAGATTTTACTGAAATACATGATATATTTCATGTATTCCACATCAAGAAATGTCTATCAGACATATCTTTGGTAGTACCTCTCCAAGATATAAAGGTAAACGAAAAATTAATAGAGAAACCTCTTCAGATAAAAGATAGAAAGATCAAAACACAAACGACTAGTATTAGTTCAAGTAAAGTGGAATTCAAAAACAAGGACCCTAATACACTTAGGAACTAGAATTAGAAAAGAAGCAAAAGTATCCTCAATTATTCCAGTAAATCTCAAGGACGAGATTTTTATTAAGGTGGGGAGAATGTAACAACTCTCATCAAAAAGTCATAATTATTATTTTAATTGACCAATAGGAAACCCTAATTGAGAAACCCAAGTGATTCTGAGCAAACCCTAAAATTTTCGGAACAATCAGAATCAGGATCAGGGCCCCTAAAACTCAGGGGGGGTATTTCCTAGTTAACGATTATCTTTATAAGTTATTATAAAAATCGAATTTAATCGAAACGTCGGCTCACCTGCACTCCAAAAACACGTGGCATGAAAATAAGAAAAGTGTATTCCTTACGGACCGTAAGGAATATTTGTTACGGTCCGTAACAAATGGCAAAATTGGTGTATAAATAGCAGGCTTTGGGACTGGCTTCTGTGCGTTCGTTCGACGATAAAATTCGACTCTGGCACGGAGTTATCGTCCAAATACTCACAATTAACACCCACAAATCACTAATTAGTATAGCGGGGTGCTGCAGAACAGGGTATTAACTTGATCGCTATTACGATTCAACGTCCGATTGATTATAACTATCCAACGATTGTTTAAGTGCCGCTCAAATTGAGTTTATACTTTGTTATTCATTGTGATTTCGACTTGAATGTTTGAGTGATGTTCGAAATCGGACTATACTCTGTCATTCGTTGTGAATCCGCTGAATTGTTAAGTATTGCACTTGTAAATCGTTGTGAGGGTTTAATCTCGTTAATTGTCGTAACTGCTGTATTAGTTACTAACCTGTTTGTGTGTGTATTGTTATTTAAATTAGGATAATCAAGGCTAATCAGTAGGCTTATACTCTGCTCGTTAAATCTACAATGTGAGTCATTCTCTTTTTATCAACTATTTTACAATACCTTAAATTATTTTAAAGGTTATAATTACAGGGACTAAGTCGTGGATATCTTGAATTACTGGTTAGTGGGGTATTGTGCACATTACTAATTTCTCCCAGTTAGGTTCATTGACCTACTCGGGATAATCACTGTTAGGTTCATTGACCTACAGGGATAATCATCACTATTTAGGTTCATTGATCTAAATAGTGGTATGACCATCGTCACCATTGTGACATGTCACCATTGTGACATAGAGCCAGATAAAGATAAGATAGAAGCCATTGTAATCGCTCTTATGCTGTAATTAATAACTATGCATCATTATGCAAAATAGAATGATTCACTCAGTATTTCCCGCTGACAAAAACTTTTTCAAACATGTTTCAGGTGATCTGTTATGATCTAGGAAAAGTGCCATAAAGTACTACAAGCTCAAGGAAGTGGCTCAGTATAAAATAAAGAAACATGTTTTAAGAAATAAAGATTTCCCAGTGAAATCACTTTATTGTAAATTATGGGATTTATCCCTATATTATATATAAATGAGCAGTTTTAATATTAATCGATCCTGTTTAAAAAGACTTCCGCTGTCACCTAATTAGATACCACGGGATTTCCTGCCTCGCGGCTCTGGACCGGGTCAAACCGGGGCCGAGGGCCGTGACAATAGTCTAATCCAATTCTTGACACTGCAAAAGAAGTCACATACCTTTACAATCCCCCTATTTCATTTTATTCGACATTCCCTGGTAGTGTCACTTAACAACGGTTATCACACGAAATTCCAGATAAAATTCTTAAATTCCTTTTGTTAAAAATTCAGACCTCTGCACATAGTAAATAGACTTTTGCATTTCTACTCTCCTAATAGTCATCATGAGGATTTCTTTCATAATCGCGAATATTTAATTGGTTGTTTCATTTCTTGGTAAATCCACACATGCACTGTTTGTTGCGCATGTGGTTAGTTTGAATTATGAAGACCATGGGAAGGCTTCATTCCAATTTGTTGTTTTATTAAAACTCAAATACCGTTCCGCTATACTTGATCTTTGCATTGTAAACCGCGTTTTTGCAAAACGATGACTCTTTGATATCAAATCGACGAATTTCTTGAAAAACTCGATTTTCTTTTGAATAGCATACATGGTTTTTGTTGTGACCATGTCAGAACTTTCTTATTGATACATGAACTCGTTAAACCAAGTTCCATTGTTTGAACTTGCTCGCATTACGTATTCCATTCAAGGTCCCATATGTGGATTGAAGCTATCATATTCAAAATGGTCCCAATAAGCACTTCATTTACCTTGAACCATAAGATGCTTGTTTGGTCTTCGACTTCATTGAATCGTTTCTTTGATCACGATCACCTTGTGGTGACGTTTTCACAAAATTGAAGCTTGCGCTAACCTCGTTTGCACACATCATATACAGGTTTAATTATTTATTTATTTATATTGAATCCGCTTTGTTGGTTTATCCTATAAAAGCAATCTTACACAATCGTGTGCTAAGATAATGATACACAAATTCATGTCATATTTCAGTGTATCTCTTAATGGTTCTTACAGCATCAATCGAGCCTTTCGTGATATTTATTGCCTTATCATCTTCAATCGAAAAACATTATTCAATTGTTTCAATTTCAATCGGAAATCCTACTAGATTTGTTTGAAACAAACATTCGGACTTACTTCATTTGATTTAAAAAACGGTGAATTTGTTCGGTCACCGTAATTATCAAACCATTTCAATCACTACGACACCTTGTGGCGTCGGTATAGACTTGTAGCTTGAGCTAATCTATATATACATTTCACTTGACTCATTCTTGAAAGTGATCTTAATACAACTTTACGTTAATTCGATCATACACTAAACATTGTTGTATTTTGGGGTATCTTTGTAATTCAATATTATCAAACACACCGATTCTTCCTCATGTTATGATTCAATAGTTGACACATCATCCTCGTACTCCTCTTCAGTTAAGCTTGTTGATTCTAAAACTTTTATAATTAATAACCAAGATAAATTTTCCTTCGACAATGAATTCTATTGTTTCTCAAAATGGTTCACATTTGATTTAGACATCTATTGGTCATAAATCTTTCTTTTGGTCTAACCCATGTAAATTTAAGTCATTCTGATGATTATATCATTACCCTCCATCCATTTGATACCGATTTCTGGAAATTTATTTAGTTAAACAATTGGATTCTATTTCTTATAAACTACTCTTATTTCAGTTAGAGTGCCATTTACCTTAATCCTATTATTTAAAATGTGACATAACTCGGAAGGAGATATCATAGCCCAAATCTCAAGGACGAGATTTAAAACAAGGTGGGGAGGATGTAATGACTCTCCTAGGACCCTTAATATAACCCTAAACGCTCCTAAATACACCCCGAGTACGAGAAACGGACCCGAAATACCTTCGTGCTTGAAGAAATCAAGAAAAACAATATTTTTGGTTCGCTCGCGGGCCGCGTAAGAGTTAAGCCAAGCTTACGTGGGCCGCGACAGCAAGGCAACTACCGGATAAAGATCAAGGCCACGTGTCGTTACACGTGTCAAGACCCTCGATGACTCAGCAACCTCCGATCTGATCCAAACTCCCTCGCGGGCCGCGTAAGGTTCCTTTCAAGTTTACGCGGGCCGCGATGCGCCCCTTTTCCAGCACTATAAATAAGGAGTTCGGGGTTCAGTTGAAATCGCTCAATTCTTTTCTTTCTCTTAGCTTCTATTAAAGCAAAGTAATAGCTCGGGTGTTATACTCTAAAAACCGAAACTCTACCCGTTATTAGGGTAATAACTCTAATCACTGGTACGATTCAATGTCCGATCGATTGAAGCCAATCCGATGGATGTTTAAGTGCTGCTCAAAACTCGGGCTATACTTTGTCATTCGTCGTAAATTTGATGGATGTTTAAGTATTGCACTTTGTCGTTCGTCGTGAGGGTTTTGATTTCGTGATTATCGTTAAAGTTGAATTGAGTTAATACACTAATACGAGTTCTGTTGTATCTAGAAATTAGAACTCGTAACCAAGAAGTTAAACTAGAATACTTAGAAATTAAGTAAACTTAATAGTTAAGTAAACTTACTAATTACGTACACTTTAGTTGTTAAGGAAACTTAGCAGTTAAGCTAGTTGAGTAGATTAATTAATCTGCTAATTAAGCTAAGTAAGATTAATTAATCAGTTAAGTATGATTAATTCAATTAAGTGTGATTAATTAATCAGTTAAGCAAGATTAATTAAGCTAAGCGAGATTAATTAAGCTAAGCAAGATTAATTAAGCTAAGCGAGATTAATTAAGTAAGATTAATTAAGTAAGTAAATTAAACACCTAAATAGATATACATAAGCATAAATATATATATATATATATATATGAGATAGATAATATCAAAGGAAGGTGCTAGGAAGGTATAAGAAGATATATATATGGGTAGGAAGCTTCCTAGAAAATGTATAGGTAACTTCCTAGAAAAGCTATAGGAAACTTCCTAGAAATTTCATACTTCTTACCTATAAATAGGAGCCTAGGATTTCATTTCTTCCTTGCTCATTTCTTTTCTTCTTCTCTCTATACGTTGGTGTTCTAACCAATAATCACCGATGCGATGTTCTGTCCGATCGATTCAGGAACCAACTAACGAATGCCAAAGTGTTGTACTTTGTGAGTTCGTTAAACGGATGCCGAAGTGCTGTACTTTGTGAGTTCGTTAAACGAATGCCAAAGTGCTGTCTGAATAAGACTATACTTTGTGAATTTTGTTAAGGTTCTAAGCTCGTGACCATCGTTAGGTTTGATGTGGTTTTACACTAATATGTATTCCACTCTGTTAAACTAAATGTTTAACTACCCGAAACTCTACACCATATTCTTACAATCAAAATGGATGCTTAATCATCAGAAGGTTCAAAACAATAAAGTATATGCTTAATTATCAGAAGTAGTAGAATCAAGAAGCTTGTTAAATCAACACTGCATGCCTATAATGTGAGTCATTCTCTTTTTATCAAATTGCTTTCAAAGCTCTATTTGTTTTCAAAGTTATAATTACAGGGATTAAGTCTTTGTAATCTTCAATTAGTGCCAGTATGTGGGGTTTTGTATACATTACTTGATACCCGTCACCATTGGACAACGAGATAGCGAATGGGTGATCTTACCATAGTCACAGATACAGTCGAGTGAAAAATACCAATTTGGGGTAATTGGTTGATAAAAACAATGTAATCACCTTTAATACTGTATATTATAACAATGTGTCGTTTTGTATAAAAATGAATGAACTCACCAGCATTTCATGCTGACCAAATGTTTTTAAAACGCGTTTCAGGTAATTACAGTAGATCGGAATAAGAGTTGGATACGGCACCAAAAGGCTTACAAAAGTGGCTTAATTTATCAATTAAATTAAATTAAGAAAAGTTGTTTTATGTATTCGGGGTTATCCCATCTATTTAATAAATAAAATCCGGTGTTTTCTATACTCTGATATTTTCCTAACTCACGGTCCTGATGAAGTTTCCGCTGCACTACTTTTCTAAATAACCACCGGTACCACTAAACTGGTTCGCGGCTCCTGATTCCGTCCAGGGCAGGGTCGGGGGACGTGACAATGCCTAAGTGAGTTCATTGAACCAAATGTGCATTTGAATATGTTGATAAGTCAATTGACTTTTAAAAAGTCAAACCAACCAATGATTAGATCGAATGATAATTTTGATATGGACGAATGATAAATTCGACATAAAACCCGTAGGATGGAATAGTCGTAAATGATTATGACTAATCTAACCGTCTTACGAATTGTGATGACGATAGTTTGACTCTAGACAAGCTAGATGAAGACTTGGGAAAGAAGCGGGTCAAACGGATCGAGTACGTGGAAAAAGGACATAACCGGATGCAAGGTAAGTAAAACTTACACCTTTTCATAGGATACGTGTTTATTTTACAAACTATAATGTGCCTAATGTAATATCCGAAATAAAGGTTCCGACACGATTGATACAAGTCGGGACAAACATGAATGATGAAAACCATGGTTTATGATATAAGGGGCGAAACGGGGATTTAGTTTTAGAATGACTAAGAATTTATGAATTCTCGTTAAGATTACCTTATAGTGTGATCTAATAATGAGAATAGAAGCTAAAAGAAAAGAATCTAGTAGTAGAAATCCAAAATGGGTCGGATGGGTGAAATGGGAAATTAAAACCATGTCTTCATTCTAATTAATGTAAATGTTGGATTTAAAGTCCAAACTGGTCAAATGGTGATGATAACATCATTTAACAATATCGACTATGTGAATGTCAAGTAGTATGTAACAGGAGTGAATAGCAATTGGGTAAATGCTACGCCATGGAGTATTGGTTAACTAATGTGAGGCACAAAACGGGTCAATAGGTCGACTCGATCCAGGTACGTAAAGTTATGTTGAAGTTAAAAGTGCCCTTTTGATCAATAATTGGTGAGAGTCTCTAGTCGTAAAATAAGAAACTAGAATTGACCAAAAAGCCCTTAACGGGCGAGCTGGGTAAACGACCATTAGAGGTTGTTTAGAAACTTGTTATTTGATTTTGAAACCCTTGGATACATATAAGAAGTGTGGACAAAAACATTCGCGGACGAATGCCTAAAAATGAGTTATTTGCGTAAAATGATTAGTAGAAGGGTAAAATTTGGATTTTAGTTCCTTACGTAAAATCCACCACGAAAATAATTGTGGTGGAAGATAATTAGTTAACTAGTATGGAAATGCGTGATGCGAAAGGGAAATGGCGAGTGGGATGCTTAATGCTTAAAACTCCACTAAATGGGTCAAAATAAAATTAAAAAGTTTAATGTGGAATAAGTGATTTGTAAGATATACATAAAACGGTGAATGTAAATACGTACATGAATCCCGTAAAGGGAGTGGAAACGCTATTGCTTGATAAGCCCGGGATGGGTAGAGGATGTAGCAACGACTCTTGATAATACTCTTGAAATGTGACTTAAAATGGGTCGAATAATAGGAAAAAGGGAATTATAGACTAATTGCCTATAAACCAGTTTTCAATATGAACAATGATAGTAAACAGGTCCGTATTTTAATTACGGACGCGTAGGAAAAAGAATCGAGTAAAACGGACTTGTATAGCAAAAGTTATACAGGTTTTAAGTTGTTATATGTTAATTTTCGTAGCTGGGCAAGTGCAGCAACTATAAAACAAACATGCTGTGAAAAACAGGCCATCGCGCTACGCGACGGCAAATTAACATTATGGTCACGCGACGCGACCATTTTCGCGGGCCGCAAAGGATGTATTGAGAACGGTCGCGGGGCGCGACCGACTACTATTTCAGAAATTTTGTTTATTTTCTACTGTTGGGCCTTAGAACTTGATCATACATGATTAAATGTGTCAAAACTAACAATTTATGTGGTTTCGGCATTAGGTGAACGCTCCCAAAATGACCGGATGAAGATCAAGCGACTTACAAGAACCGAACACATCAGAATGAAGCTTCCGCACGACGTTTCGTTGGCATTTTTAAACGACGAGCTTATATATTTTATGTTGTAAACTTTTAAGTTGTAAAAGTTTTAAATTACTCGTATTTTCTAAGGATTCTTAATCGTAATTACATGTTTATTTTCGTTACATATATACGAAAACCTTTAACATATCGGATTTATAAGATGAGTGTTACAAGTTGGTATCAGAGCTCAAGGTTTAAAGAATAAAGTGTTCGGTTCGAGGCTTGATCGCAAATCCGGTAAGTACATGTATAACAATGGTTTAGTATGATTAAAGTGTTGAGAACAACATATATGGTTATCGTGCAATACACGTTATACCAATAAAAACGATATAGAGTAGATATAGTCAACGAAATTACACCCGTTGATGCGTATAGTAGAAAAACCTTGTATTATAATACGGGCATCCATTAATGTCGAAATTACTAACTGTTGTAAATGTTTTAGTTGAAGGACACTCGCATATGAAGATAGCGAGAGTTTAACAAATCGCGGATTTGGCAAAGTAACGGTCCAAAGAACATGCTCATCAAGGACCTAAATCGCGTGGCGATAGAGAACAAGACTAATGGCAAGAGAAGCCCGTTAGGGCAAGCATTACCAGGTGCACATTTTAAATTTAGTTGCACAAATAGTAATATGCAACAAATAAGTAGAAATTGAAAGTTGCATATGTAGATTAAAAACTTGGAAAAAAAAAACCCCGAATAGAAAATCTATTCGGGATATTGTTTCCAAGAGAAACAAATAGAGGCATTACTTACATGGGTGTAATGTGAAAATTATAAAAAGGTCATGTATACCAGGTACTGGTCGCTTACTCTGGCCAAGTAAGTGGTGAGCACGTGGTACCATGAACTTTTTATGATGGACATGCTTACATCCGATGTAGTAAGGACGGAGGTGAGTGGGACAAATTAAAAAGTACCCAAACGAATCAAATGAGCAAAATATTTGATAATAATGTAAACGCACAGCCGGGTGAAGGAAGCATATTACATTAGGATAATGAGCCCGAGTGAAGGGACAAAGATTGATGTAAAACGATTTAGATAAGTATTGGGAGGGGGTGTACTTACACTCGAACCCGGAGAATGCAAGCATGTAAAATGATTAAGATATGTATTGGGAGGGGGTGTACTTACACTCGAACCCGGAGAATGCAAACATGTAAAATAAATAAGATATGTATTGGGAGGGGGTGTACTTACACTCGAACCCGGAGAATGCAAACATGTAAAATGATTAAGATACGCATTTGAAGGGGGTGTACTTACACTCGAACCCGGAAAATGCAAATATGTCTCTAAACGAACCGTTTTTGCAAAACGTCAAATTTGAGAACAAAGTCGGAATATAAAAGTGAAGCGAGGTCTTAATGCATACCGGGAGGGTTGCTATAATAACGACTTCGGTAAAACACCCGGTTGATGGGTAGGAATTTAAGCACATGTGTAAACCAAGAGACGTGAACGTAGGCTGAAAATCAAAAGATTTGGATTATGAGTTATGACTATAAAATTTCGTAAAAGAAATTTTGAATAAACATGTTCAACCATTTCAGGTTGAACGGGTTGAATAAAGAATAAAGTTGATCGTTTATAAGTGATGGATTTCACATTAACAAGTCAAACAGGTTGAATACAATATAATGCCGGATGTCACAAATAAGCGCTAGCCAAATAAAGGTAGCGTTAAAAGCAAAAGAATAATGAGCCCGGTAATGGGACATAACCAAATAAGAATATATGCAAACCAAATAACAATGAGCATAAGACAAGCAGACGTATAAATGACGTGAGAAGTCATAGAGTCGGGAGAATGATCCAAAATAAAACGATTATAGCCACGAACTACAGTCAAGGTTAACAGATCTTAAGTTTGAAACCAAATGACTCTTCAAACAAAAAACAGGATGCCTTGACACCAAATATGTATTTAAGAACGAAACTAGTAAAGAATGAACTACGGGATCAACATAACCTTTGGGGTTATAAACAATGGAAAGGTCTTTGAGACTAAAACGACCCACGAGTCATGACTAGAAATAAATAGATTATAAGTACCTCGCCTTAAAGAGGCGAAAAGTCTAATAAAATAGCACATAAGGCTAAGTGGTAAAACCTACGGGTTAATTAGACAAGGCGAGGGAATCAATTGAGAATCCTCGCATAAAATAAAGACTGTAAAAGAATAAATTTTGGACTGTCAATATCCCGGTATGGATAATTAAGAAAAGTTAAAGAGAAGATGCTAAACTAAAACTTCAGTTTTGGTAAGAAATGGCGTTTTTACAAATATGAATTCTGATAGACGTATAAATAGTAAGCATGAAAGATATAAGTCTTGACACTGATAGGTGCAAGACGATATATTCGAAAAGTGATAATTTTGAAAATAAAAAGCTGACATAAACCTAAACATGACATGATGTGATCACGGACACAAAAGTGATACAGAATACAACCACGTTGTAACATAAGTTACTAGATATGAAATTATAAACACGCAAAGGGCCGATGACGGCAATATATTATACCCGAATAACGACGTATGAGGTAAAATGGTGACCAATCAGTTTAGGCGATAAAACAAGTTATAGTTAAAATAATGTTGTGACCTATATAGAGCGTTTGTCAATGTAAAACTAGCGTGAAGTAAGTATGCTGACGGACTCAGTGACTGGATGGCCAAAAGACAACCCGGTCAAATAGGCGACAAAGATAGGAAATAAATGATAAAAGGTTATGGTCCAATAAAAACCTTATGCCGGAAAAGAAAGAATGCCTTGAAAAACGAAACTGAGATGGTTAGGTCCAAACCAAAGGACCACTTAAAGAAGGTTTCGGGGACGAAACCCTTTTCAAGGAGGGTGGACTTGTAACACCCCGAAAATATAAAACTTTATATTAGAACTATGAAGTATAAAATAAACAAGAATAAGCTAACTAGGGTAAGTAACCTAGTTAGTCATAAATCTTGTTATAACTAAGGAACATGAGTTAAAACACTTAGAGATTAACATGGTTTTTAGTTGGAGGGCCAAAAGTGTTAAAATGGAAAACTTAATATTATTAAACTTAAAAATAAAATCCAAACACACCTTTAGATGTGTCTGGATCGAACAAGAATAGGAGAAGGGCGACCAACCCACCTTCAAACCCTAACTCACACAAAACTCACAAATTGAAGGCCCAAATCAAGTCAAAATCGAAATCTGAATATAGATTAGTAATCACCTCTACGAAGGGATCATAAGGTATGTAATTTCCATGGAAAATTTTTCATGCAAATTTCTGAGTGAGTTCATGAAATTCGAAATTGATGTTGCATGATTGTGGTATGGATGATATTGAAGTGAGATAGTGTTTAGGAGTAAACCCTAGACAAGTATATATTGAAATCATGCCTAGCTCAAGTAAATTGAGATTTTGTTGATGCTAAATTCATGTATGAGACGTTTTTAGGGTTTTGATTGCTAAAAATTAGTGTTATGATGTTAAGAACATGCTTAAATTGAAAGTTGAATTCAAACTGCTCCTGATCAGAATTTACAGCCGACTTATATTGGCTGTAACCTGAACAAAACTTGACAAAAACATGTGTTTCTTGAGTCTAAAATGAAATTCCAGGAAATATCTTTAAAACCCCACTGGAATCGCATTTTTTCAACGAAAAATGAGCGTTTTATTAATTTTTCCGTATCAAAGGTTCAAGCTGCGTTTTCTGGCAGAATTTACAGCCCATTACGAATGTCATAACTCAAATTAGGGATTTAGTTATGATCTCAAATTTTTACTGTAGATAGTTTTAAGCGATTAAAAGAATCGCCAATTGGAATTTCATCAATCGTATAAACGAGGAATTTTTAATGAATTTTTCCGTAAGCTGCAGTCAGAAGTGACGAATCTGATTGCAGCTTAGTAAATTAATTTTTACGAATTTTTTGTAAAGAGTTAGATCTTGAAATTTTAACACAAGGCCTAACCCTCCGAGAGGTACGCCACATAAAAAAATCATAATTTTTGAAGACTTGTAAACAGGTTAACACAAGGCCTAACCCAAAAATAGCCCATTTTCAGTGATATGAAATGCCTAAATGAAATCGCGGCCTACTAGTTAGTATGTAAAATTTGATTTCGTTAAGAGTTCGGATGAAATATGCCTAAGTGAGTTCATAGAACCAAATGTGCATTTGAATATGTTGATAAGTCAATTGACTTTTAAAAAGTCAAACCGACCAATGATTAGATCGAATGATAATTTTGATATGGACGAATGATAAATTCGACATAAAACCCGTAGGATGGAATAGTCGTAAATGATTATGACTAATCTAAGCGTCTTACGAAATGTGATGATGATAGTTTGACTCTAGACAAGCTAGATGAATACTTGGGAAAGAAGCGGGTCAAACGGATCGAGTACATGGAAAAAGACATAACCGGATGCAAGGTAAGTAAAACTTACACCTTTTCATCGGATACGTGTTTATTTTACAAACTATAATGTGCCTAATGTAATATCCGAAATAAAGGTTCCGACACGATTGATACAAGTCGGAACAAACATGAATGATGAAAACCATGGTTTATGATATAAGGGGCGAAACGGGGATTTAGTCTTAGAATGACTAAGAATTTATGAATTCTCGTTAAGATTACCTTATAGTGTAATCTAATAATGAGAATAGAAGCTAAGAGAAAAGAATCTAGTAGTAGAAATCCGAAATGGGTCGGATGGGTGAAATGGGAAATTAAAACCATGTCTTCATTCTAACTAATGTAAATGTTGGATTTAAAGTCCAAACGGGTCAAATGGTGATGATAACACCATTTGACAATATCGACTATGTGAATGTCAAGTAGTATGTAACAGGAGTGAATAGCAATTGGGTAAATGCTACGCCATGGAGTATTGGTTAACTAATGTGAGGCACAAAACGGGTCAATAGGTCGACTCGAGCCAGGTACGTAAAGTTATGTTGAAGTTAAAAGTGCCCTTTTGGTCAATAATTGGTGAGAGTCTCTAGTCGTAAAATAAGAAACTAGAATTGACCAAAAAGCCCTTAACGGGCGAGCTGGGTAAACGACCATTAGAGGTTGTTTAGAAACTTATTATTTGATTTTGAAACCCTTGGATACATATAAGAAGTGTGGACAAAAACATTCGCGGACGAATGGCTAAAAATGAGTTATTTGCGTAAAATGATTAGCAGAAGGGTAAAATTTGGATTTTAGTTCCTTATGTAAAATCCACCACGAAAATAATTTTGGTGGAAGATAATTAGTTAAGTAGTATGAAAATATGTGATGCGAAAGGGAAATGGCGAGTGGGATGCTTAATGCTTAAAACTCCACTAAATGGGTCAAAATAAAATTAAAAAGTTGAATGTGGAATAAGTGATTTGTAAGATATACATAAAACGGTGAATGTAAATGCGTACGCGAATCCCGTAATGGGAGTGGAAACGCTATTGCTTGATAAGCCCGGGATGATGTAGCAACGACTCTTGATAATACTTTTGAAATGTGACTTAAAATGGGTCGAATAATAGGAAAAAGGGAATTATAGACTAATTGCCTATAAACCAGTTTTCAATATGAACAATGATAGTAAACAGGTCCGTATTTTAATTACGGACGCATAGGAAAAAGAATCGAGTAAAACGGGCTTGTATAGCAAAAGTTATACAGGTTTTAAGTTGTTATATGTTAATTTTCGTAGCTGGGCAAGTGCAGCAACTATAAAACAAACCTGCTGTAAAAAACAGGCCGTCGCGCTA
Source organism: Helianthus tuberosus (assembly GCA_030545235.1). Classification (NCBI taxonomy): domain Eukaryota; kingdom Viridiplantae; phylum Streptophyta; class Magnoliopsida; order Asterales; family Asteraceae; genus Helianthus; species Helianthus tuberosus. Next base: position 21,236,293 of record CM060365.1, on the reverse strand, counting down.
TGCGACGACAAATTAACATTATGGGCGTGCGACGCGACCATTGTCGCGCGCAGCGAAGGATGTATTGAGAACGGTCGCGGGACGCGACCGACTACTATTTCAGAAATTTTGTTTATTTTCTACTGTTGGGCCTTAGAACTTGATCATACATGATTAAATGTGTCAAAACTAACAATTTATGTGGTTTCGGCATTAGGTGAACGCTCCCAAAATGACCGGATGAAGATCAAGCGACTTACAAGAACCGAACACATCGGAATGAAGCTTCCGCACGGCGTTTCGTTGTCCTTTTTAAGCGACGAGCTTATATATTTTATGTTGTAAACTTTTAAGTTGTAAAAGTTTTAAATTACTCGTATTTTCTAAGGATTCTTTATCGTAATTACATGTTTATTTTCATTACATATATGCGAAAACCTTTAAAATATCGGATTTAAAAGATGAATGTTACATACCACATATTAATATCACAAGATAGTATGTAATATTATCAATCATATGACACACATATTGATCAAAAGCGTCGAACATTGCGACTTACTCTTTCTTATAGTATGCATCTAATACAAACTGATACTGGAATTTAAAATTAAAATACTATTAGGTATCACTAACCATAAGGTGGTCTATACTACAATATATATATATTATTATTATTATTAT